>OZ004629.1:21579966-22065991 GCA_963924495.1 Nemapogon koenigi
ATTACTTGAAGACGCCTAGACCGATTTGGATTTGTTTTTGTTTGAAAGAGTAGGTATACTTTACAGGTGGTCCCATTTTTTTGTAAAAATTGTTTTTTTTTGAAAAAACGGACTTTATAATCCCATCCACAGCGTTATTATTTGCCTCTCAGGGCAGCAAAATCACTTAAAAGGGAATAATTAATTAACTTTAAAAAAAGTGTACAGACTTCAAAAATTTGCACTGAAAAGTAAGAAATAATAAAAATTTCGTCGTAGAACTTGAAGACGGTTGGTGCCAAATTAGAAACAACTTAGTTCCCAAATTCACTAATCTAGACAATTCGTTAGGATCAACAATCATCAGTTCAGTACGTACAAACTAGATACCTAATATTGAACAGATCTTTATCTTCTTTTTGTATCCTAATTTGACACCAACCGTCTTCAAATTCTACGACGAAATATTTATTATTTCTTACTTTTCAGTGCAAAATTTTAAAGTCAGTACACTTTTTTTAAAGTTAATTAAAATGTATATACTTCAAAACACAAGTAAATGCTAAACCTACCGATAGATGGAGCTATTATATATACATAATACTTTTACAAAATATTAGTATCAATTCGTTACTATGTCATATTTTTCATGGGAAAAAGTTTAGAATATCTAATATAATAATACCTACATCTTATTTAACGTTATCTACTATTCAATATTTATTAAATAAATATTATCATGCTAATATATTAGAATTTCTTACAAACTGTATAGTATTTGTATCGAATGCAAAAAAAAAGTTATTTGTTTGAAAAAAAATCCATAAATATCATAATTTGATGTTATTTTTTAATTAAATTTATTACATTGTTTTAATTTATTATTGAAAAATAAACCCTGTTGCAGGGAATTTAGGCACGACCCTGTGCCCTTAAGCTGGTTAATATTTTAACCACACAATGTCTGTTAATTAGGTTTATTTTAAAGTAATAGATATATCGTAATATAATCTGTTTAAAATTGAGATTGCTTGTAATTCCGTTCTTACCTTAACTCATTTTGTGAATAATTAAATTTATTATTATGCTTACATAATGGTGCAATAATGAAATGTCCGACTGTAACAAATCAAATCAAAAAATATTTATTTGTCAGTTCAGTCAAATGAACACAAACCTATATATGGGTGCACAAATATTAAATAATATAGCAATGCGAAGTTACAATTTAATATTTAAATATAATACAGTACACAGTGAATCGATTCGCACACCAGCTTTATATTATATTCACAAGGCAGGCAAGGCGTGAGCGCTGCGATTCACAAGCAGTCGATTGGAAAAGGCACTTAGGTTGGCGCCATCGATGTCTGATTCGCTTGACATTTTACTCTAACTAATAACTATAATATTGTGAGTTAGTTCGAGTTATGGTTATGGTAACAACAAATTGTGATCATGCCAGCAGGCTGCAGTACGCCATTCTGCATTTTTATGAAAGTCTGCACACAGAAAGCAGGACGGAAACACAGCCTCTGTTTTGCGCACACATCCACTCTATTAATACTTAGTGTGCAGTCGCGGAGCGGATGCAGTGTATATATCGCGAACCTCGCGCCTGCTATTTAACAAAGTGTGAATGGTTATTTAAAAAGAGTTATTTAAAAATGCACCTTTTTTATACAAGATTGGATTTTTCCACTTCGATAAAGCACCTGTCAAAACCTGTAACAGTATAAATAAACCTTTATTTATATACCTATTGTTATTGAAAACTTTCGATCTCAAAGACACCTCAAATGGCCTCAACAGAGGATTTACGTTAGGGATTCGTAAACACAGTTCCCGGGAAACATAAGCCAGGTAATGTACCTACCTGTCATAAAAATTATTTATTTAAAGGTATTACCTATATCATATTATAAGTATGAACAATTGAATAGGTACTATTTCAACTTTTTAATTATATTTCGGTTCGGTTGTAAATATTGTAATTCTTATGGAACACTAACTTTTATAAGCATAACTTATGTCCACTTGGAATAACGGTAAATAGTAGTTACATTCGCATACAGAATGACATAAAGAGGTTATGTGGCAGATCAATATTTAATTATACACACCTATAACAATATTAAGGTATTACAATAAATAAACTAACCTTCACAGACAACATGTTTAAATGTCCATTTTTATTGGAAAAATCTCAAGAAATCTCACAAAATATTAAAGTTAGCAATTTTCAGTTGCCAATATTGTGATTCTTAAAAAGTCAAGCTGACAGCTATTTTTTTTTTTCAAAGTATAAGAACTTTTATTTTATAGGTAGCACAACATGTAGCTCGGGAAAGTTGCTATGGAACTTCAAGAATGGAGGTGATAAATAAATGAAGTTTTTAAAAAAGTATACCGACTTCAAACATTGTTCACTGAAAAGCAAGAAATAATTAAATATTTCGTTTCGCCATTGAATTTGCAGACGGTTGGTGCCAAATTAGGCTACAACATTAAAATTGTAACATACGACACCATTCTAGTTTCTATGACAATTCAAATAAGACTCATGTCAAAAGCATGTCAATAATATTACGTGTTTCGTATAATAAACTACTTTATTAAATTAATAATACAGTTACTACAAAAATAGATTCTAAAGAAGATCTGTTAAATGTTACCTATGTTTGTAATTAATTGTCTAGATTAGTGAAATTTAGAGCTAGGTAGTTTCTAATTTGGCACAACCGCCTTGAAATTCAACGGCGAAACGAGATATTTCATTATTTCTTGCTTTTCAGTGATCAATGTTTGAAGTCGGTATACTTATTAAATTATCTTTTTTATGTGATTTTTCGGTAAATAACATCATGACATGTCATTTTTCAGACAATTTTAGTCATAACTCGATTTCGAAGAATTATTTTTGTAATGAATTGTCGACTTTGACTTTTGACAATATTAAAATGAAATCTATTTTTAAATGTATGAAGCAAAGAATATTATGTAATACTATTATTTTTTATTTATATAATGATAAAAAGGAATAAAAACTATGCAAATGTAAATAAACTAATTTAAATATCTAAATAGTCAAATTAAATGTTAACTAAGTATATTAATGAAACTAATATATCTAAATGGTCATCAGGAACATTATTCATTACAAAAATTAATTATTGAAATCGGCATACTTCATCGAGTTATGACTAAAATTTTCAAAGTTTCTGAAAAACTGTTCTCCTGTTCTCTGTCGAACCATCAAAATCGGTTTACATTTGGTGGAGTAATCGCGTATAAAAACATTCGAATGAGAATCTCCTTTTTTTTAATCATTTGCATTCTGCGCTGCGCCCCATACGCTTAATCATTAGGCCACTGTCCATAGCTGATATAGTATGCTGGCGCCCGCGCGACTATACTAAATCCCACCAAAAAAATAAATGTGAAAATGGGAGCCAAGTTCAATATTATGATAATTATGGTGTGGTTGCCGGCTTCACCGACAAAAGATTTGAGATCTAAATGGATGCCAAGTTCTGTAGACGATCCTGAAATTTATTTATAAGAACGTATATACATTCTTTAGTAAATTTAAAACAAAATTTCTTGTTTTTTTCTGCTACAACAATGTTTGCTATTTAAAAATATGACTTTTTAAATTTAAATAGTCGAATTATTTACACAAAGCAAATAACTTATGACCTATTGAATCTCAACATTTGACTTGGCAAGTTTTTACCAGCAAATCAAATATTTAAACAATATAGAAACAATAACTTGCATATAACATAAAGATGATAAGTTGATTAGCTAAATATAAGTTGACTAATATGAGGAGGTTGAGCTTCAATAGATCAAAAAGAAAAAAAAGTTATTTGCTTTGTGTAAATAATTCGACTATTAAAATTTAAAAAGTCATATTTTTAAACAGCAAACCTACTTCCTCTAATAAAATGACGATTTTTGAGCGAAATTTTTAACGAGTCATAAATAAAAACTTTTATAAATTCACTTTTTTCTGATTTTTTCCTCTGTATACACCCAATCTGGATGCCAAATTTTCACTTAACTTTTAAATTAAAAATAGGTACTAGCTTATATCTAGGGGGTCTCAATATATAAACCAAATTGTTGTGTTTATGTTAAGAGTTAAGAATTGGTCAAAAGTGGCTCCAAATGGCTCGTGTAATATTCACACAGTGCTGCTCGCCAGTTCTGTTGGCTTGAACTTGGCTTGACAAGCTACCGCGTTGTCTAGATCTATGCCACCTCGATACGAAAATTGACAACTTCGCGTTAATAGCAACCGTTGCTAAGGCTTTTCCCTGTTATATTACTAATACTAGCGGCCCACGTATTATAGCCTATTGTTCTGATGTATGAGCTATATTATTGAAAAAATTCATTAAAATCCATTTAGTAGTTTTTGCGTGAAGGGGTAACAAACATCCATCTATACAAACTTTCGCGTTTATAATATTAGTAGGAAACTAGCCGTGCCTTCTCTCCTTTGGGTCTTAGCGTTATGCTATGTACCTATCATATAACCTTCCTCAGAAATTGGGCTATCAAATGCAAAAATATTTTTTCAAATCCGACTGATAGTTACAAAAGTTAGCGCGTTCAAACAAACAAACAAACTCTTCAGCTTTATCTATATATATATAAAACAAAGTCGGGTTAGTTCAAACACTTATAACTCAAGAACGGCTGGACCGATTTTCATGGTTTTTGATTTGTTGTATTTGTCTCCGTCCCGAATAGCAGATATATTAAAACATTGGAAAAATGCACGAAAAAAAATTATAAAGAAAAAACATACATATAGGTACATATACGTTTTCTATGGAACGACTTTTTTGATATTAGAACGGATTGATGACAGAAACAAAAACTCGACTGTCAAATCGATTGGTTTTAATCATTCCAGATCATTCGGTCAATCAGTCATGATGTTTCCTCTACAATGGAAAAGTAAGAAAATCACAAAAAAATGTTTTGTTTGTTATAATACAGGGGGTGGTTTAGAAGAAAAAAAATCGGAAAAACATTTTGTATGGGAAATGTTACTAAGAAGTGGTAGTGGTAGGGGTAGCGGTAGGGGTAGCGGTAGTGGTAGGGGTTGGAGTAGGTAGGGGTAGAGGTGGTGCTAGGGGTTTGAGTAGGGTATGGGTAGTGGTAGTGGTAAGGGTTGGAGTAGGGGTATGGGTAGTGGTAGTGGTAAGGGTTGGAGTATAGGTAGAGGTAGAGGTTGGAGTAAGGGTAGGTGTAGGGGTAGTGGTAGTGGTAGTGGTAGTGGTAGTGGTAGTGGTAGTGGTAGTGGTAGGGGTTGGAGTAGAGGTTGGAGTAAGGATAGGGGTAGGGGTAGTGGTAGTGGTAGTGGTAGTGGTAGTGGTAGTGGTAGTGGTAGTGGTAGTGGTAGTGGTAGTGGTAGTGGTAGTGGTAGTGGTAGTGGTAGTGGTAGGGGTTGGAGTAGGGGTAGGGGTAGTGGGAGTGGGAGTGGTAGTGGCAGTGGTTAGAGTAGGGGTAGTGGTAGGAGTAGGGTAGGGTGGGTCACTTATGTATGAATTTTTTTATTTTTTATTGATAGATTTTATTTTATAGTAATTATATGTTGTATTAGGTCTAAATAAATAATAATTCGTAATAAAAAGTTAAATTGAGTCATGTCTTTAGCCCACGCATGTTATTTGAAGTTTTGGAATTTTCGAAAAAAACAACATTTATTTAAACTTACCTTATTTTATTAACCGACTTCGAAAAAAAAAAAGAAGGAGAAGGTTCTCAATTCGGACCGTATTTTTATGTATGTATGTACATCGATAACTCCGCCAATTGTGAACCGATTTTGATGGTTTCTTTTTTAATCGACAGATAACTCTTCCGGATTGGTCCCATTTTTATCTCATAAAAATTGGTTCACTGGTTTTTCAGGAATTTTGAAAAATCACACTTTATAAGTATTTTTTTCTTAATATCTCGATGAAATATATACTGATTTTGGCGACTTATTTTTTTAAGGATATAATAATTTATTGTCATCATCTCACAGTCATATGACGAAAATCGGTTCAGTAATATTTCAGAAATTCAGTAATTTGTCTCTGTTTACTGCTGAAAATTATATCAGAGAAAAGCCTTAGCAGCGGTTGCTATTGACACGAAGTTGTCAATTTTCGTATCGACGGTGGTCTAGCGGCTAAAGGTATGGGATTCAGGGCAGGATGCACATTGCTCGAGGTTCAAATCCCATCCACCGCAGTATTTTTTTTTATTTTCCATCATTTTTTTTAGTTGCGTTATTATTTATTTCTCAGGACAACAAAATCACTTAAAAGGGAAAAATAAACCTTTTAAAAAAAAGTGTACCGACTTCAAAAATTTGCACTGAAAAGTAAGAAATAATAAAAATTTCGTCGTAGAATTTGAAGACGGTTGGTGCCAAATTAGAAATAATTTAGTACCCAAATTCACTAATCTAGATAATTCATTAGGAACCTACGATCATCAGTACAAACACAGATAATATTGAACAGATCTTTATGTCCCTAGATGTTTACTTAATTTTGTATCCTAATTTGGCACCAACCGTCTTCAAATTCTACGACGAAATTTTTATTATTTCTTACTTTTCAGTGCAAATTTTTGAAGTCGGTACACTTTTTTTTAAAAGGTTTATTACGAAACAATCAAACATTACTATAAAATATACAAATATTGCATAAAATACAAAAACAATTAATATAGCATAATATTTCGTTGAAAAAATCTATTATGTTTTGGCCACAAAATCTTGTTTACTTTCAAATCGAGGCATCAGTTTTCTGGATGCAGGTTTCGCTCTTATTAAACCGTCCCTTGATTTTTTAACGCATAAAGATATTAATTTCGTTCTTTCTTTCTTGCTCTGCGAATTTTTGACTTATCAATACACTTCAATATCCGAAGATAAACATCATGCAATACTGAAGAAACAATCGCAGCAGCTGCCCTGTCAGAAATACCGTAACGGTCGCATAGTTTTTTGCCAGCATAGGCAAATTTTTAACTGATTTTGTTATTTTCTTGTTTGTTTTTAAAGTGGAAGGTAAGATTAGCTTATCAGATGAAGAAATATTGCATTCAGAATCACTTGAAGATTAAGCCAAGTCCTGTTGTTCGGTATCATACTTATCTTGATTTTCGGAAAT
This sequence comes from Nemapogon koenigi, assembly GCA_963924495.1. Lineage (NCBI taxonomy): Eukaryota > Metazoa > Arthropoda > Insecta > Lepidoptera > Tineidae > Nemapogon > Nemapogon koenigi. The sequence goes on from OZ004629.1 coordinate 21,587,133, forward strand.
ATTTGAACCAGTTTTTTAACCTTAGAAGCTCGTATTAACTTTTTTTGTAATTTAGCTGTAAGAACACGGTCTTTTGGTCCAACAAAAACTTCTGCTCTTCTTTTGATACCTTATTTTCTTTTTGACAACAGCAAAGTTCATTTTCTTTACATTTACAAGAACAAATGTCAAACAAAACTCTGCTGCTTTGTAGAAAACATTTTTTGATTAGCAGATAATCTCTTTAATGATTTGATAAGGTTTTTGCACATTAAATGTAAGCCTTTAATAGCTGAACGCAGGAAGAGACGATTTTTTCCAAATATCTTCCACTCTTTGAGACACCAGTTCGGCAATATCCAAAAATAATGGGGTCTTGATAGTATTCCTGCTAATTTTAAGTTGTAATCTATTTCATAATGTCTTCGTAGGTCGGTAACACATTGTCTTTAATGTATTCTACACTAGCCAATATTTCCCGATTTCTTTTACACTCACTGATAACGTTGCTTCTGTTTCCATTGTAAATTATTATTTATTAAAGAAAAACTAATGTAACGTGTTAAACGCGGTGCAGTATCGTACTGTAATAATATATTTGTCACACTAAAACTAAACTCAAACAACTGCGCTATGCGATCAACGAGTTTCCTTACTCGTTGTATGCGAAAAGCCGTTCAAGAGTACCCTTGAAACTTTTAAGTTATAAAAACAAAAGTTATAGTAAACAATGTCGATCATTATAACACAATCTCACTAATTCTCATTACCGACACAAAAATATGAATTTTGTTAACAAATAGTATTATTTTCGTTGCTTTAGGAATTTAGGGGGTGTCGATGTCTATTGTCACTGTTGTATTACTTTATATCAAACTTGCGGATTTATGCGCGGGCTATTACACTGAAAATAAATTAATAAAATTTTACACATTTCTAATTGAACTTGTAAGACAATATAATTTCACTATTACAAAAGGATTTGGGGGAAAATTTAGTCCGCTAGTTATTAGATAATTTACACAGAGATCAATTACTGAATCAATGAAATATCTGAAATTATTATATCATAGTCGTCAAAATCGCTATAATTTTATCGAGAAATTAAGAAAAATTGGCTAAAGTAGGCCACACATTGGTCCCGCATCGCACCGATCCCATTCCGGCCGTCATAAGATCTAGGCGGGCCATTTGTTATAGGAATTGGACGAATCTGTGGTCAATTTCGGTCGACCAGGTAGGTACATAAAGTCAGTTTTTTCAAAATTCCTGAAAAATCAGTGAACCTTTTTTTCGAGAAAAAATGCGGGTCCGACCCGTGGTACAACTGCGACGTCCAACTAGTTGTACCAAGGAGAAGTAAATATACCCATGGTTTAACTATCGGAATACTGGGACCAATCCGGAACAATTATCTGTTGAATAAAAGAGAAATCATCAAAATCCGTTCACAACTAACGGAGTATTCGGCATACATAAAAAAATACGGTCCAAATTAAGAATCTTCTCCTTCTTTTTTTTTAAAGTCAGTTAAAAAGGACTCGATAGCCTAATTGGTAAAGCGTTGACGTGAAACCGGGAGGTCCTGGGTTCAATTCTCACTAGTGCCAAAAATGCTAAGCACCAATTGTCTCAAAGAATATGTGATACTAGATATGCTTCGGAAGGCACGCACTTTCTAAAAATAACAGAGTGAGTGGCTTGACATCCAACATCCATTGCTTTTGATAAAAAAAATTAGTTACTATGTCGCGCTTTCGAGCTTTAGAAGATACAATTGATTTTGTTATGCGATTTTTGACCCAGACGCTGTTATTGATTACCTACTTCCCAATAAAGCTCCACTGTCCATAAATACTTGATGCTATTTCCGATGGACCAAAATATTCGGTCGCCTAAACTTATAATAAATAATAATTGCGCCGCTATCTATTAGGTCAAATAAAATATATATTTATTAAAATAGTTTGTAAATGACCCCGGCGTAAACTATGAACCTTTAAAAAGAATAAAATAATTTATATTCACTGGCTTGAAAAGTAATCTTAAACAACCAAAAGTGCTTCGGGGACCGCTGATATTATGAATGTTGACCATAATATTTACATAGATATCATATATTTATAATTGCCTTCTAAAAAAGGTGTACCGACTTCAAACATTATGCACTGAAAAGTGTGCTTTCCGAAAGCAATTTATAAAAAAAAACCCAAATTGCTTCAAGTGTGCCTGTAAAATTGAAGATTTCTCCAGGATCCCAACATCAGATCCTGATCTGATGACCATGGGACCACCTGGGAAGTATAGCCTTTCAAACAAGTAATCGGGGAACGTACATAAAAAAAACATAAAAGATTCCGACGAATTGAGAACCTCCTCCTTCTGTTGAATAAGTACAGCCGCCGCATTATTAGGTAAAACATATTTTATCCTTGTTAAAGGGTCATATTTAAAATCGAGGTTATTTTAATTGTTAAATTGTAGTTAATGTTTTCTAAAATAAATGACATAAAATTTAAAATAACAATTATTAAGAGTCGCAAAGTCGGTTAAAAATTGGCTAATTCAGGGCTTCCTTTATGTGTAAATGATTTTGAAAATTTTATGTCATTGTTTTCATGTTTAATATTATCTATCTTTATTCTTATACAATATATCTATATTATAACTAGCTTTCCGCCCCGGCTTCGTCCGTGGACCCTATACTATATTTCATCACTTATTAGGGTAGTTTTTTAAAAGTAACCAAGTGTCAAGTTAATACAAGCAGTGAATACGATTTTAGTATACAAACGTTTGCACTTCAATTTATAAGTCCTCTCTTATTGTACCTCTACCTAGGCTGTTTGATAAGTACCCGTTTTCTAAATATATTAATATCACTTGCCGAAAATAAGTATACCACCTTTTTAAGCCATTTTTCAGAGGCAGGAAAATTAAAAAAAAAAGGCATTCTTTTGTTTTTTTCTCATTTGACAGCGATTTAGTGAAAGCGTGAACTTAAAATTGTTAAAATGGAGAAAGAACAGTATCGGTCTGTAATTAGATTCTTGTTTTTGGAAGGAAAAACATGTGATGAAATAAAAGTAAGAATTCAAGCGGTTTACCATGAATGTGCTCCTTCTATGACAACCGTCAGATATTGGTATAACGAGTTTAAACGGGGGAGAATGATGATCTTTGATGAGGATTGCCCAGGCCGGCCAATTGAGGTGACTACAGACGATATGGTTAAGAAAATTGAAAATATCGTTTTAGCCGACCGCCGAATTAAACTTCGAGAAATCGTTGATGCTGTAAACGTTTTAATCGAGAGGGTACAACACATATTAGAAGAAAAATTGGGTATGAAGAAGGAGGAGCAAAAACGGAACCGACTGACTACTTCGGAGCAGTGTTTAGCCGTGTTCAAACGTAACCCGAAGGAGTTTCTGCGTCGTTTCGTGACCGTGGACGAAACGTGGGTTCACCACTACACCCCGGAAATGAAAGAGCAGTCAAAGCAGTGGATTTTACCGGGTGAACCTGCTCCAAAGAAAGCAAAAACCGTCCCATCGGCTGGAAAGGTCATGGCGACTGTTTTTTGGGATTCGCAGGGTATTATACATATTGACTACTTAGAAAAGGGGAAAACGATAACAGGGCAGTACTATGCCAATTTATTGGATGAACGACCCCATTTAAAACAGAAAAAAGTACTGTTTCATCACGACAACGCCCCGGCTCATTCGTCGAGACTTGTGACGGCTACATTAGTACAGTTACGTTACGAACTATTGCCTCACCCCCCGTATTCTCCAGATTTGGCCCCATGCGATTTCTTTTTGTTTCCCAACCTAAAAAAATGGCTCGGTGGTAAACGATTTGGATCAAATTACGAAGTCATTGCCGCCACAGAGGCCTATTTAAATGACTTTCCAAAATCATACTTTTTGGATGGTTTATTTAAGCTTGAGCATAGGTGGAAAAAATAAATGCATATATACAAAAAAAAATGTTTTTTTTTTCCATAAACGGGTACTTATCAAACAGCCCTCGTACAGTAGGTACTCTACACTCCCTAAGGAGTATTCATTCCATTTATCATATTTATATCTTCCGTAGTTTAGGCTGTGCGTTGATTATCAGTCAGTTAGTCAAAGTATAAGTAATCATAAAAAAGCTAGCTGCACCTGCAACAGATGGTTTCACAATTTAAAAACAAGATTTTTTCAATACCATTGTGTGAACAACAAAGCAATTATTGTTATTAAATTGAACTGCATACAAGTAAACAAATACAATTAAATTACCTTCAGACATCATAAATTCTAATTGTTGTTTACAATCCTGCCCTGAAATCAATATGCTATATTATGTTAGTAAATTAGTGACACTACCCAAGTGATTGCAGCAATTTACATTATAAATTCATTACAATTGATGCACTAATGGGGCTAGGATTGAACCTTAAATAAACACACGGCCCATTCATTATTGTCTTGCTTTGACCTATGCAAGGGAAACAATAAATATTATATTTCAAAATTGCTAGGGAAATTGCGGACAATTGTTACCTACCTTTGTGGATAATATTTCCAGTTATTGTTAGATTGTTACAAGTTCTGTCTATGTGAAAAACCGCTTCAGTAGGGCCTTGATTTATCTTTATCTACGGAAGATAAAGAGAGAAACTCGTGTGTCGCCATTGGTGTGAAGTTTTCATGATTTGTTTATGTGCGTTAATTTGATTAGAAACCATTTATTACGCCACAACACCCTCAATCATACCATCAAAAGGGTTCTGCTTCTATATAAGTCCCTGCTCTCCAAGAGCCAACGGGCATAAACCGGGAAGACGGCAAGAGACCAGATGAACACATTAGCCCCGTCTCATCTCAGGGAAACAGTAGGTACCTAATCAAAGCGGCGGCTGGGGCGGAAATCACTGAATGTAATAAACGGCGCAATTATAATTCAATTGCCTGGCTATATATAACTACAAACGTGTGCCGTGGGATTCAAATGTCAAAAAAGCTTATTAAAGATCTGATCATCTGCTCTGGTGATAAGAGGGCTGCCTCGTTCCTCGCTCAATGAATCAGCATAGCGATTCCGCGGAGAAATGGAGTCAGTATTCTTGTCACTATTCCACGCGGGCCTGGTTTATTTCGTTACATCGCTTCGCCTATGGATTTTTTTGAAATTTTACAAGATTTTAAGACAATTTTACAACTTATTTCCGGAATAAAAGTAGCATATTTCACTCTTCGACAAAAATCACGGCGATCCGATGCTCCGTTTTAGCGTTAGAGAAGGGCAAATGTACAAACAAACACAGTAATAAAAATACTATATTTAATTTTAAAGATTTAATTTTATGGTTTAAAGGTTTCGTACTTCGTCTAACGAAACCTTTATAATATCACTTTTACTTGTTTATACGTCCGTCTGTCACAGAGGTTTTTCTCGAAAACTATATGTAGCGTAGGAATTTGATATTTGGCATAATAAGCGTTAGGTCCATAGAGCCAATAGAGACCTACGCGTGAATGTGGTTAGGTCATCGATCTAGGGTTAGGTTAGATTAGGTCAATGATTAGGAAAAAAAAAATTCAAGAGTGAAATGAGGGGTTAGTTATTGTAGAGAGTGCACTCGAATATGTATTCAGAGGGTTAGTTGAGTTCAACTAAAATAAAGTTCTAATTAATATATTGTGTGAGGTGTTAGATTAAGTCACAGATTACGATTTTTTTTAAGTAAATTTTTTGAAAGAAAAAAAAATATAAAAATAGAAGTTAACTTACGAAGGTTATGTTTATCGGTAATAATACCATTGGCAACGTTGTGTCGTCTTTAAACCTGTCTGTATATCTGTCTATACCTATGTGTATCGTAGTTTCTAATAGGATGAATCGATTTAGTTTCTTTTTTCGAAAAGTGACTTTATCGAGAGTGTTCTTAGAAAATCTGTTTAGCCGTTTGAAGATCATCAACTCTTTTCTAGTTGTTGAAGGGATGTGAACTACGTCTACTAGCTGGTCTGATCGATTCGAAATTTAGTATCCTTTGGCTTCAATGATATTACAATAACATGGTAAACTTGACCAGATACTGCAGCATCCCTTGGAATCAGCATGATACCCAACTGCGCACCAACACATTTGACCGTCACCCATATACATTTTAACATAATGTTTTGTTGAACTGTCAGCGTCTCACCAAAAAGAGTATAGATGTTAGTTTGAAATTGTGTCCCCTATGGCGTACAATAACGATAAAATAACAATATCTATACATTTACCAAATTATGCCGTACTTATTCCATCAATATTTCATTAATTTACACAACAATCACATATCAAGAAAAGCACGAGACAACACAATAAACCCAACAAATCATTCATATAAATGTTAACTCTTGTTTCATAAACATAAAATAAAATAAAATACTAATACATGGTGCTCTATAAAGTAGGTGCAGCAGCAGACCATGCTCAACCACCCAAGTGCTTTATCATAAATCTACATATTTGCGGTGTTTGAAGTAGAGTCCATAAGTCCATAAACTGATTGTATTTTTGAAGTGAAATTATTTGAATTTGAAATACCCTTAAAATATGGCAGTTTAGAAAAAATTTTAAGAGTATAAAAATACAGATTTCATATTTCTTTATTATTTAAGCCAAAGAAAGTTTCACTTCTTACACGTGTACACTAAATACACGTAATTTTTTTTTATTTTAGTTTAATATGGCACGTGTCTCCAGTGGGAATTAGATATATTTCTAGGATAAAAGTATCGGAAGTCACTCTTAGTGAAAAAAATCGTTCCTTAATTTTGGCATAAAAGAGTGACAAAAACAAACACTTTCTCATTTATAATATTAGTTGGGAAACCTACTTCACCCCTATTGTTTGAACACGTAAAGTACGCAAAGTTAAAATAGATATTCCTCGCTTGGTAATAAAAAGTCTAAATGATGTTAGTAGATAATATAGTTTTAGATTAATTCATGAATGAAACATTCAAAAGGCTTTACTGGAGTTTCTCTCGTAAATAAAATAATGTACCTTAGTTGGTAGGTTTACAACACAGACAAACAGCGTAGCATTGACCTTAACTCTCTATCTAGTACGCTAACCGGAGTGTAATTTCAATTCCAGGAATTATTATTTAAATTGTAAGTACTTGTGTATTTAGTTAAAGGTGAGATTAGGTACTAGTTAACATAGAATATAAGAATTCATTCACGTTGTATTATAAGTTAAGTATATATTTTTTAAGTTTTTAAAACGTTTAATTTTAGAGCGTGTTTTAAGAGTGATTGTAATGCGATATGGAGACTGATTTGAGAAAAGCGTGTTTACAGTGAGTGTGTGACGTCACGCATTGTGGGGATAGTAAAAAAGGGAGAAAATTAAGGGTGGTGGCGAGCATGCGCATTTGCGCATTGTGCCTCTTTCATCACTAGAGCCGCAAACCAGCAAGCCCGCGGTATACAGCATAGCTTACCCGGTTCGCGGGCAATTATCAATATTTACGTCACAAGTGATCAGTGCCTTATCAATACAAACATCATGCAAACTTCATAACACTCGGCCATGGCGGTGCTCCACTAGACCTGGTAAGTCTTTGTTATTATAATAATATAATTTAAAAAAGAATCCTAATTGATAAATCGATTAAATTAATAAAAAAACTAAATAAAATTTAACACCGTGTTTAACATACAAATAATCATTTCATTTCTCATATAGCATTTTCTGAAATTGTAGTTCATAAGTTCAATGACCTCTTGGCTCTCATACAAAACATTTGTCAAAACTTGTATGTATTGCTATAAAGTCCTAGTACGCAGGTGTATTACGTCAAATTACGCTAATAGTACTATCAGTGAGATGCATTTGTGCGTGCATTCATATATTTACACTCACATATACGACACACCCATGAATACTATACACACTACAAACAAACGTTACCACGTGTTTCATAGATAGGGGATGCCATCTATTATCGTGATGCTGAAACTTTGTAAATGATGACACATCCTATCTGCGCATGTCGGGGATGCTGCGCCAAAATACCTTGTAGTTGCAGAAGCTGCAGCGAGATGTCGCTCATTTGAATTTTAAAATATTTCATGAAACCTATTTATATTTTATAAGATTGTCCGTTGTTCAATAAACTTTAGTCACAGTTAAAGTAATAGATTTCATCTTTTAATTAATTAAAAAGTCCTTACGGAATAATTTTGTCCATGAGAAGTGTAACTGAAATTGCAGTTCTCGGAAAAGTCCACAGATCGCGCCACTAAATGTAGGTTCGTCTAATAAATTATGTTACTTCTATAATTTCTAGAAATTTCATAATTACTGCTGAAGCTAATAGGGGTTTAATAATCCGTTTGTTTACTTTAGACGTCACATTATTTTTTAATCCTTACTCAAAACAATCCATGTGCATGTTCTCTAAAATAGACCACATCTAACCTTAAAAGTCCTGGGTTATTATGTAGGTCAAGCCTTTAACAACTAGTTCACAACATCATTCCCACAAGTAATATTTAAAAATTGATTTTAGATGTTTAAGTTTATTTAGTTCTTGGAAAAGGGATACAGATTACGTCACCAGATTTATATTATATTAATTTTAATTGAAACAACATCAAATCCTAACCTTTGTTCCACTAAAATAGACTTCATGAATTCAAATAATAATAAATATTCAATATTATTATTCAAATATAGGTAAGTAGGTCAACTAAAATTCACATTATATACTTCCTATTTGTTCTGAGATTATAATCTCTATATTTCTTAAACTTGTGTTTTTTGTCGTTTAATACGCCATTTGTAAGACTATTTTTCCCACTAATGACGAAAAATAATGAAACAAATCAAAATTAATTGTTTCTTTTAAAATTAGGCACATTTGTGTATTTTGTAAAAGGCGCCATCTGTTGGAGATTAGTTGAACTAACGGTGCGAAGTTTTCGCACGGGTCATCTAGTATTTTATATAGTTCTTGGAAATGCCTACAGATGACGCCACTAGGTTTAGGTTCGTGTAATAATTTGTTACTCCTAGAATTTCTAGATATTTTTTAATGTAGGTAAGTACCTACTGCTGATATGGAACTACATTAAATATCTGTTATTTTAATTCAAACGACATCAAATCCTTTTAACCATAATTCTACTTAATCTGATTAAAGCACATACCTATCCTAAAATAGACTTTTGAATTCTGGATTTTTAGAATATTTTAAAATAATGTAAGTTGGTGAAATTGACATTACTTCCTACTTAATAATATTTGTTCTGAGATGTATAATAACTAATTTCTATACCTACATTATTTCTCAAGTGTGTTTTTTTGTCGGAACCTACGCCATATCTCCCTCTTAAAAATTTATGTTTAATACGCCATTTTTTAGATTATTTTGACGAAAAATAATGAAACAAATCAAAATTAATTGTTTCTTTTAAAATTAGACACATTTATGTATTTTGTAAAAGGCGCCATCTGTTGGAGATAAGTTGAACTAACGGTGTGAAGTTTTCGCACAGGTGATCTAGTATTTTATATAGTTCTTGGAAATGGCCTACAGATGACGCCGCTAGGTTAAGGTTCGTGTAACAATTTATTACTCCTAGAATTTCTAGATAGTGCTGATATACCTACATAATATATGGAACCAAATTAATTATCTGTTATTTATTTTAATTCAAACGACATCAAATACTTTTAACCATTATTCCACTTAATCTGATTAAAGCATATATCCTAAAATAGACTTCATGAATCCTGGATTCAAGTATAGGTAAGTAGGATTGACATTAGGTACTTCCTACGTAATAATTAGTGTTCTGTGATGTGTTAACTAATTTCTATACATTATGTCTCAAGTGTGTTTTTTTGTCGGTACGCCATAATATCTCCCATAATAGGTACGCCTACTTAAAAATTAATGTTTAATACACCAATATTAAGATTATTTTTCCCTCTAATGACGAAAAATAATGAATAAATTTAATGTTTCTTTTAAAATTAGACAAATTTACGAATTTTGTAAAAGGCGCCATCTGTTGGAGATTAGTTGAACTAATGGTGTGAAGTTTTCGCACCGGTCATATAGTATTTTATATAGTTCTTGGAAATTGACTACAGATGACGCTACTAGTTTTAGTAGTAGTAGGTTTAGGTTCGCGTGATAATTTATTACCTTTAGAATTTCTAGATATTTTCTAATGTAATTACTGCTGATATAGAACTAAATGAATTATTATCTGTTATACTATTTTTTCTTTCTTCATGTGTTGCCGTACAGGTTCTGAAACCGTGTACGGTCCTAGTATTTTAATTCAAACGACATCAGATCCTTTTACCTTATTTCTATTAATCTGATTCCTCAAATAGACTGCATGCGTTCTGGATTCAAATATAGGTGAGTAGGTCAAGGCTATCAACTAGAAACTACACTACTTTCTACGTTCTATTTTTGTTCTAAGATGTCTGTACTAATAATAAAGTTGAAGAGATATTTTTCAATGTCCGAATTCTTGAATGAACATCACGCTAAGACCCAAAGGAGTGGAACAGTAACCATTAACGCGGGTGCAATCGCCGTGCACAGCTAGTATTTTATATAGTTCTTGGAATGGTCTACAGATGACGCCACTAGATTTAGATTCGTGTAATAATTTAAATACTCCTAGAATTTCTAGATATTTTCTAATGTAATTACATATATAGTAATGTGTCCTGTCCTGGATTCCAAAATTAAACGTACCTATCAAATTTTGTGTGGGAAAATTTGTTTTTACTTAAAACTTAGTCACAATCGTTTCAAAATTCAACCCCTAACCATAGAAAGGGGTTGGAAAAATTTCAAAAATTTCTACGGGCGAAGCCAGAGGTGAAAAGCTAGTAATATAATAAAAAAAAGTAACCATTAACGTGGGTGCTACCGCTGTGCACAGCTACTATTGGAATGGTCTACAGATGACGCCACTAGATTTAGATTCGTGTAATAATTTATTACTCCTAGAATTTCTAAATATTTTCTAATGTATTTACTGCTGATATGGAACTAAATTAATTGTCTGTTATTTTATATCAGGCGACATCTATTTAATCTGATTTAGGCATATATAGTAAAAGAAACTGCATTTGTGTCCAGTCCTGATTCAAATATAGGTAAGTAGGTCAAGGCTTCTCACTTCTAACATTCATTTCATATACTAGGTATGTTATGTTTTCTGGAAACTGACATTCATATTACGGTAACACAGATAATGTACCACCATGCTTTGTTGGGGTCTCCTACAATATCTCTAAATAGTTTTGATATAATTTTAGAATATATAAGTACATAAGTACATAAGATATAAAATTACATTCTATAATTATTAATTTGCTATAAATTTTTTTAAACCTAAAATCGAATTCTGTAATTTTCAAAATCACTATTATCAAAATATATAAAATTACATTCAATAATTATTTATTTGCTATAATTTTTCTTTTGTCTAAAATCGATATCCGAATTTTCAAAATCACTATTATCAAAATATATAACATTAAATGATCTAATTTATAATTTGCTATAAATTTCGTTTTATCTAAAATTGTTTTCTATAATTTTCAAGATATCTAAATTATCAAAAGGTACAACATTTAATTATCTAATGATTAATTTGCTATATTTTTTTCAGTTTATTTGCGAAATATTTATTAATTTACAAAATCTTCCTTTCTTATTATAAATAATATATATATAGGTATCATATCCGTTATCAACAAGTGATGGGAGTTTCTAGCTTTTCTGTTTTAGCACTATACGAACCACGCTCGTCGCTTCGCTCCTCGCTAACCTATTTTTATTTACAAATTAGGGGAATTGGAATCGAAAATTACTGCAACAGGTTATGATTAACAAAATCTACTGTAAATTTTAATAATAGTACTTATTTAAATTGATTTCATCATAGAAAATTATTTTTTATGATTATATATTTGTAAATGTAAATAGAATGAAGTTATACGTTTAAAAATATAGTGAGTAAGTACACTTATTTTAACAATCCATTAGAGCAAATGATATTATAGATTAATAAATTTATAGAAAATGAATTTATATATTTAGAAAATTATAATAACTGCAATTATAGAAAAGTAGCCATTAATTAGTGCAATTGAAATTTGAGATTATAAAAATTATAAGACTTGAGATTATATATTTTCAAAATTATAGTAATAGCAATAGAAAAGTAGCCATTAGTGCAATTGAAAATAGACATTATAAAAATTATAGGACTTGAAATTATAGATTTTGAAAATTATGGCAACTGCAATTATAGAAAACAATACGTTATAGGAATTAATATTATAGATTTAAAAAATTATATCAAATGCATTTATAGATTTTTAAAATTACAGGATCTAAATTTATAGAAAATGAATATTTATAGCAACTAAAATTATAGCTTCTGAAATTATATATATTTGAGAGGATTGTTGATTAAAGGGTATAAGCAGAATTTTATTCAACTGAGTACTAGGTATCCTGTTAGGTACTAGCTCCTGCCCACGGTTTCACTCGCATGGAAATGGAACAAAGAAAAACCTTCCCTGTGGTTAAGTGGGTAAGTATATGGTCTTGGAATCAGCTTATTCTATTATAGTTCCGAAACGGCTGAATGGATTTTGTTTAAAGTTTTAGGGATTCTTTACAGTGCGGGTACTTAGACTTGGAAGCAGGCGTAATTTGGTTGCGAGGGTATCTTTAAAGAAAATCAGTTCCAGGAGTTGAGAACAATCGGTTTGGCCCTTAAGCAATTTAGAAATAAAAACAAGATCCAACATATTCCTTCTACTTTTCAGTGACGTGATGCCAAAGTATTAAAGACGCGCCTCATATGAAGGAATTTTTTTGCGTACTTTAGAGCAGTATAACAGATGCCACAGAAATCGTTTTTGTATTCGCTCAATTCTTAGTGATGTAACTGCATAATGTGGACGCCAAACGACACTGCAATATTCGAGTGTACTCCTTACCAAAGTATTATATAACATAATTTTTGTCTGTATAGAGTTGAAGGTCTTGCTATTTCTTATAACAAAACCAAGCATTTTTGATGATTTTTTAACAATATTCTCAACATGGGGCAAAAAAGTAAGTTTTGTATCAAATATGACCCCCAAGTCCCGGACACAGTCCAGCTCCTTCAATACATTTCCCTCAATAGAATAAGATGATGCAAATAATTTATGCTTTCTGGAGAACTTTATGTGTAAACACTTCTTGTAATTTTCTTAATTATTATATCTTGAATTAAATCAAGGCATGAAATATGAAATGATATCTAACCTATAGATTATAAACAAACATTATACCTAATGTTATTTTAGCTAGCTTATATTCTATTCAAAGCGGACCCATAGTACTGAATATTCAATAGTGGGTAGCGCATTCACTGCAGACGTTATGAGAATAATCTGACTCTTTGAAGTATATGGAATGAATGACTATCTACGCTTTATAGTTTACAGGAAACCGTAGTATCTCTGTCAAAACATTGAAATCCGTGGAGGCGTTCATTAGAACAGGTTCACTACGATAACTAGTTGGTATCACACTGATATCACTGCATACAAATCTTTATTTCTATAGAAATGTAATTCTATCACATTGCGTAAGATGTTGCTGTGGTCGTTTATGAACGAAAAGATTATTTCATTCATTTGTCGGTCAATATTATATTCTCTTTGGTCATTAAATTAAAAATTTTATGTTCTGGATCCACAGGTTTATCTCGTGACACATTTGTTTTGTATTCTATTTTTCGGCGTTTTTATCAACTTTTACCTCCCATGGAATTTGAAGACTGTCTACCTACGCAAGAAGTAATTTGTTTCAAGATTACAATAATCTGGATTTGGATACGTCTTATCATTTTATCAAGAAGCTGAAAATGAAAAATTTCTAACCCCCATATTCATAAACGTATTTTTAACAACGTTTTTATAAGTAACTAAAACGTTAAAATACGTTTATGAATATGGAAGGAAAAGTTACAAAAATAAACTAAAAAGTAAACAAATAGGTACTATAATAGCTACCTATATATATATAGCGAATGGCAATCATTTTCCGTCAGAATGCGCTAGTGTTGAATTTGTAACTGATGTCTCTATTCTCAGTATTATAAGTTACTCTATGGTTGGAATCAATATACTAATTAAAGTGCTTTCCTCTCCTTGTTTCGCCAGTACTGTATTGAAATGTGAAATATTAATACCCTGTCATAATTTTTTTAAAAGGTTAAAATACAATTTGTTATCCATATAGACTTACTGCTTACGTTATTCTCAACTAATTTTATTTTATTCAATATAGACAGAAATAAACCAATGTTTTTCTTGTTCAACATACATAACTTCTTTTTATACATATAGAATTTTGGGAAAATGCTGAAACCAAATTGTATCTATTATAATTAAGCATTTCTAACAATTCTAGATCTTCAGACACCTATTAATAATAATAACCGTATCAAGTTGGATACAAATATTTAATATTTTATCGTATATGACTAAAATAGTCATATAATTTAGGTAACTTAGGCAATTTAGGTAACTCAGATTCGATCTATAAGATATTATTGCAAAGTGTTATAGTATGCAACGTGAGCCTATTTGTTTGTAAAAGGAAACCTCTTTATGTCTAAAGTTTATTTTCTAACCTTTCATAAGATTAAATCAAATATTGTCAAAGGGGAAAGACAAGTAAGGTTTCTTTAAACGACCTCGTTAAAATTGTGTTTCGCATGAACTTAGCTTTTCTACGGTCTATAATAATAAAAATTCAAGCGTAATCATTTTCTAGTTTTTAACAAATAAAAAGATGGAGAAAGTTCTCAATTCGGACCGTTTTTTTTTATTAAGTGTGTATGAACACCGATTAATCAGCTAGTTGTGAACCGATATGGATGTTTTTTTTTATTGGACAGATAATTCTTTCGGATTGGTCCCATTTTTACCCATTGAAATTTGATTCACTGGTTTATCAGGAATATTTAAAAACTGTCTTTTTACGTCTAAGTTTCATAATATGTATAGATTTCAACGACTTAAGAATTTCATAATTTATCGACACTATATCATAGACATATCATGAAAGTCATTTTTGAAATCGGTACACTTTTTAATCGAAACAGAAGGAGGAGGTTCTCAATTCGTTCGGGGGTGAGGGAACGGGTTATGTGGGACTTTAACCCACTAAAACCCCACGGTACTCCATCTCGCCGGTTAGTCGGCGGGCCACGGGGACGCGTTAGCATTCTTCCGCGACCCGCCGCCGGGTGGCCGTAAGGCCCCATCTCGCTCTGGTTTTACCCAGAGCTGGCGCAGCAGCGAGTACAAACTGCTGCGCCTTCCACCTTGGTCCCCGGTTGAGCAGCGGCTGATTTCCCCCTCAACCGCCACCGGAGACCGCGGCGACCCGACTGCGATGGAAAGTGCAGTCGGGTCATGCTTCGACCGGCAGCGCAAGCGTCACCGGCGTCCGCCTCCAGCCGCATGCGCGAAGAGCCCTGCCAAACCCACAGAACCCCTGCGCAGCGGCTCCACCTCGGGTGCCGCTTAGCTTCACCGTGGATAGTGTGACGAGCACTACCACGGTTACTAAGCCCCCCCGCCACGACAAGGCGGGCACCCCCGGGGGGGTAACTAAATTACTTACGTCAACATTTGTTTTTATTAATTTGGCTGATATTTTCTTTTTTTTTTGTAGTTGCAGCATTTTTATTTTTTATTATAACAGCCTGCTGGGCTAGTTCACTATAATAAAACTACTGACCAAAGAGTTTTAAATCCTTTCTAATATTATAGATGAGAAAGTTAATTTGTTTTCATCCAACTACGCAGTATATCCTCATTACTTGACAATATAGCGATCAGTAGGCGCTACTTTACTGCACATAATGCAGTAATGTTGTATGAAAATCCATAACATCCCGCTCTGGGTTTTGTTTTTAAATTAGGTTCTTTTTCTGTAGGCACTTATTATAAAGGTACTTTTTAAGGTAGACGTAATTATAAGATTTATGTGGCGGGCATGTTGCTTTATTGAATAATTTCTTTTATATTAATTTTTCATGACGTTGGCGATGTAAATGTGGACTATTATTTTCAGAGCGAATTTAACACTCGAAAAAACATAGGCTGTTTGGGTGTCTTTGCCTTTGCCTTCTATTAAAAAAAATATTGTCGACGCGAATGACCTTTATCCCGAAAATACTTTCGGTAAAATCTTATGTTATTTAATATAAAGCGAAGCCAGACAGTATAATTAAAGCTAGTATATTAATAATTGTATTTTGCATTAAACGTTTTTGTTCTTCAATCAAAGAAAATGGCTTGGAATATCATAACATTATATTCAACAGATTTTCTTTTTAATATTTTACATTTTTTTTTCGCTTTCGAGCTGTAAAACAGAAAACACTTACCTAACTTTGCAAATAAATAATTTAAAGTAGTTAAAACTTATTATTTGTGTATAAAAAGTATAACAAAATATTAAGCAACGTGATCCTATATCCCCAAAACTATTTTGAGTTGTTCTTGAAATGGTATTTAGAAAACTTAATTGGGAGAAATTTGGTTTGAATATCAATGGTCAATATTTACATCATCTGATATTTGCAGATGATGTTGTCATATTTGAGGAGTCACCAGATTCTCTGGAAGTTATGTTAAAGGACCTATCTGCAGAGAGTAAAAAAGTTGGATTGACAATGAATGCTGAAAAAACTAAATTATTAACAAACGGAACAAGTTATTATAGATACAAATAAAATTGAATATGTAAATAAATACTTGAAATGAAATCTTGGTCAAATCATTTCACCTAAATAAACATCATCAAAAGAAATAAATCAAAGAAAAGTTAGTTATATGTCAAAGAGCTGGAAAGATGAATGGTGAATGTTACAAGAATAGACAGAATAAGGAATACAGACATTAGAATTGTTACAAAGATAAAAGATGCATGTACAAAAATTAAAGAACTCAAATGGAGATATGTTAAGGAACAAGAACTGTTAGTGGACCAGAGATATAACAGAATGGTACCCAAGAAACAGTAAAGGCAGAAAAGGTCGACAATTAAAAAGATGGTCTGATGACGTGAAAAAATGAGTGGATGAGACTGGCCAGAGACAGGGGACACTGGAAATCACTTGAGGGGGGGGCCTAAATTAAAATTTGGGATTTCTAAAACTGTTAAGCATGATATAAACGAAATAAAATTTTCAAAATCATTTACACATAAGCTTTATGAAGCCTTGATAGCCGTTTTCACCACTTGAGCGATTTTAATTTAAGCACTGACTTTACTGAACATTTTCGTTTCACCAAAATTTAAAAATCTGTTTAGCACTAAGGAAGTGCTCAAAATTAAGAAGCAGAAGGACCTTTGCCCAAGTGCTAAGATATACTTAAGACAATCACATGTCAAAATTTTATTTTTTTATTCTCGTTCGTGCGTCTGTATTTATGATTTTGTTTGAAAATAGAGGAGTTGTTAAATTTTCTTAATTTATTCGAAAATTTCCCTGCTGGTGACGATAGCGATCATGAGCACGAACAACATTTTCTCTTTCGCAGTATAATTTTGCATTCGTTTACGCTTCACAGCAACTGTTTTATTCATTTTTAACCGTCTTCAAAAAAAGGAGGAGTCGGAATCTTTTATTTTTTTGTGTATGTTCCTGTAATTGTAATTGTACCTACTTGAAGACGCCTGGACCGATTTGGAATTTTTTTTGTATACTTTCTAGGTGGCTCCATGGTCATCAGGTCAGGATCTGATGATGAGATCTTGGAGAAATCAAAAACTCTTCAAATTTTATAGGCACTATATAGAACTATTGCATGAACACAAGACCTGGAAGTCCATGGGAGTGTCAGTGCGAAGGCAGCACCGTTAATTTTTGAAAAAAGTCAAGTGCTATTTATTACAAGCAGAGACTATTAGATCCAATTAAGACAGATAGACGACATTGGTGCATTCGATGTACATACCTATATAAAATAAAATGTTGTATCTTACAGCATTAATTGAGTGAGCCTTTTATGAAACGACAATAAATGGCTTACCTTTTGATTATATTCATTCACCATTCGCCACTGCTTGGTACGGAAGCTGCCTAATTGTGCGAGCCCGACTCGCTCTAGGCCAGACAAAAAGCCTCCGGAATTTTTTTTCCTCCGGTTTTAGTATAACTTTTTTAAATAAAATATCTTTCCTTCTGGAAAAATATAGCTTTATAGAAATTCAAATCAGTCCAATCGTTTTCGAGTTTACGTTTTACATACAACCATACCTACTCTTTCTTTATTATATTATTATGTATTATGGTACGAAAGACAAACAAAATATCCTACCTCATCGGGCCTGGATAATGCTATGAAAATTATTTAGTTTTAAAAAAAAATAAAAAACTTATTGTTGGTAATTTTCTTCTATTGCTGAAAGGGTGAAAATCTATTTTCCATAGTTTAAAAGTATTATTTAGTTAGGTTTACACCCTGTTCATTATTATAATCGTCAAAAAGTATTTTAAAGAAATATTTTAAAAAATAAATAAAAAAACTTTAAAAATTATGCACTGAAAAAGTAAGAAATAATTAATATTTCGTCGTATAATTTGAAGACGGTTATTTGCATTGCATTTAGTGCATTTTGCAAGACGAACCGCGAGTGATCAAAGCCTACATGATAAGGTTAACGTAATATATTCCATGAGAGGACGCTGATCACGTTTTCTTCGGCTCACTTCATTAATTCTACTGAAGGCATAAAGTGATTTTTTTTAATCCTGACTAAATGACTGAATGGGATAAAGGCATGACGTTGATATGTTTTTATACATTTATAGGGGATGTATGGTATTTTAGAATAAAGACTAGCCTTTATTCGGAAATGGCCACAGACATAAAACGATTTCCATGGCGTACTTAATTATTTCAAGATATTTTAAATCCCCGTCCGCGGCTTAGCCTATGAAAATTTTGAAATGTGGAAAATAACACTGTATTAGCAGCTGCATTCAAATCAAACCGAGAGAATATCTAACAATCTAATATAACTAGTTAAATGTGGGCATTGTTACCAGTGTCATTGCATTGCATTCCGCCCTGTCGTCGCCCATGCATTATATACATCTATCATCACGCCTTTTATCCCAAGAGGGGTAGGCAGAGACAATCGAATGCAATTTGTTACTATCCTAACATACCTTTTTCGCTTTTTTTATATTCATCATACATTTCTTACATGCTCGGCGTTGTGTGTACTTTTAATATTTCCATCGATTGTTCTTCTTCTTCTTTTTTATTATGGCTCCACCAATGTTCATCGGTGATTTGCCAATGTCAAGTATTATAGCCTTTATAGTGTTTATAGCCGATAAATCGGTATTTAAGATAATCCCGCCGACCGTGATATGTCTTATTAATCACTGATTAATCACAACCATCACAGCGCGAACAGGATTAAACTGGATTCCACATCACGCCACGACGAAAACGCGTGCGTATGTCGCCATGACCGGATGTGGAATCATCGATTGTTTTAAAACATTCAGAAGAGACGTCGTCGTCGCCAAATGTTGGATGATATCGATTCATCGTAATACATATTATAAACTAGTATGTTGTGTAGTGCGCGAGTTGCAAGCAACTCGCGTGTTTGCTGTGAGGGAACAACTGCTGCCCACACCAAAGAAGACATGCTACAAGTCAGCGATAAGCCCGCCACCAATAAACTATTCCTACTCGTACCACAACTACTCCCGCTACCCCTACCCCTACTCCAACCCCTACCACTACCCCTACTCCAACCCCTACCCCTACCCCTACTCCTACCCCTACTCCTACTCCTACTCCTACTTCTACTCCTACTCCTACTCCTACCACTACTCCTACCCCTATCCCTACCC
Source organism: Nemapogon koenigi (assembly GCA_963924495.1). Taxonomy (NCBI): domain Eukaryota; kingdom Metazoa; phylum Arthropoda; class Insecta; order Lepidoptera; family Tineidae; genus Nemapogon; species Nemapogon koenigi. The sequence goes on from OZ004629.1 coordinate 21,607,107, forward strand.
CTACCCCTACCCCTACCCCTACCCCTACCCCCTACCCCTACCCCTATTACTACCACTACCCCTACCGCTACCCCTACCCTAACCCTACCCCCACCCCTACCCCTACTAATACCCCTACTCCTACCCCTACCGCTCCCGGGTACGGGGAAAGTGGAAAGGGGTAGAAATCAAATCCCAGTCCATAGGAAAAAAAAAGAAAAAATGTATGAAAATTTGTATGGGAGTTTTTTTTGTATGGGAGAATATTTTTTTTAATGGATTCTCTAATAGAAACAGATCCTGAACATTATTAGTTTCGGCAACTACCCCCTCCGATTTGTAGTTTCCGAGATAAAAAACAAAAAAAAAATGTATGGGATTTTTTTTTTGTATGGGAGAATATTTTTTTAACAGATTCACTAATAGGAACAGATGCTGAACAATATTAGTTTCGGCACGTACCCCCTCCGATTTGTAGTTTCCGAGATAAAAAACAAAAAAAATAAGGGGGGCGAAAAAGGGGGGTTTCGGTTTTTTGATAACTGACGCTTCTCCGGCCGATGCCGCGGCATCGCTCGCTTCGCTCGCGAGTTTAGAAAAAATTGTATGGGAGACGTGGGGGGGGGGGGGTACGGGGAAAGTGGAAAGGGGTAGAAATCAAATCCCAGTCCATAGGAAAAAAAAAAGAAAAAATGTATGAAAATTTGTATAGGAGTTTTTTTTTTGTATGGGAGAATATTTTTTTTAATGGATTCACTAATAGAAACAGATCCTGAACATTATTAGTTTCGGCACTTTCCTCCTCTGATTTGTAATTTCCGAGATAAAAAACAAAAAAAAATGTATGGGAATCCAATGGGTAGAGGATGCCTTAATGTTCTGGGCAGGAATAACTTCTGAAGCTCGTACGGAGTTATTTTTTTTGCCAAATGGGGCACTTAATGTACATCGCTATATCTCAGAAATTCTCGTTTCACATGTGCAACCTGCATTGGTTGTTTGTTATGGGAGACAAGTCCATTTTTATGGATGATAATGCTCGTCCTCATCGTTCCGTTGCAGTATCCGCATATATGGAGGAGGTTGGGATTCCTCGATTGGATTGGCCAGCGAGGAGTCCCGACCTCAATCCTATAGAGCATCTATGGGACGTACTAAAACGCCGTGTACGAGCTGTAACTCCAGCTCCACAAAATCTCACAGAGTTAAAAACTGTGATTCAGGCTGAATGGGAACTGATACCACAAGAAACCATAAGAAACCTGATCGGGAGTATGAGAAAAAGAATAGCAGCTGTCATAACTGCGAGAGGTAGTCATACTCGATATTGATTTTGGTGTAGGTTCATTTAAAAAAGATTATTTAAAAAAATAATTTTAGTTTAATTTGTCACTTCATACTCATTAAAATTACTTAATAAAATGGTTTTTAATTTTTTTATTTAATTTACCTCAGATTTGTACCTACTTGTGATGATTAAAAAAATGTAGAAATTCGATTATAATATTTTGAAACATTATAAATAATAATTATTGAAACATTAACTTCAAAATATAATGATAACCAATTAAGTTTTAAGTGCTCGTTTTTTTTGCAAACAAAAAACTAAAAAACATGCTTTTTTCAATAACGCACACTTGAGCAAACCAAATAAACCTTTTAAAAAAAAGTGCACCGACTTCAAAAATTTGCACTGAAAAGTAAGAAATAATAAATATTTCGTCGTAGAATTTGAAGACGGTTGGTGCCAAATTAGGATACAAAACTAAGTAAATATCTAAGAAGATAAAGATCTGTTCAATATTATCTATGTTTGTATGTACCTACTGATGATCGTAGGTTCCTAATGAATTGTCTATATTAGTGAATTTGGGAACTAAGTTGTTTCTAATTTGGCACCAACCGTCTTCAAATTCTACGACGAAATATTTATTATTTCTTACTTTTCAGTGCAAATTTTTGAAGTCGGTGCACTTTTTTTTAAAAGCTTTATTTTACCCTTTTAAGTGATTTTGCTGCCTTGAGAGACAAATAATAACGCAACTAAAAAAATATTGATGGAAAATTAAAAAAAATACCCCTGTGGATGTGATTTGAACCATGTAATGTGCTTGTGCATCCTATGCACCCCATTACATTTAACCGCTAGACCATCGTCACGAAAATTGACAACTTCGTGTCAATAGCAACCGTTGCTAAGGCTTTTTCTGATACATAATTTTAGCCGTAAACAGAAATTAGTTACTGAATTTCTGAAAAACTACTGAACCGATTTTCGTCATATGTCTGTGAGATAATGTCGAGAAATTATAATGTCTTAAAAAAAATAAGTTGTCAAAAACGGTACATATTTTATCGAGATATCAAGAAAAATGTACTTATAAAGTCAGTTTTTTCAAAATTTCTGAAAAACTAAAGAACCAATTTTTATGAGATAAAAATGGGACCAATCCGGAAGAATTATCTGTCGATTAAAAAAGAAACCATCAAAATCGGTTTACAATTGGCGGAGTTATCGATGTACATACATACATAAAAAAAAAAAAATAAAAAAAAAATACGGTCCGAATTGAGAACCTTCTCCTTCTTTTTTTGGAAGTCGGTTAATGAGCTCAAACTCGATTGGGTTTCGTCGTTTCGTTACACAGTTCCTGTGGTCACTTTCCGGCTCCATTATTGTCATCCGAATTACAGTTATCTCTCAAACTACTTAACCGCTTCTAAAAAATCTTTCACCAATAGAAAGCTACGAGTGAGTGACATAGGCGATATTTTATTTTGTTCGATAATATCCACGTGAAAAGCTGGGGACGGAAAGCTTGTATATTAGAAAAAATAGTAATGAATAAGAAAAAATACAAATTTTAATGGATTTTCAAAAGGAAAATTCAGAAAGTTTAAACAAAGTTATGTGGTAGAAAGGTAGTCGATAGCCTAATTGGTAGGACGGTGGACTTGAAACCGGAGGTCCCGGGTTCGAATCCTACCCCCCCCTGCCAAAATGCTAAGCACCAATTTTCTTTAGGAATATGTGCTTAAATCGACTCCTCGTGCTTCGGAGGGCACGTAAAGCCGGTGTCCGGTCACCAACCCGCCTGCCAAGCGTGGTGACTATGGCAATTCCTCTCAATGAGCATCACTAAAAAAAAAAAATGGTGCAATAGAGAGAGACCATGATCCAGCAGTGGGTCTTAAAAGGTTGATGATGATGATGATGATGATGATGATGTGGTAGAATGTGAAAACTGATTTCAGGAAAATTACTTTTCAAGTGCATTATTCCAATTTAAAAACATTTACGATATGGATAGTGTTGCCAGATGGGAAGACTAAAATATCTGGGCAAAATTTCAAAACGTCAGGATTTTGAGATTATTGTCCTGTCAAATAAATATTACAAATTTAATGTTACTTTTTATTAATAAAATTTTGACAAAAAACTTAACTTTTCCGAAGGCTTTCCGTTCGGGTTCAATCAAATTTCTGTTTTATCTGTGGTTTTGTTAAGAAATTTACAAGAAGTTGTTTGTCGGGATATTTTGTATTTTGTCGGGAGTCTGGACATCATTATGAAATGTCGGGAAACTCCAGACGAATCCCGACCGTCTGGCAACCCTAGATATGGACCACATATTAACAATGTGTTTTCATCAGCAGCAGAGACTACAATACAACCTTTGACTAAGTACTATAATCTCTATATTTATGTCGGATCGCCTTAGAACGTTAATGGTTGATACGCCATTTTGAAAATTATTTACGAAAAATAATCAAACAAATCAAAATTAAATGTTTCTTTTAAAATTAGACCAATTAATATTTACCTATGTATTTTGTAAAAGACGCCATCTGTTGAAGATTACTTGAACTAACGGTTCGAATTATTCGCACGGGTCATCTAGTTATACTCTATTATTGTTTACCTACTTTAGAATTTTAATATAAGATATTTATCAAAGGATTTGTCTTATTATAATTTTTAGTGTAGGTAGGTCCTTCGATCCGTTTTGACGTAAAAGAATGACATACAAAAACAAACAAACATTTCGCATTTATATAATATTTCGTTTATATTATACTAGCGGGCCCGGCAGACGTGTTGGCTTGCCTGCTATTTACTTTCCTTCGTCCGTGGAAAACAACTACAACTACCACTACCACTACCACTACCACTACCACTACCACTACCACTACCACTACCACTACCACTACCACTACCACTACCACTACCACTACCACTACCACTACCACTACCACTACCACTACCACTACCACTACCACTACCACTACCACTACCACTACCACTACCACTACCACTACCACTACCACTACCACTACCACTACCACTACCACTACCCCTACCCCTACCCCTACCCCTACCCCTACCACTACCACTACCACTACCACTACCACTACCACTACCCCTACCCCTACTCCAACCACTACCACTACCGCTACTATCCTATGTCCGTCTCCTGGCTCTAAGCTACCTACCCACCAATTTTCACCCAAATCGGTACAGCCGTTCTTGAGTTATAAATATTGATTGAATAAGATATATATTTTGTTACTAAAAAATTATGGATAACAGTTTTCCTATTATTTTTTTTAATTTTAATGAATTATTTAATAAACTCGACAGTTTAATAAAAGGCTCTGTATTTGTATTGCTTGTATTTCATTACCATAATGCAAATTTCATTCTCAGCAATATAATCACTACATATTAATAAGCTTGCAAGCTCCCACAGCTTTCAAGAATATTCACAGTATTTTACAAGGTTAGTGAGGAAGCCAACGAAAAGAGAAAATGCAAGGCACTTCACTTTGGTTCAAATTCTTAGAAATATGTATTTCTGCTTGCCTTATATAAATAAACTCAAACTAATTGCATTCTCAGATGCATATATTTTACAACTGTGGGGTGCTGTGTAGTTTATATTACCCCACATTTGTCGGGTTTCAACCCGACTGTTATAGCTAGTATTGAATAGTAACACTGCACGAGTTAGCTAAATATGTTTACTATTATTCTACAAACAAGTTAAATTAAGGGGAAGCCCAAGGCAAAATCGCTGACTTTGAATCCTGTTTCCTCTGAATGTATTGGCATTAAAATTCCAAAAAAAATATATCATGTTCTTTGATTCTTTATCTAGTGAATTTCCTAATTAGTTTTTATCTAAACTAATAAATTATTTAATAATTAAATATTTTGTAAACACCTTTTTGAATTTTTAAATGCTATTATCTTAAGCTATGTGTAAGTGATTAAAACGGTTTTTTTTTCAACGATAGATATTAACAATATCTAGTGAATTTCCTAGTAAAAAGTTGTTACAGTAAAAAATAAATTTATGACAAGCAAAAGTAACATCTAACGCACCTAACCGGCACCGAATTCAGTCCGCCCGCAGCGCTGGGGCCTTTCGGACGTGGAATCTGTGCTTTTTTCTTGGACGTCAGTTGGTGATTTTTTTTACGTATTTAAATAATTTAACAAATAAAAATCCACTTCCATAGTAATGAAAATATTCAGACACGCCACTCGGCCGGCCGGCTAGCCGCCTAGCCGAGACGAGCGATCCGTCATTAGCGTCGTTTCGTTTCTTATAATATTTTGATATTTCTATTTTATATAAATTTATAATAATCTTCATTGTGTCTTAGTTGGTGAATCAAAATGGGAAATAAAAGACAATACCGAGGTACAGAAAAAAATCCATAAAAAGGAAAGAAGAAAACTGGAAAAGAGTAGCAGACCTGGGAGTGACATCATGGCATTCGCAGATACTGATTTCGTTGCAAAGGTCGACTCAAGATGATCCTGTTATGCAAATGACAACAGATACACCATGCCCCCGCATAACAATTTTATTAAACTATACACTGTGAAATTACTGATGGCTTAAAATGGGACATAATGTAGGCTGTAGAATATATGGTGTTGAACTACTCTTCAAGGAGGCAATCAATCTTAGCAAACATGCCAGTATATTCCAAGCATAGTTATACGCACTAATTATATGTGCTGAAGCTAATATACAAAAGCACTACATAAACAAGAAAATGTATATACACTCAGACAGCAAGGCGGCTCTCTTGGCCATCAACTTCTATCCTCTCAACTGGTCATGAACTGCGTTAATGTACTGAATAGACTGGGCAGCAAAAACTAAGTTATCCGTAAATCGGTACCAGGGTACTCAGGGATAGAAGGTAAATAAATTGACTTCCTGGCACGTGCAGGGGCTAAGGATACAGAGTATGGACCTGAACCGTTTTGTGGAATTTCTAAAAGCCTATCTAGAAGCATTCTGATAGACAAGTACAATATGGAATCAGTACAACACTGGTGTTAACAGCAGAATAGAAAAGATACCTTTGAATATATATTTTTTTAATTATGGTCGGTTGCTAGGTGATATTTGTATATATTTTGATAGTCTGAGATTGTCAAGATGTTATGTAAACAATAAACAGAAAAAGTGATTTCATTTCAATATTTACTTAATATTTTTGCCTAAAATATAGAACCCTGCGGTCTGAAAGTTACAACTGGCACAAGCACTAGTGCAGCACAATGCAAAGTTTCTTATATCTTAACTCACTCAGTCGAACAAATCTTCGAATTGTAATTTTAATAAAATATTTTTACCGCAGTCATACATGTTCAGTTTATATATAAATAGCATAAAATATAACACTCATAGATAATGACTTGCCTCTACCCCTACCTCTACCCCTACCCTACCCCTACCACTACCACTAACTTTGGATATTGTTCATACTAAAATAGCGATAAAAAATGGGGGGGGGGGTGGTGATAGGAGGGTGAAAAGTAGTTTACGACCGATTATCGGCCCTACCGAATATAAATATAAAATTTCATAAAAATCGTTCAAGCCGTTTCGGAGGAGTATGGCAACTAACTTGTGACACGGAAATTTTATATATTAGATATACACAAGTGACACAAGGGCACGAATACATTGTATAAGTGATTTTAATTATTTTTCTTATCTACCTACATCTCTTGCACTAAACTCTGTATAAATATAGATTTTAATAGATTCGTATTTGTTACGGCGTGCCCTTTGCCTTTCTAACACTCCCTTAGGTTACTCTTGTGCACATCTTTTTGTAAGCCTTTATAAAGAAATTGTACCAATAAAAGCAATAAATCGACTTCATCAACTTTTTTTGTGTTTTTATCTATTTTCTCGAACCCCGTGATACTCCCAGCTCTATATTCTGTTGGTTTTGGTATATTTAAGTTGAAGTAGCGTTTCGCGAAGTGGGATCCGCATACTAACTTTCAACCCCTATTATACACCCTTAGATGTATTAAAAGAAAAAGTAGCATATGTCCTTTCTTAGGGTTTAAACTTTTTCCATATCAAATTGTATCGAAATCGGTTTAGTGGTTTAGCCTTGAACGTAACAGACAGACAGAGTTACTTTCGCATTTATATTAGTAAGGATATAAGTATTCCACGAAACAGACTCGTATCAGATTTTTTTATCAATATAATATCTAATAAAATTATCTAGGGGCCGTCTCTTTCATAGTCTTATTTCTATCATTTAGAAGTCAAAACAACAGTTCTATTTTTGCGTATCTCATAAAAATTACTGTCTTTGTTGTCACTAAAAATTTCGAAATAAAAATTATATTACGATAAATGTCACCGCCTCTAAGATTTTTCGAAGCTCTATGCTTTCTAAGCTGACGAGTGACTAAATAGCATTGGTTCTGTGATCTTAGAAAAGTTACTGCCTATTTTATGTAGCCACACCCAAACGCGTTTTTATTTTGCCTTTGTCTTATCCTTAAATAAACAAATCAAATAACGCGCGCGACCCACAACACGTACTATGGACGACTCGTTGGCGGTCGGCGCCGGCGGGCAGCGAGCGGTAGGTACTCCGCTGCGTAAGGTTGTGGCCTCGAATTAAATTAATGTATAATAAATAATATATTTAATAAGGTCGCCACAGTACTCCCTGGCCAGACCGTAACTACGGTCGATAGCGTTCTGGTAGACGTACTCTTCTGCCGCTCCGCGTGTGTTTAATTTCTTCGTTAGAAAAATTTTGGTTTTGCACTTCCGCCGGTTTTAGCCTGTCGACAGAGACGTTTGTGTTTTTTCCTTTGACCTCCAAAGTGAAGTACTTGGGCTGTCTTTCAATTACTTTGAACGGACCGGCGTATGGTGGTTCGAGGGAGCCTCGCACGTGATCTTGCCGAAGAAAGACATGAGTAGATGTATGCAGGTCACGTGGTATGTAGAATGGAGAGTTGGAATGCCATGATGTAGGTTTTGGGGTCAGCTTGGCCATGTGAGATTTCAGGCGCGTTGCGTACTCGGTGATGTCAGCAGCAGAGAAGTCATCTTTGGGAGACAGGAACTGACCAGGTAAGCGAAGAGGCTCACCGTACACGAGTTCAGCAGGTGACGCGCTGAGGTCTTCTTTCCAGGAGCTGCGCATGCCCATGAGTATCAGTGGAAGAACCTCAGTCCACCGTGGTGAGGCATGGCACATAATGGCTCCTTTCAGCTGGCGGTGTAGGCGCTCGATTATACCGTTTGCGGCTCGATGATAAGCGGTAGTGCGAAAGTGACGCGCACCAACCAATGCCGTGAGGGCATTGAATAGGTGGCTCTCGAATTGCCGGCCGCGGTCTGTAGTCACTCGAGCAGGGCATCCAAATCTGGCGAACCAACCAGATACGAGGGCAGCAGCACAGGACTCGGCTGTAATGTCTTTGAGCGGGAATACCTCAGGCCATCGCGTGAATCTGTCGATGACGGTGAGGCAGTACCTTACTTTGTACTTGGTACTTGGTGATCGGCTCGTTTTCCGCAACTCGACGTCTAAAGGCGCCTATTTTGCGTGTGGTGGGAACTACATCACTCTTCCCATCCCAGCTCCTCCAAAAACCCCAGCAGACCTCCGATGTTGTTGCAGGCCTCCAGTAGCGTTCCAAAGGACCCGAGGTGTTTCATTCTATATACGGCCACTCCCTGGCACTCTAGGAGTATGTGAGCAGCCGTTTCTTCAGTCAACATGCAAGCCCTGCATAGCGGACTATCTGTAATGCCAATGTTATATAAGTGTTTGTTAAAAGGACCATGACCAGTGATGGCTTGAGTCACCGATCTTAGTTGGGTTCTTTTTAGTTTCAAGATCTTTTTTGAGAGTCTTGTGTTTATGGTTGGTAGAGCTGCCCTGGTTTGTCTACATTCCATAAGATTATGCCATTCGAGATTGTGCATGCATTTTGTTCTCTGTTTGAGTTGTGATGTAAACCAGCCGCTAGGCAGGGGCACTAGGGGCTCGGGGCCAATTACAGACATGCTTGCACCGGCTCTCGCTAGCTCATCCGCCGCGTCATTTCCGCGGGAGTTGCTGTGTCCTTTGATCCATTGTATGGTTAAGGTGTTATTATGGTTACATACCTTGTTTAGTGCTGTATGACACTCAAGTATGAGACCTGATTTAAACTTATTACTTACCAGGGCCTGTAGGACAGATTTACTGTCCGACAGTATGCGAATAGACTGGTTGATTACTTTCCTCTTGGTTATCGCTAGGGCCGCTAGGCAGATTGCCATACATTCTGCCTGGAAGACTGTATTGTTCATGCCTAGCGGTGTGGAAGTGCGCATATGTAGGTCATCTGAGAAAACCCCCGATCCTGTGCCAGACCTTGTCTTTGAGCCGTCCGTGAATATTCTTAAGTCGGACATGTTTAGTCCGTCTTCCACTTCCTCAGACAGCTGTATCTTATATTTCTTATCAAAGATATACTTTACCGGTATTTTGTCATTTTTGGATTCTGCTAGTGGCAGATCAGACATTAATGTTTCCAAAAGTGAGGTGTGTGTGGTACCAGTATGTTTCCATAGACCAAGTGATTTCAGTCTGTATGCTGATGCCGCTGCCTCCTGCTGTATAAACAGGTGCAGTGGTGGGATGTTAAGCATAACTTCGAGAGCTGAGGTTGGTGTAGTCCTCATACAGCTGGTTATGGCCATGCAGGGCATCCTCTGAAATTGCTGTAGTTTGGATTTTAAAGTAGTCAGTCGTGTGCGTGCCCACCATACAACTGCTCCATAGCATAGTATGGGCCTTATCACAGCAGTATATAACCACATGCATATTTTTGGGGTAAGTCCCCACTTTTTCCCCATCATCCTGCGGCATTGCCAGAAAGTTATACTTGCCTTATTTATTTTATTGTCTAGATGCTTGTTCCAGTTCAGTTTACTATCCAGGATGACACCCAGGTATTTTACATCGCTAGATAGTTTCAGTTCCGTATTGAATAAGGTTGGTAGTTTATACTTACCCAGATTACGTTTGTTAGTGAACATCACCAACTCAGTCTTTGTGACATTCACCGATAGTTCGTACTTGTGGCACCATTTTTCTACTGTGTGCAGAGCAGATTGCATGACTTCGCAAATGGTGCCGGCAAATTTACCTGATATTAGGATAGTGAGATCATCAGCGTATCCAATTGTGTAGAAGTGTTTACCATTTAGTGACGCGATGAGATCGTTTACCACAAGGTTCCACAGGAGTGGCGATAGTACGCCTCCCTGTGGACATCCTTTGGCCACCATGGCTCCTCCCTTCTGATCTGTACTGGACCTAATTACTCTTTTGCTTAGCATGTTGACGATCCAATCTGTGATAGCCGCATCGACATTGTGCCTAGTCAGCGCGGTTTTGATGCTAGAGAAGCTTGTTTTGTCGAAGGCCCCTTCGATATCAATGAAAGTGCCTAGACATAGGCCTTTGTCAGTTAACGCCTCCTCGATTCTACCAACTACTCTGTGTAGCGCAGACTCAGTGGATTTACCAGAGGAGTAAGCGTGTTGGTTCGGGTGCATTGGTACCCTTACTAGAGTGTTGTCCCTGATGTCTCTGTCGATTAACCTCTCCAGCGTCTTTAGGATAAACGATGTGAGACTGATGGGTCTGAATGATTTGGCATTTGTGTAGTCACTTTTGCCCGGTTTGGGGATAAAGATTACTTTAACTTCCCTCCACAGTTTAGGGATATATCTTAGTGCTAGGCATGCTGTCAGGATGCGTGTTAGTCTATAAACTACCGGATCCCCACCCCATTGCATAAGCGCCGGGAAGACTCCGTCCAGGCCAGCAGCCTTGAAAGGTTTGAAGCTGTTGATAGCCCAATGTGTTTTTTCATAGTTTATCACTCTATCAGCCGTAGTCCAGCTAACTGTGGTTGGTGTAGTTGAACCCTCCTCCCAGAGCGTTTCTCTTACCAGATGGCAGCCGGGAAAGTGTGTTTCTAGCAATACCCTTTGTGCTTCTTCTGGTGTGTTAGTCAAAGTGTTGTCAGGTTTACGTAAGGAGCCTATGTCATGGTTCACTTGACTACATAGTATTTTCCTTACCCTGTTAGCTTGTTCATTGGATTCAACATTTTCACAAAAATTTCTCCATGAACGCGTTCTAAAGTATCTAATACGTTTTTTATATTTTTGTTTTGTTACCTTATAGTTATCCCAGTCGAACTTGTCACATGTGTTCATGGCCCTATTAAAGAGCTTCCTTACCTTCTTCCTGAGTCTTTCCAGTTCAGGTCCCCACCAGTTATATTGGCGGTCACTGCTGGAGTCCTTAGGGTAGGTCAGGGGACAAGTTGAGTGATAGCAATCAGTTATACTTTTTGTCAACAGGATTACCTGTTTTTCAATTAGTTCAGTGTTTACCACCTCATCAGACAGATTAATTTGGAGGAGCGTACGTTCTAGTAGTTCAGCATACCTCTTCCTGTCTGTTTTGCGTGGGTTTCTGTGTGGTGCTGTAATTTTATTTTGTACCTGTATATTGTATTGGATCCATCTATGGTCAGAGCAGGATGCCTCGTTTAAGACATGCCATCCCGAAATAAGGCTTGCCGCTCCGTAGGTGGCCAAGGTAAGGTCTATTATGGTTTTACTTCGTCTGGTAACAAATGTAGGTTCCGAGCCCGTATTGATTACATCCAAAGCTGTGGTAGATAGGTATTCTAGAAGTGACTTACCTCTACAGTTTGTGTTTGTACTACCCCATAGAGTATGGTGTGCATTTGCGTCTGTAGAAATTATAAGATCATACTTACTAATCTCACAGTGATTGATGAGCCGCACCATTTCCGGTGGTGGTGGGTTTTCATTTTCTGGCATGTAAACCGTTGCTACAATTAGGTCCTGCAGGCACGTCCCACGTATAGACGGGAGTTTCACTGCACACAGGTCCCTAGTGCAAAAATCGTTTAACGGTTGCATATTTATGTTTTTTGATACATAGATACAAGTTCTGGGTAGGGATTGCATATCAGCTATTATCTTACCTTTCATATTGCCAAGTCCCTGGATTTTTCCCGTTTTGCTAATCCACGGCTCCTGGATTAACGCAATCGAAGTGTCTGTTACCTCAAGCCATTTCCGCAGTTGAGCCGTGGCGGTCATGCTGTGGTTGAGGTTTATTTGTGTGATGGTACATTTGTTGGGGAGGGTCTCTTTTAAACGTCCGAGCCCTCCTCCTCCTCAATACGTATGTTGTCCATCACTCCCATCCATTCATCGCCGCTGTCTGGGTTACCGGTAGATAATGTGTCCATACCCTCGATCGGCAATGGGGATGGCGCTGGTCCTGCCGGGTTAGCAACAGGTACCTCGCTCTGTGATGTTGTATCCTCGCCTACTTTAGCGGGTTCTAGTTCTTGTCCGGGCATCGGGGGAGTGGTCACAAACGACTTCCCTGGTCCCTGGAAGCGTACATAGACGGGCTCCAGGAGGTAGGTCAGACGCCTCCCCCTCTGCATCAGCGGTTCAATGACCGCCTCCGGAATGCCCACTATAATGAAGGTGGAGTCCTTGCATTTATTCGAGGAGTAGAGCTGCCATTTGTCGACCTGAGCCCATCGGTTTTGTATCTTCAGGTGCAGCCCCATCTCCTTGAAGCTTTCGTCACCGGGCATAAAGATGCCGCATCTCACCCGTTTAAATAGGTCGCAAGGTCTGACCACCTTTAAACTAACATCTGGTTGTATTGTCAGACCTTCAACCTTCTTTTTTACCCAATCTAGGGTTTCTTTGTTTGCGCACAAGAGTTTCAGGGCCCCATCTGAATAAGAGGGTTTGCCCGTGAACTCAGGTTGTGCGACTTCAACTGATGGATCTTGTTCCATCAGGTTGCTGATCCTTATGTTGTCCGCACGCAATGCCTCATGTAGGGCCTTTTGTGCGAGAGTCGATTGCGTGCCGTTCAACATACCCGTGCTGTCCGTCACAATACACGCTATTAAATCGTTTTTAGGGCCATAGCGTAGTTGCCGGTCGGCTGTCTGATAAAGGGTTCAACCTTCGCCTTTTTGTGGTCACCTCTAGGGGAGTTGGTGTCGTCTAGGCGAGCCCTTTTGGTGTTCGGTTTCACCGTCACATTTTTGCTACCTTCCGTTCCCGACACTGGCTCCCTGTATACCCGCGGTTGACTCGGGCCAGGTCCAGCATCGGTGACTTGGGTATTTTCTGTTTTCCGGTCCTTCCGAGCTTTTCGGAATCTTTTCCTTTGCTTGGCGTTCGGGTTTTTTATAAATTCTTTTCCGACGGTCAAACTACCCTCTTGTTTGTGGGGTGTACTCTGCCGGATTTTTGGTTTAACTATGGTCCATGATTCCCCTAGTTCTTCGTCCAGGGGGATTGCAGTTCCTGCAGATGTTGTTGCAGTGGCTGCTACCATAGTTTTTGCTTGCGTGTTTTGATGGCTAGGCCCTGCAACAGGAGTTCCACTTTGGGGTTTCCCCTTTAGCTTTCCTCCCGTCACTATTGGCTTCGCCACGGCACTCTGCCCAGGGACACGAGGTTTGCCTGCGGGTGAACCCGCCAACAGTTTACCTGTAGTCCCCGGAACAGACTGTGCCGTTTTCTCAATAGATTTTCTGACGGGTTTGCCAGGGTTTTGATTCCCCGACACATTCCCCGTTTCATTTTTAGTTATACCTTTGTTTGGTTCCATTTATTGATGTAGATTAAATTCGTCAACCAGGCTTCCCACCCTCCATGGAGCCCTCAAATGGGAGTGTCGTTACACTAGGATTACCTGGTCGATATAGCTGTGAAGGTTGGCGGATCAGCGCGACATCAGGAGTTCGGAGTAAACGACAGAGACGGGTCGGTATGTAGCCCGCCAGTGCCCGTCCACAGCCTCACCCCCTCAGCTTGGCCTACCCCCATCCGCAGCACGTCTTGAAAAAGACATGTGCGGACCCTCCCCCAGCTCACCTGTGACCCTCTGACGGGGCACTCGGCCATTTCCCCCACGGTGGTTAGCCGTGAGGGCTACCGTTTAGCCTGAAATTAGGGCCAAAGAGGGCGTGTTGCCTACGGGGGGACGCATCCCCTTTTCAGCTCAACCCCCCAGGATCCCGTCATCCCTGCGTACGGCGTTCAACTGCACAGGTCCTAGTGCAGGTAAGGGTTGAAAGTAATCTGCATCCGAACACCCCTACTGAGCCCGGAAGAGAATTGAGACGGCCACAAAATGTGTGCCATATATACATAAACTATAGTACAGGTGGAACAAAAACTAAGAAGGCCACGGAATAGATATATACATGGATATGTAATTATATATATTATATACATTATTTATATTATACACATATAATAGGGGTTGTGGTAGGGATATGATTGTAAAGGGTGGGATGTGATTAGGGAATTAGGGAGAAAGAGGAAAGGGGGGGTGTTTTTAGGTATGGGAATCGCCAAGCTATTTCAGTTGTACCTATTTCTGAGGGAATTAGGCTTATAACAGGCAGCAACCACGTGAAGGATAACGCTTGACTTGCACTGGGAATGTGTGAAGCACTATTACCAGGGCCAGTTGCCAGATTACCTATTGGGAATTATAGGTAAAATAGGTGCAGACCCATGTCACACTGCCTTGCGTTGTCATGGACCTACCCCCGCCCTACCTGAGGCAGTACCTGTAATCACAAGACAAAGGTAACGGTCCTACTATGTCGAGGTGTATGTGAGAGAACCTTGAGGAAGGAGTAAGGAATGTGGATAGGGGGGAAATTGTGTGGCGAGTAACTTTACTCTTTTGGCATTCAGTGCATTGTCTAGACCACTCTCTACAGTCTTTACGAATCCCTGGCCAGACAAATCTTTGTGTCACCAGTCGCACTGTAACTGATTTTCCGGGATGGTGAAGATAGTGCAGCATGTCGAAAACTTGTCTTCGGAACTGTGGAGTTCTGTATGGACGAGGTTCTTGCGTAGCCACGTCGCAATACACAGGAACCATGATGAAGCAGATTTTGCAGCTCTGGATCTGTAGCCTGAGATTGTGCAAGACTCTGGTAATCGATGGTTGTAGTAAGTTCTTCAACGCGTGAGAGCGCGTCAGCAACGACATTGTCCTTTCCAGGTATGTATCTTAAGTCTGTCGTAAATTGTGCTATGAAGTCTAGGTATCTGAACTGTCTAGGTGTGCACTTGTCCTTGTTCATAGAGAATGTGAAGGTGAGAGGTTTGTGATCCGTAAATACAATAAAGTTTCTAGCTTCCACCATGTAACGAAAATATTTTATGGCTTCGTAGACAGCTAGTAACTCTCGGTCGTAGGGGCTGTATTTCTTCTGAGACGAACTTAGCTTGTGAGAGTAAAATGCTAGAGGTTCCCACTGTTGACCATGGCGTTGTTGCAGAACAGCTCCAATAGCCACGTCAGAGGCGTCTGTGACTATAGCTAGTTCAGCTGTAGGATCTGGATGTGCGAGAAGTGTAGCTTGAGATAAGATAGATTTTAGATATTTTAGGATATAAGCCGGCTTCAACACTAATGTTTATTAGGTGTGCTATGACAGAAGCTATGTTACTAGTACCACACAAATACACAATATCAACTGCTCTAATATTATCATAACCAGGCCCCTTGTTGTAGTTTAGATATTTTATTATTTTATTAATATTTTGCTCGCTGGTCTTCTGGAAGCGAATACTCGCACATGAAGGTTTTTTGTAAGTACTGCTATCCAGTAGTGGAATTTTACAGTTAATTTTTAGACTTTTGACGTTTTTATCAAAACTATAGGCAAAGTTATTTGCAATTGCTACTTGATCCGTATCTTGGTTTAGGAATGCTTTGATAATTACACTATCTAATGAATCCTTAACTCTTCCAGTTATTTTGTTAAGAATCTGCCATAATTGTTTTTGATTGTTTTTGTTGTTTTTTATTTGTTTTCGTAAATAGTTATTCTTGCTTTTTACCACTATTTTGTTAGCGTAGTTTCTAGCTTTATTATATTTTAATCTTTTTACCATGTTGTACTTATCTTTCTTCCATTCGGTGTATAGTTTATCTCTGTATTCACAGGCGTTTATAACTTTTTTGTTTATCCATTCGTTTGTGTTCCGCGCTGAATTGGTTTTTATTTTAATTTTAATTCTTGACTTATTGTAGCATTCATTTATATTTTCATTAATGTATTGATACAAGACATTGGGATCCGTCAGACTATAAGTGTGATGCCACTCAATGTCATTTAGTAAAGTTTTTAGTTTTTTGTTGTCATAAATATATTTAAATTTTGGAGCATGCTGTATAAGACACGGACCGAAACAAGCCGTTGCGATCGCGCGGTGGTCGGCCAGTACAGTTCCAAGCGCCGCGGTGTAAACATCTTGAGTGCGTGCTCTCACATACACATGATCAATACATGATTTACTTATTTTTTCATTTCTCATTTCTATTCGGGTGTAATCAGAGATCCCGCACTCAAGCCCGCAGCTGTACATCATGCTATTATATGAATGTTTTACAGGATTATCAGTTTTTAAATCAATATTGGTATCTCCTAGCAAATACAAATCTCTGCAAGTGTCTACTTTACTAAGAAGATTTTGGAGCTCGTTAATAAAAGAGTGCTTACACAAACTAGGTGGGCGGTATAGTGCACACAGATCTGCGCAATAGTTCGACTGTGTTTTTATTTTCCCCAGTATACATTCGAAGTGTTTTGTGTTTGTTTTTATTTGAGTGAATTTATGTTTTTTATTAACATATACAACAATACCTCCACCCTTGCGATATTGTCTATATTATACAAACAACTACTTGTGTCAGAAATGTTTGCCTCCGTTATCATTACAATATCAATAGGTTTTTTGAATGACAATATACACTGTTCTAACGCATCAAAGTTTTTAATTAGGGATCTTATATTAATGTGCATGCAAATTAGGTTTATATTTTTATTGGGAATAGTGTCTAGGAAACTATTTATATCTTGACAGTTACTAATTTCAGTAATATTATCAATTATGTTATCCATTTCAATGTACATACTGTTGAGAATGCTGCTGGCCGCTACATATGGCGTTTCAGATGAAAGAAAATGAAACGTCACTGATATTCAAGACGTCAAGACGAACACAACTACTTAGACGAAATAAAATATAAATATTACTTTAATTGAGACTGCTTTCTTTTAATTGTAATAAACAATTATACATTTTGGTGACCCCGACGTGATTCAACTTGAGAAAGAAACCACGAACCCGCAAATGTGCTGGATTGAGATGCTAAGATTCTGCTATTCTGTGCTGTGCCGATCTGAAGTGCCAACCTGAGTTGCCGACTGAGCTGCCGATCTCGGGAGCTATCTATGGTGACAAAGTGCTGGTGTTGTTCTTGCTAGGCTCACAAGGGAAGTGCGATCTTTCTTTCTTTTACTACTATTCCAATACTTATACTTTCTATGGAGTCAGATTTCTGAGAGCATACTAGTCTCTATTTGCTTGAATTTTGCTTGCTATTCACTTGTCCTAACAATTCCAGATTCGTTGAGGCCGCTGCTTCCTAAACTATAAACTTACGACTTGCTGCAACATGCTGTATTGCACGCGTGAACTGCTTTGCGCGCGATCAGCTGACTGGAGCCACGGTTTGGTTAATTAATTTTACTTATTAATTTCAACAAGTCGTCTGTTCAGTTTGTTTACTGTTGTTAAACAAATTCTTTGCCATGGCCGACGATATAAAACCTCTTATTAAGCAACGCACTTCTATTAAAGGTAGAGTAACCACTTTTTCCAAATATGTAAATACTATAAACTTAATTGAGGCAAATAGTATTACAAAACTAATGATTTCAGAGTTAGAACTGAAATTATCTAGATTTAGGGACTTACTCTGTCAGTTCGATGAATTAAAAAATAAAATTGAGCTCTTAGAGGAAGGGCACATTGAAGAAAATGAAATAATTGAAAATGTATTTTGCGAAAATATAGCTTTAGCCCAAATTATACTTGAACAAAATATTGTAAAGGAAGAACCCTCGAACTCGAGCTGTCACGATACTATTTTCATAAATAAATGTAACACTAATAATACAATAAAGCTTCCTACCATTCAGCTACCTAATTTTGATGGAAACTATCTTAAATGGATGGAATTTAGGGATACTTTTGACTCGTTAATTAATAGCAATAATTCCATTCCAGATATTAGCAAATTTCACTATCTTCGCTCTTCGTTAGTTGCAGAAGCATCTAACATCATTAAATCAATAGAATTTACTGCTACTAACTATAAGTTAGCTTGGAATTTACTTGTGAATCGCTATGACAATAAAAGAATACTGGTGAATAACCATCTGAAAGCTATTTTCAACTTTGAAGCGATTAACAAAGAGACATATAAGTCACTACGCTATATGATTGACTACTTTTCTAAAAATGTGCGTGCCTTAAATTCTTTGAATGAGCCTACTTCTCATTGGGACACTTTAATCGTTTATTTAATGGTTTCGAAACTAGATGGCGCCACAAGTCGGAAATGGGAGGAATATAGGAGTAACTTTAGTTCTTCTCCGACTATTGATGAGTTTTATGAGTTCTTGCGCAATCGCGCGGATGTTTTAGAAACCTTGCAGTATAGTAACACTGATGGCAATAAAACTGAAAAACGTACACAATTTTATTATAAAGAAAATAAATTCGTTAAGTCTTTAGTTTCTTCTTCTAACTCGTACAATGCAAACTGCGTGGTATGTTCACAAAATCACTTGGTTTATAAGTGTCATACATTCATTGCTATGTCTTTGGATGCTCGATATACTGAAGTATCGAAGCATAAACTGTGTATTAATTGCTTGCGACCAGGTCATTTTGCTTCTAATTGCAGACACCATCCATGCAAATTCTGCAACAAAAAACATAATTTATTACTACATAAACAGCACACTAGCAGTGATGCTACGCACCAAACTGAGAGTCAATCTGTTGCTAATATATTGTCTCGTCCTGTGTCCTCACCTACACAAGTAGTAGCTTCTCCTCAGGTATCTACTGTTAGTATGTTTACACCTAGTGTTGGAACTAGCACTGCTGCTCGGTCTTCTTCTGTATCGCCTGTAATACCAGGACAGGTCCTCTTATGTACTGCAGAACTAGAACTGATTGATACTAAAACGAATAGAGTTCATCTTGTAAGGGCTCTCCTCGATAATGGATCTCAATCTTCTTTTATTACTGAAAAAATGCAAAAGAATCTTAAACTTTATTGTTCTAATTCGAATATATCTATTGCTGGTATTAATAATAAATTGATTAATACTACTAAAACTTGTAATGTAAAATTGAAATCTCGAATTAGCTCATTCAACATAAATGTTGCTTGTATTGTTATACCAGAGATTACTGGTAGGCTACCAAGTATGGAGGTAAACCGTTCACAACTTAACCTTCCTGACAATATTAAATTAGCAGACCCTACTTTCTGTCATCCGTCGGAAATAGATATTTTACTTGGCGCGGATGTGTACTGGGACATTATAGATCGCCAGCAGATTAAGTTGGGTAAAAATAAGCTAACGTTGCAGAAATCAAAACTAGGTTGGCTGGTGTCAGGTAAAAGTGCGGTGGTGAGCTTGGACGGTAGCCGTTCCGTTTCTAACTTTTGTCAAGAAATTAAGGATTCTGTAGCTAAATTCTGGGAACTTGAAGACATTCCCACTCTTTTAACTGAACATAAATTTTCTAAAGATGAAGAAAGCTGTGAACTCGATTATATTGTTAATACGTTACGCTTAGAGGGTGGCAGATTCTGTGTTAAATATCCTTTTCGCGAAGCCCCCGAGGATGCTCTAGGCGACTCTTATTATATCGCCAAGAGGCGCTTTTATAACTTAGAAAGAAAATTGTCTAAGTCTAATTTGAAAAGTGACTATACTGAATTTATTAAAGAATATGAACGTCTTGGACACCTTACACGTTTAGGGCTAGAGTCCAGCGCAAACTGCATGGTTAAGGAGTTCGGTTATTACATTCCGCATCATGCAGTGATACGCGAAAGTAGCGAGACTACGCGGCTAAGGGTGGTCTCTGATGCCTCTTGTAAAACTACTACTAATAAATCGCTAAATGATATTCAATTTGTAGGACCAGTGGTCCAGGATGATTTAATGGCCATATTACTCAGGTTTCGTCAGTATGCCTACGTTGTAACAGGGGACATCGAGAAGATGTATAGACAAGTCATGGTGGATGAATCTCAACGTCACCTGCAGCGAATACTCTGGAGGGATGATGAAAGTCAACCGCTCGAAGTATTACAATTGAATACTCTCACATATGGGACAGCTTCGGCTCCATATCCTTAGTACTAGGTGTCTTGTGCAACTCGCATCTGAATGTAAAGATGAAGCTGTTGCTAATGCTTTAAAACATGATTTCTATGTAGATGACCTAAATACTGGTTCTGATTCTAAATCTGTCCTAAAATCTACTCTTAAAGGTGTTATTAAAAAACTGTCTGAAGGTTGTTTTCCATTGCGGAAATTCAGAACTAACTGTCCTGATATTTTTGATGACATAACTACTATTCATCAATCTCAAGATTTTTCTAAACAATCTTCTGTGTTAGGATTAATATGGACACCTGATTCAGACACTTTACACTTTGCTACTGAAACTAAAAACATTGTTAAGATAACTAAACGCTCTATCTTGTCCAACTCTTGTCTTTTGTCGGCTTGCACAATATTTCATAAAATATTACTGCAAAAGCTTTGGTTAAATAAATTAGACTGGGACGATGATCTCCCAGAAGATATTAAGAACTCTTGGTTAGACTTTTATAATGAAACGAAATACTTTGAAGACATTAAGATACCAAGATATACTCTGTGCGAGTCTCCTACTTTGATAGAAGTTCACTGTTTTACGGACGCATCACAAGATGCTTATGGCGCGTGTATATACTTGAAATCAAGTAATCATTTGGGTAGTACATACGTTAACTTATTGTGTGCTAAAACTAAGGTAAGCCCACTAAAAACTGAAACTATACCGCGCTTAGAATTATTAGCTGCTTTACTTGGTGCTAAACTACATACTAAAGTTCTACAATCAATAAAAGTTATTGTTTCACGTTCAGTATTTTGGACTGATTCTACTATAGTTTTAGGGTGGTTACATACTCAACCTAGAACGCTAAAAACTTTCGTTTGTAATCGTATTGATCAGATTCGGGAATTGACTGATAAGAATGCATGGCGTCATGTACCTACCGAATTAAATCCTGCTGATATGGCTTCCAGGGGCATTCAACCGAGCCTTCTCTCTAGTAATGAATTTTGGTGGCACGGTCCGTCATTTCTTCTGAAAGCGGAGGCGGAGTGGCCTCAGTCTAGATATACTACAATACCTTTACCTGAAATAAAAATAAGTTTAAATACTAAAACTCAACTTAATGACGTAATACCTTTTGAAAAATACTCTAAACTCTATAAACTACAACGAATATTTGCTTATGTACTAAGATTTATAAATAATACAAAAAAAAGTAATACAAAATTTAATGGTGCACTTACTTGCTCTGAAGTAAATAACTCACTTACCTTGCTAGCTAAAGCTTCACAAAGAGAATCTTTTTTTAAGGAAATAAACGCTATTGAAAAAGATAAATTCGTAAATCATAAATCTAATATAATTTCTTTAACCCCATTCTTAGACGATCGTAGTGTATTGCGTGTAGGAGGTCGAATTCATAACGCTTCTTACTGTCCTTATGGGAAAAGACATCCCATCTTATTAGATCCAAAACACCTTTTCACTCAACTACTATTTGAACGAGAACATGTTCGACTTCTACACTGTGGTCCTCAGCAACTGTTGAGCTCCATTCGTGAACATTTTTGGCCCACAGGTGGTAAAGTATTAGCTACTGCTACTGTGAGGAAATGTGTACGGTGTCAAAGATTTAATGCTAAACCCATGCATCCAATAATGGGCAATTTACCGCAGCCTCGTGTTACTCCTTCCGCACCATTCGAGACTTGTGGCACCGATTATGCTGGTCCATTTCTAATTTTAAACCGGAAAGGTCGCGGTGCAAAAACCTCTAAGTGTTACTTATGTATTTTTGTATGTTTTACTACTAAAGCTGTTCACTTGGAATTAGTCAGTGACCTAAGCAGCAATGCATTTATTCTTTGCCTACGTAGGTTTATCTCACGTCGCGGTAAACCTCACACTATCTATTGTGACAATGGTAAAAACTTTGTAGGTGCTAGTGGCGAACTGAACAGACTACTTAAAACTAAAAACAACCAGTCAGCGATTTCGCGTGTAACGAAGGTATTCATTTTAAATTCTCTCCTCCATACTCACCACATTTTGGTGGCATTTGGGAAGCAGGGGTCAAATCAGCGAAGTTCCACCTAAAACGAATTGCTGGTAACGCCAGTCTAACTTTTGAAGAGTTAAGCACCTTGTTCTCGCAAATAGAGGCAATTATGAACTCGCGACCTCTGACTCCGATGTCTGCTGATCCTTCAGATCTTTCTCCTATTACTCCTGGGCATTTTCTTGTGGGTCGACCATTAACTTCGCTGCCTACACCGGTCACCGAGCGAATCTGTATTAATCGGTACGAACTAGTTGAGAGACTAAGGCAGCACTTTTGGTCTCGCTGGACAAAAGATTATCTATCGGGTCTGCAAGGACGCCACAAGTGGAGGGTTCCTCAAAGCAGCGTCCAGGTCGGCGATTTGGTGCTAGTGGTGGATAATCAACAGCCACCCATGAAGTGGTTGCTTGGCCGAATTTCTTGTCTCCATCCGGGTGCAGATGGAGTGATAAGAGTGGTCGAAGTACTAACAAAAAATGGTATTATCAAAAGGGCTCTCTCAAAGCTGTGCGCCTTAGAAGGTGTTGAAGAACTCCTTGGGAATTAAGTTCCCAAGAGGGGGGGAGGATGTTGAGAATGCTGCTGGCCGCTACATATGGCGTTTCAGATGAAAGAAAATGAAACGTCACTGATATTCAAGACGTCAAGACGAACACAACTACTTAGACGAAATAAAATATAAATATTACTTTAATTGAGACTGCTTTCTTTTAATTGTAATAAACAATTATACACATACCTTCCTTCTATTTTAAATTTAAGCCGTTGGTCTTTGTTCAAGCAGTAATTTTTTTATATCTTCCAGTGACCTAATTCTATAAATTTTATTATCATTACTTTCTTTACGTACTAGAATTGCTCCTCTCTTGCTCCATATATATTTGTATACATCCTTCAGTTCCTGTTTGGCACTCCACAATAGATTTTTGTTGTATGGTGTGAGTGCTTCATTGATGTAGATCTTGACTTCGTTTGATGAATTGGTATATATATCCGATAGGGTGATTCTGGTTTTTCTAGAAGCCGCAATCCAGTTTTCATGGCGAAGTTCGCTTGCAGTATTAACCTCAATTATACCAGGTCGCTCTCTCTTTCCTTGAAGTCTTCTAGCGGTTACGAGTTCGTTTGGCAACTGGAGTTTGGTTGCAATTTTACTGACGATGTCCGCTGTATTTTCATTTTCGTTAAATGGAATATTCGATATTTCAATTATATTCTTTAGCTTCTCCTGTTCTAAATCATGTATACGCTGTTCCATAGCACCAATTCGAGTTTCAAGGTGGTTGTTTTTATTCGTTAATTCTGTTTGTTTTCTTTGGATAATTTGGACCATTTGCTTACATGCCTCCATTCCTTCAATAACTTCATCCATTTTGTTACTATGAAATTGTAAAGATTCATTGATCTCCCGCAATTCACTTTTGATGGCTCTCTCCACTTCTTTCGATATATCATTGAGTAGTTTCTTAACATCAATTTGGGCTGTAGGTGTAAGGAAACTCTCTGCTGTGCTTTCGTCTTCTTCATCTGGGATTACAATAGACCGGCGCTTTGGAGTAAATTTGTGACACTCATCGCACATCCATTCGAGATGTTCAGTAGCCCGGAGGGCAGCCAGCTGTTTGTTAGTCAGATCAGAACACTGAGATGTTAGGTGCACAACTTTTTCACATCTACTACACTCCAGACCAGGATATCTTTTTGTGATAGATTTATTACATATATTACATTTACTCATATTGTAGGTAGATTTAACAATAAAACAATGTACGTGTTTCTAGTTTGAATAACTGACGACGAATAGTTAACTTAATCAAGCAGAATGCTCATTCTAATTTAAAATTTTTTACAGCAACAAAATCAAATTCAAAATCTTCAATTATATATTAAATCAGAGAAATAGGTATACTTTCTTTGAAATTTCCATTCAAAGTTAGATCTTGATTCTTGAGTATTTTCTTTTTATGTTTAGAAAATAACTTTCGTGAAGGCAAAGTTAGCGTCTGTAGATAAAGCTGAAAAAATTGGCGAAGGTAGGAAAATAAAAATATTGAGAAAATAATATCTGTAATAGTACGTATAATTATTATTTCATTTTTATACTCGCATTTGTATGGGATGAAAAAGTTTTGTACATCTACATACAATAAAAAGAAATGTCTGTCTATCAAGTCAAGTAATCGGGGAACATACAAAAAAAAAACATAAAAGATTCCGACGAATTGTAAACCTCCTGCTTTTTTTGAAGTTCGGTTATCGTATCGATATGTATGTACTACACAGTAAAAGACCTCGCAGTTCCGAAGGACTGAGTAATATCCGTCACGAACTTCTTTCGTAGTAGCTTTTTACGTTTGTTCCGAATCAGGGTTCGAAATTACGGATAAGCACTTTTTTATAGTGGCTCCATCGATAAATAAAAAGTTATAATTATTTTGTTTGGTGAGCAGTACCTAACTAAAGTTTTTCTAACATTGTCATTCATTACGTATTTTACGTCCGCAGTGCAGTATAATAATACTTCGCAATACGTGGCAAATACGTGGCAATGCAGCCAGCGTTCTGGGCACACTACCCGCTGACAGCGATTTGGGACAAATTTTTTATCTTTAAGTTTTAGGTTTAGATTACATTTAAGGTTTTTTTTATATTGTTATTCCTGAATAAATGCAATAATATTTAATGTAAAAAAAAAAAAAATATGAATACTTTTAAGAAAATATAAAATTAACTTTCAAAACGCTTGCTCTTAAAGTGGCCTTCATATTTCTATTTCTGCATTTTCTGACAGACAAAGTAGCGCACCGCCTTTGTGCTTTTTTCATTGCAGTTTAGTTTTAATATGCTACATACAAAGTCACAGAGTTTCTTATATAATAAATAAACATTTTATGTATGTATTTCATCAAATTGAATTACCTATACCTATTTAAAAAAACTATATAGGCCGCCTGAACTATTTATTATTTTAAGATTCATATTTTATCAAATATGTTTTGATTTTTTCCTCGCAATGCATACACAATCTTAGGTAATAAAATAACCAACTTCGCACACTTATTACATTACACAATGTACTATATAAATCAATATTAGATACTGTCTTCTGAAAATGTAAATATTATCTTAGACTATCTGCCTCTGTGTACACTGTACGTACATGGAGGTAATACACTTAGCTATTTTGATTAATTCATAAATAGATTAAACTGACTGGCAAGCCATGCACATCTTGGTAATGACTGCCTTAATTTGATATTTATTAGACCTTCTTAATAACTATATTTCTATGCAATTTATCTTAATTAAATCTACCATCAGTACATATTTTCGTATATTTTCTTTAATAAAATTTAAACTATGCATTTTTAACTATTTCATCTATCTTCTAAATATATAAAACTGTCGTGTCGCTTACTGACTGACATACAACGCACAACATAAATCACTGAAGATATAAATATGAAAATTGGAACGTATGTTCCTTAGTGGGTGTAGGGGTCCACCAAGAAAGGATTTTTTCGAAAAACTCAATTTAAAACTTGGTACTAATATAATCTTCTTTTTTTATTATTATTTTGGTCGGATCTACCTGACACTTAGCTAGAGGACATAGGACTGTAGGATTTTTTGAAAAAAAAATTAAAAACTACCCTTAAGATAGTGAAATAGGGGTGAAACGTTTGTATGGAAAATCATGTAAAATTTAAACTTGGTTCAAATAATCTTCAAACAAATAATAAAACACGTGTTTATGTGCGGTTATAAAAAACCCTAGCCCACCTCTACGTGCCAACAGGATCGTATACTTTCAATAATTTGTATTTTCTGATGTGAAATAAAAAAAACCCCATTTTATATTGATTGATAACCAACTAACTCTATTACTCGAATACAGTTTTTTTTTAAATTTTTTATACATAAATCTATTAAATTACACAGTTTAGTATTTTACTACAAGTAGGTACCTACATAGTTTAAATGAAATATGAACGTTATACATACTGCATTCATAGGTAGTTTATTTAGGAATATTAATTAGTGTTGACCACCCACATATCGCACGCTTAAACCAATACTGACACTATCCTAAATATGCAACTTTACAGGAGAGGCAAAAAACCATTTTTACTAGTATAAATTTGAAGAATAATGAACATAATATGCGCGTAATTAAAGGTAATTTCTCTATTCTTTGATATAAATTATGGGTAAGAATTCTTCTTCAACCCGATAAAAAAAAAGAATATATTAATAATATTTATATTTTTAAACTAATTTTAAATTTTTAGTGTCACTTTTGCTTTTACAACATAAAATTAATTTTCTCTTAATGCTATTGTGAATTATATTTAATTAGTTTATTATTATATTTTAATTAAAAAACGTTAAAATATTTTCCGCCTCACTATTAGAAATTTCATTGTCTGCAGATCTTTCGGTGAACGGAATATCCTCGTCATCTGGACAAAAATCACCTACTCTTGATGATGCTATTGAACTAGATCTGGATGAGCAAAAACCTAAAGATGTCTGCCTACACAATTCAGGAAAACCAGTATCTTGTAAAAAAATTGCGAATTAGATACTATATGTAGAAATTCATCTAATTCCGCCTGTAAGATGTCTATCAGAATCTAACTTAATGACCGCTATGATAATATTCTTGATTTGGCTGTTGAGCGTGATGAAATATTGCATCGGTCTGAAGTGGATTCGTATTTTCCTTAGTCTTTCCTTCTAGTGCAAGTTTCATTATTAAATCTCGTCGGTGCATTGTTTCGCAGACCTAAAAAACATTAATTACCACATTAATCATCCACATAATAATAATTACGACTTAATTATCCATCTAACAATATTAGCAAAAATGACACAATAACAAATAAAACACTATATATCGGTATCCGAATTTATAAATTGTAAATAAAAATTACAGAAATAATGACATAAAAAAGAAAGTGACGATCTGCCATAAGGACACACACAAATTAAATTAACATTTTGAATACTAAATTGTCACTAAACTAAAAGTGTCATTTTTGCTCTCAAATATTATTTCAAATATGAACTGAACCTTACTGCAAATGTGCACTTAAACTTAAAATGACATTTTTCCAATAAACAAAATAAAAACTTACTGATAATAATTACTGGAACACTGTCTGTAGGTATTACTGAAATGACAATTTAGCACTTAAAAATCGTAATTTTGAACTCCGTCGACACGTACTTTCTCCATTAGAGACAGTTTAGCACAGCGCGGGGGGATTTTTTTGTTTAAAGGCAATACAGCACCACGCCATCTACCGTTAATACATGGAATTTTTAAAACCAGTGTCAGCGCCACTATTATAGTTCCACATTTGGCATTA
The DNA here is from genome assembly GCA_963924495.1 of Nemapogon koenigi. NCBI lineage: Eukaryota > Metazoa > Arthropoda > Insecta > Lepidoptera > Tineidae > Nemapogon > Nemapogon koenigi. The sequence goes on from OZ004629.1 coordinate 21,635,189, forward strand.
AAATGACAATTTTGTAAAATTTCGGATAGTGACAGTATTGGATTAAGCGTGCGAATTATGATAATATGTTTGTTTACATTGTTTACACCAGTAGCACACTTAGCTTCCTAATGATGTCCAGAATATTATATTCCTACAAACATAGAACTCGCAGTTGCATGCAATTAGAGAAAAAAGCACCTTGCTATTTTTTCCTATACATTTTTTCAAAACATACTCTCGCTTTAAAATATATTTTACACTAGCTAGTATAAAGCTAGTAGATAGCTTCTATCCGCCCTGGCTTAGCCCGTGGAGTCCATATTAACTTTCATCCCCTATTATGGTCTACGTTTGATTTTTCCATTATTATGTTTATACAGTCATGTCAGACATAATATGACAGATTAGCTTTCACCCTGTTCCGCCCGTAGCGATTCCTCAGACTAATTTCTTCTTCTATTATAATATCTCTTACTGCTGAATATTATCATTCATTCAGCCACAGAGATCTGCGTGCGATGCCTGTCAGGGTCGCGGTAATTTCCTTCAATTAAAATATCGATATGATACAAATAGCAGTTTTTAAATTTAAATACACATAAATAAATATAAGAATACAGTGTAACGAATGCTCAATAAATAGATGAAAGATACCTAAAATAATTTAATTTTTCATGATTTAATTATACTCAATAGAATAATGCATGTTAGAATATTACGCTACCTATACAGTGTTCATTCTGTATTCTGAGTAGGATACTAATGTAGGTTCAATAATCACAATTTGCAAGGTGACGTATCAAAATACACCTAAATCCTAGAATTAGGTCTAAGGTGGTCTAGAATCTAGATTACATTAGCAGCGGGCTTGAGTATTTAACTATCGAAGCGTGAACTGGTCAGCGCCTTGCCTTTGTGTCGGTTTCTAATTGGGAATAATGTTTGATTTGGCAGTTGACCTAGGCTAGATCTGGGGAATGATATAAACATAATCATCCCAGATCATCACTATAACGGACAGTAACGACGTAAGATGTGTTGTATATAAATATTGTACTAAAAAAGTAGATAAAAAAATGAAAATCACTGTTACTATCACAACAAATAAATCCTATATCATCTTTAGATAAAGAAACAGCTGAGAAAGAATCACTTGCTTCTAATATTTGTAATAGTGATAACAATGATGACGATAATGTGAATAATTATAAAAACAACAATCAGCCCACTATTTGTACTATTTCACAACGAAAGAATAAAACATGTAGATTAATTGGTTCAAATGACCTAATAGCTCAGCAGAAAATTATTTTAAATCAACCAAGTCAGAGAACGAAAAGAATCTCAAAGTTGGTCGTTTCCTTGAGAGTAATTATGAAAGATTGATATCAACATTTAAGCAGCTTAATCTTCCACAGCCAAGAGTGAATGTTAATAATAAAAAAGAAAACTAAATGAACCTGATAATGATAATTCAGAAGAGTATTGTAATCGCGAAACGATGCAAACAAAAAAAAATTATGTGTGTTTAAAAAAGGAAAACTATAAAAATTGTTGAAGATCATAAAAAAGCTATGAAATTCGAATTTAATGAAAACGAAAGAGTTCGCAATTAAAATTATTATAATGCTTTAAAAGCACCTCGTCAATATTTTGTGGGGTACACAATGAATGTAAACGATAACTCTAAATATATATATTTATATGGAGAGGATTATGTTACTATTAATAACAAGGAATGGTTGGATAACTTTTTTTCAAATATTCACAGAGAATGGAACAATAAAGAGAGCATTTTTTCCCATTAAAAATACTGATGGTGTTCACTGGGTTTTATTTTACGATGACGTTACAAAGCAAAGCGTTTATTATTTTGACTCAGCTTCACAATAATTTCGATGAAAAAAGGGTAGATTTAATTTATTTGGAAACTATTCCAATTGTTAGGTATAGTAAAGTTTTTCCAAATTCAATCAAAAATATAAGTTGAAATCCAAAACAAAATGGATATAAGTGTGACATTTTTGTTATACATTTAAAACGAGATATTTTAAATGGAAATGTTACAAATTTATCGAAACTTGATGCCGATGAGTTACGTAATGAATATATTGCAAATAATTTGTTTAACTAAGTCCCTTAACGTTCGTGACAGGTGTTTAGTTTAGCATGTGTATATAAAGAAATAAATCTTACTTTTTAGACTTTTCAGAATGTGAAAAAAAAATCTAAAAATATGGTATCTAAACTTTTTCAATACGAACATATCTGCGTCAATAAAAAAAATATAGACTCATTTTTGGGGCCGTAGTAATTTAGTGAAATATTAGTTTCTGCTCGTCGTCAAATGGGTCGGCAAATTTTAGCCTTATGAGTGTTTTGGTTTAACAACCAAACAACTTACACATTAAAACAAATTAAAAAATGCAGGCTGTGAAATAGTGAAAACAGATGTACTTAATTGTTTTCAATCTAATATTAATAAAACTACATAAGTATTTGGTAAAATTTAAATTAAAAAATATAAATAACAGAAACTGACCTTTGGAACAATATTATAAATAAAATAAACAACACTATTTTCGCTAGCAACGCCATAGCTAATTTGGTAAAGGTGCAAGAAATAAAAATGGGGAACGAGAGTTCAAGCCCGCCCCGCCCGACTGCCGAAATATATTTAAAACGTTTGCATACGAGATATTCTAGACATATTATTTTATTATTGGACATGTTATTTTATTCTGGACATATTATTGGACATATAATTTTGCTTTGGACATATTATTTTAAGTTTGGATGTTTTTTATTTTATTTACTCATATGATGCACAAAATGACGAATATAACAATGAGACGGAAACAAAGATCTAAATCTAATGGACCTCTCTATAATAGTGAGCAGCGACAATGCTGAAAAGTCTTTGTTGAAGTATGCCTGACATTTCAATAGGCGACAAAAATCTAGTATGTGATTAGTAGTAGTATCAGATTGAATCTTTGAGCTTTGAAGTAGACCTTGCTCATGAGGAAATTGACAAGATAAATTTGGAAAACAATTCCATAAAAAAAATTTGAAAAATCACAATAATATTATCCTTATACAAAAAAATTGGACTATCAAACAAATATTTGAACAACATATCTTCGCCGACATTAAAAAAATAAAATCATTTATTTATACAAAGAGTTTTCTGAACTCTCTCAAGAAGGTAGCCAAAAGTAGCCCGAATTTTAGTGACGTCATCGATCAAAATAGCATGTGTCGTACGTCATACGTGTACGTCATCTAGAGGAGATAATAATATTTGGAATAATCGGTACCAACAAGGTATGCGGATTTGCACAACCCGATGCTCCATGTTATTGTATAATGGAATATTGTGGGCTAATATCTCAAAATGTAACAGCCAATGATAAAATTGTGTTGGGAGTGACAGCAACCCTTATGTCACTATGTCCATGCTGTGTGTATGTTTTGTATATTACTCATAATCCGTATATAAATGTAAAACGGTTAAACACTGAAATTAAGCCATTAGCGCAAAATTAAAATCACTTTCACATAAAATGCATCCATAATGGATGTTTTAAAATAAATATTGAAATTCACTGATTGTCCTGATTATAAAAAAATATTTTTAAAATTTAATAACCGTAGTAATTTAAGGCTCCTATATTCATAATTTTTCTGAGATAAACTGTTCCCAATTTATCTGTAAATAATCCACCTGTGTCACTGTAATTTAGCATATATGGAGTTACTAATTCAATATATCTAAGTGAAAAAGCTGTTATTTTTTCAATGAGTTTTATTGAATAGGAAATATGGGTGGTTAAACTTTGCACCCGTTTTCTCTTTCATAATCTATCACAAGGCTCTTAAATTTCTTTAATGCGGTGTTATACCATTACCCTTCAATTATATATGTCGCCGTCAAATGGTTAAATCAGCCACTCAATTGGATGGCTAGCCATTTCATTAAATTAATATTATTTTGAGTTTTCAATAAGCTACAAAAACGCTATATATATATGATTGAAAGGTATAACAGCGCTTAAAATTAAGAGCTTTGTGATAAATTATGAAAGGGAAAACAGGGTCAAATAATCTTTTATTTTACCACTACCACCAACCACCAACCACCACCATTTCCTATTCAATAAAACCAATTGAAAAAATAACGGCTATTTAACTTAGATATATTGAATAAGTAACTATATGCTAAATTACAGTGACACATAAGGAGGTGAATAGTGCCTTCGAGAGCTTCAATGAATTATTGTTACAGTTATTATTTAATTTGTGTTTTCCAGAAATTAAATTGAAGAGAAGTTTTAAATCAAGTAGGCCTACTTGGCTAACAAAGGGCATCAAGAGAAGTTCTAAGTCCAAGAGGCGTTCATATTTGTATTAACAATACAGCAATGAAAATAAAAGGATCAATAAAACTCTTTACAAATCTTATACCAAAATATTTAAATAAACTGTAAAAATGACAAACAGAATAAATGTTTGACCTCGTGGAACATTATAAATAAGAATTTGTACGTTAATTCAAAATCATAAGAGATTAAAGAAATTGTGTACAATGACATTCATTATAGTGATGGTGAAAGTATATGTGATTTTTTTTTTATTAGAAATTAGTTTCTTAAAATAACGTCTACTGTTAGAAAAAAATATAAAATATTTGCAAAATAAAACTTTACGTAGCGAATTTTCGTTCCGGACACAGTATACATTTATATGTTAAATTATCGCTATATGGCGTTATATACTTACCCACTTATAAATTAAAAACCACTGTTATTCAGAGTTTTAAGTATTCACTTCTGTTGGCAGTCCCCATGACTGCCTATGCCTTTTTTTTGTTTTCTGTATACATACTACACATAGGTATGCATTTTAAATAAAACTTTAATCGTTAAAGTATCGGATGATAGATGTATCTGTCTGCCCTACAACTCTGCGGTTTAATAAAGTTCTAGTATAGAAACTCGATGAACTAATTACTTTCGAAGTGCATTCTATTATGATATATAAATGTCGCAATCGAATTGCAGAATACGCAATACAAAAAGGCTACCAAGGTTTAGGCGGGTTGTTATACGGCTGGACGTTGATCAGCCATATAATTAGATAATGATTGTTACAACAATCCACCTAAACCTTAGCTAGCTGTTTTACAAATTTAGCCTTTTTGTATTACCTATACGGTGTTTTCTATAATTCGGTTGCGGCATATATAATCTAAAATTGTAGAATTAGCATATGTATAGGAAATGCATAACTACTGTCGTTACAGAAACTTTACCCTCTGCTGATTTCATGTTTCAGCTATGTATTCATAGTTTCGAAACTAGATGTATTTCCTAGAAAACGGCATAGACACGTGGGAATTATCCGTGCAGCGAAATTTCTGAATTGAACGCAATTTCAAAAGTTTTGATGTTAGTTAGATTTGTTTCTATCCGTAATTAACAAGCAGCATTAATCTAACTTTTAGATTACCTATATAACTTTTTAGATTATGTAAAACTGTCTTGTCGCTTACTGACTGTCATACATACAACGCACAGCTTAAATCACTGAAGATATAAATATGATCATTGGAAGTGGGTGGGGTCTGCTAAGAAAGGATTTTTCGAAAATGGAAAATCGTATTCCCTGCGTTTTTTCAAGACAAATAATAAAACATGTGTTGTAGGATTTTTTCTAAACATCCTTTATGGAGGGGTGCAACGGGGTATTGAAGTTTGTATCTATGCATATATAAAACCGTCGTGTCGTTGACTGACTGACTATCAACGCACAGCTTAAACCACTGAAGATATAAATATGAAAATTGGGCGGTATATTCCTGTAATGTTTGTATGTGGAAAATTGTTGTTTTGGTCGAATCTACTTATTTGAAATTTAGCTAAAGGACCAAAGTGGCCAAAAGAAGGATTTTATGAAAAACAACCTTTAAGGAGAGGGTGCAAGAGGGTGTTAAAGTGTGTACGGGGGGATGGTATCGCAATTTTCACGAAGGACTGGAATATCAGGTACCAATACATTTTCGAACATCTGTCTCTGGGGGCAATTACGGAGGTACAAAAATAAAATTTAGGGAAAACTCTTTGCGGATTTACATACATTATTCCTAATTTTAATTTTGATTTGTTTGTTTATTTTTCGTCATTAGAGGGGAAAATAATCTTCAAAGTGGGGTATCAAACATTAAGTTTGATACAGTAGGTACCGACAAAAAACACATATGCGACATAATATATTAAATATTATTTAGAATTTTGTGCAGTCAAAGAAATATCAATTTGAAGTTCGAAATAAAATTTTCATGCAAGCTTTAATGATCTAGATGCGTATGACATGTCTGTTAGTATAGGCTAGTATGCTATAGCTTTATTTATAGCATAGTTAATGGACTTTACCACTTTATTATGAAATCGTAGTAAAAAATATATAATATGAACGGTTCACCCAGCATTGTGACGTCATTGACAAGTGACAATCCAAAAAACGACGAGGGCGCCAAGGAATGCCCGGCCCGGCAAATCCGTATACTGTCTTAAGCCCCTGCTAACCCCACTGCCCCTACCCCTCCCCTCTTGACGCACGATTGCTCTACCATGAAGTTGTCATTGAGCCTCTGTATTCCACAACACACAACAACAATTGTACACAACAATTCAACTGTCTCTAATTTACTCAGATCAGAATTGCATAGATACATTCTAGAATTTCCGGGCGTAAGTCAATTAGTGCATGCCAACAGCTACAGTGGAATTCTCGACATGGTTTACACGATGTTACAAGCTGCTTTTGGAATACCTACTGGAAATAGCTGAAATAGACATATTGTTTTCATATTGAATATGTGAATGATAATATGGTTTAAGACAATATTGACAATCCTTGTATACATAAATATGTTGTTGCGGTGTTATAATGATACAGCATTTTTAAATGAACATAAATATATTTTCTAGTAAGTCAAAATTAACATGAAAATTAGCTTTCAAATCTATATTATGAGTGACATTTTATTTCTTTTCACATGTCCGTAGACATACTCCCCGACCTTGGCAATATTTGCCAAGACCAGAATTCAGGTTTCGCTTGCCACTGGCAGTGGGCAAAATTTGGAAAATGCCCGTCGCACAACTGCACCTCCCGCTGTGGCGATGTCAGCTACCCTGGCTACTCCATCCTTGCCCGGATGGGTCGCTATTATCCGCCCCAAACTCCAATTTAGGGCCGGCTGGTTTTCTTCTTTTATTATCACCATGTCTCCCTTACGCAGCTCGCCTTTATTTGTCGTCCATTTAGATCGAGTTTGCAAATTAGAAATATATTCTTTTGACCATCGCGTCCAGAAATGTTGCCGCATCTGTTCGACTCGTTGATAATGTGTGAGACGGTGTGCCGGGCAGTTTGCAAGATCTTCATGGACTGGTGATGTCAGTGGACGACCAACCAGGAAATGAGCCGGAGTAAGAGGATAATAGTCGTTTGGATCAGTTGACAAGGGCGTTAAAGGACGAGAGTTCAGTACAGCTTCAACTTGCGTTAACACTGTGCTGAACTCTTCAAAAGTTAAATGTGCGTTACCTACAACACGTCGCAGGTGGTGTTTGCAACTTTTAACTCCTGCTTCCCAAAGACCACCAAAGTGACTAGCGTACGGGGGTATCATTCGAAACTTAATACCTTGTGCTGTTGCGTAACCTTTAATATCATCTGCACAGGTATCAAGAAATTTTGAAAAGTCATTCATTACACCGACAAAGTTCTTTCCATTATCAGAAAATATTTCAGCTGGCTTTCCTCGGCGAGAAATGAATCTTTTCAATGCCAGCAAATATGCGTCTGAAGAGAGATCACTAACCAATTCTAAATGAATTGCGCGAGTTACAAAACAAATAAACAAACAAATATATGATTTTACCGTTTTAGCTCCCCTCCCTCTTCGATTAAGTATGAACACTGGCCCGGCATAATCAACACCGCAATGTAAAAATGGAAATCCAGGATCAAGTCGCTCCAGTGGCAAATCGCCCATAATAGGAGTAGCTATCTGACCACGTAATCTAACGCACTTGACACATGTATGAACTATCTTTTTGGCAAGAGTTGTACCACCTACAGGCCACCAAGTTTCTCTTACTGCATATAGGAGAGCTTGCGGACCTGAATGTAATAGTCGTCCATGCTCATGACGAAATAATAGAAATGTGAAGTAATGTTTACCCGATAGCAAGATAGGATGTTTTTTATCTATGCTAAATTCATTAGAGTTTCTAATACGGCCACCAACTCTAATCAAATCATTTTTATCAATATGTAAATTCAATTTTGATAAGTGAGCGTCACGTATACTTTGCCCTTTCAATAGTAAATCGCGTTCGCTAGTAAAAGATTCTTGTTGACACAGCCTAGCGAGTGTGAATAGTGCTTGTGACAACTCCGACACTCCTAAGTCTCCTAACAGTTTATCATTGTTGTTGCGAATATTATAAATAAATCGTAAAACATAGGCTGTAGCGCGATGCATGCGATTGAACTGTGAGAATCTGTGAAAGGGAAATAGTGTGTCTTGTGGAATGTGTGCTAATATATAATTATGTACATCATTTGATTTGATATCGGGTAACTCTAACTTTGTGTATATGTTATCGCCTGAACACTGAAAGTATGGGTCTTTTAAAAACATAGGACCATCCCACCACAATCTGGAGTCAATTAGTGAGTCTAAATGCTGACCTCGTGAGATTAAGTCAGCTGGGTTATCTTTGCCGTTCACATGACACCATGATCCCTTCTTGGTAAGGTCTTGTATTTCTGTTGTACGATTCTGAACAAAACATTTGAGTAAGTTAGATGACATCTGCAACCAACCCAAAACTATCATTGAATCGGTCCAGAACACAACTTTATCAAACTTAGTGCGAAGAGATCTGACTATTTTGTGATATAAACGCGAGCCTATCAACGCGCCGCATAACTCTAATCGAGGTATAGTTATAGAAGGTTTAATTGACGCTACCTTACCTTTAGAACAAAGCAATTTAACACTTATTTTATTATTATTATCGATCGTACGAATATATGCACACGCGCCGTACGCCACCTTAGATGCATCCGTGAAAATGTGCAATTCTACGCGTACATGATCGACGCACATTACATACCGTGGTAATGTAATCGAATTTAAAATAGATAAATTATCTACAAACCTAGCCCAGAGGTGCATGACGTCATCAGGTACTGGTACATCCCAATCAAGTTTCAAAACCCATAATTTTTGTAATAATACCTTAGCAATTGTGATAAAGGGGCTCAATATTCCTAAGGGATCAAAAATTTGCGATGCACATGACATGATTGTACGCTTAGTAATGCGCGTAAGTATGTGTTCCCTTTTCGTGTGAAAGTGTAACTCATCAGTGGTGTTGTACCAACCTAAACCTAGGGTTTTGCTATGTGCATGCTCACCGAGTGATAAGTTGTGTGACTGTGGCGACAGATTATCGCAATTGAAAATCCATTTTCGCAAATGAAAACAACCTGATTGAAGCACTGCAGATGTGCCGTCACAGATCTCTTTCAACTTAGCTTTAGTGGCTGCCCCGCATATCAGATCATCTACATAAAAATCTTCTCTGATAGTTCTCGCAATGACAGGGTCAGCGGTCTCCTCAGCCAACTGCTTCAAACATCTGCAGCTTAAATATGGAGCTGAAGCAGTGCCATAAGTTACTGTGTTTAACTGATACATGCCAAGAGGATCCGAAGGCTTCTCGCGCCACAGAATAAGCTGTAACTGTCTCTGTGATTCATCGATCAACACCTGACGATACATTTTTTCTATATCCGCACAAGCTACGTACCTATTCTCCCGAAAACGCAACAAGATCTCAATTAAATCTCCCTGAATAGGAGGACCTACGAGCTGTAAATCGTTCAGAGATTGACCTGTGCTTGACTTAGCACTTGCGTCAAATACCACTCTAAGTTTGGTTGTAGTAGCATGGTCGCGATATACACCATGATGTGGCATGAAATAATGAGATTTATTTACATTATGAATTCGACTCATGTGACCTAGCGATATATACTCGTTTATGAAATCGCAGTACATTTTATTATATACTGAATCTCGTTCTAAGCGTTTTTCCAATGAGTAGAAACGTTTTGCCGCTATAGAATAAGTATCACCTAAAGTGTCAGGAGGTATTTTAAATGGTATACGCACAGAGAATCTTCCGTCAGCAACACGTGTTGTTGTCTTTACGAAATGATCATCACACGCACTCTTACTATCGTCATCTAATCTACCTAAACTTTTATCACTAGATAATTCCTCGATTTCCCAAAATCTGCGTAACTGATTATCTATTGACTCTAAACAATCATTTTGGTCATGCTGAACATAGTTACATTGACTATGTTTTTGTTTTAATTGAAAAACATGGATAGGACCTGAAATAATCCAACCCAACTTGGTATTCATAAGAAATGGGCCATTTTTCAATCGTAAACTACCTTCATTTAAAATGTGCCAAAATATACCAGCGCCTAATATTATGTCTATAGCTTGACTCTTATAGAATGTAGGATCGGCTAATTGTATATTCTGTGGAATGCAAAACAAATTTGGATTAACATTAATTGAAGGTAAGTTCGATGATATACTAGGTAGCACCAAACACTGAATACGCGCGGTGAAACTAGTGTTAGGTGACGTCAAGTCGATATTGCACGTCTGTGTGGATTGAGTGACTATATTACCGACACCTTTGATACTTTGAGTGGACTGTATAAGTTGTGTTTTTAATTTTTTGCACAATGACAACGAAATGAAACAGCGTTCACTGCCGCTGTCAAGGATCGCGCGCACTTTATGAAATTCACCTGAACTATCTGAAACTTCTATAATAGCAGTCGACAACAGTACAGGTTGCACAAGAGACGACTGTGTGTCTTGATTATTCTCATGTGCATTATGTGTGTGTACCTGATTCATGTGTCCACTAGACTTGTGCGAATTAATGATAGATTCAGATTTACGTATAGTGGCGGTATTACTGAATTGGCCCGAGTCCGACGCTTGTGTTACGTGCGAACTCGATGACAAAAAATTGACAGTATTTTGTGTGCCATTCTTTACCAATTCGACATCTCCGCCCTCACAAAGTAGTGAGTTGTGCTTCTTTTCACATTTCCTACACGGTCCGAACCTACAATTTGCAAATGTGTGTCCGGAACGTAAACAGTTTCGACACATGTCCTTATCCTGTACAAACTTATTCCTATCTTGCACATTAAGATCAAGGAACATTTGACAAGAATATACAGGGTGTTTTGCGCTACACATTGGACATGTGAAACTTTTCTGAGCATATTGGATTGTAGGTTTGGTCAGTTTGGCTCCCTGCTGTTTGTCAGTGACGACGTTACAATGTACCTTATTTGTAATACATTGTAATGTAGTGGATTTTTGCGAATTAAACCTCATTTGTGACACTGACAAAGTTTCCAAAATGTCTGCCCTATCCCTTAAAAATTTTAGCATATTATCTACCTTAATAATTAACTTAGAATCGCCGGGTTTTGGAGACAACCCACTCTTATGCTGTTCCCACTCGCGCTCTGTGGTGGTGTCTAGCTTAGTGGTAATCAAATAAATGATCAATGTATCCCACTGGTCGGTAGGTTCGCCCAAGATTTTCAATGCTCTTAAGTTTTTTAATATCACATCTATGAGTTTCCTAATTTGTACTGGTGATTCTTTAGTTAAATTTTGCATTGAAAACAAGGCTCTCACATGGTTATTAATCAACAATCTACTATTATTGTACCTATTAAGCAGAAGCTCCCACGCAACAATATAGTTATTTGCGGAAAATTCAACAGAATCAATTACTAACTGTGCGTTACCCTTAAGAGAGGATTTCAGATAGTGAAATTTTTGGATATAACTAATTTCATTAGAGTGGTGGACTAATGCTATATAAGTGTCGCGGAACTCTAGCCAGTGTTCATACGAACCGTCGAATGTCGGTAAGGAAATAGTAGGTAGCTTTATTGAATGCAAATTATTATTAGAAGTTGGTCCCTCAATGATCTCTTCAGCTATCATGCACTGAGCAAGAGCAAGTATGGCGTAATATTCAATTTCAAATGACTCGCGAGCCTCATATTGTAATGGCATATTATTCTCCTCGGTCAAAGCTTCTATATTGTCTTGCAGACGATTAAATTGGCCATACAGACTCTTTGCCCCTTGCATTCGCAATCTCACCTCAGCACGCTGACTTACTGACAATGTCAATCCATGCAAGCTTGAAATAAATTTCTTCAGGTGTGTTAGTCTTGCTTTGACAGCGCCTCTCTTCCTATTGAGGACTTTAACTGTGTCTATAGAGTCATCATATTCCCCATCGTCGGCGTCGCTATTAGTCATCTTGGTGGTCATAGTACTACAACTTTACGTTTAAATATTAGTAATACGCATCTACCACCAACAACGTGCATAGTCCGCGATAACTAAAATAAAATAAAATATTAAAAGGAAAGAACATAATTTTGATCTGGTTGACCGTCTCACCAAACACCAAATCCAATGTCATTAATGCCTTGTGCGCTTCAGGTCATATATCATTTATTGTTATTCATTAGGTATCCATAGGTCGCTGGTTCATCATATCCGGCTCCGATCGACCAAATGTTGCGGTGTTATAATGATACAGCATTTTTAAATGAACATAAATATATTTTCTAGTAAGTCAAAATTAACATGAAAATTAGCTTTCAAATCTATATTATGAGTGACATTTTATTTCTTTTCACATGTCCGTAGACATATGTATACCTACCTACTTTGCATCTTAGAAAATCGGATTAATCCCACTAATATTTTTTTATGAACCAGTTTGATTATCTCTATTATTACACCTGGAGGCTTAGACAAGGTACAACTAAACGAATAGAATAGAATGTAAAATAGATAACTTTAAATTTATGGGACCAAATGAAATACAACCACGTGACCTAACGAAACTGTCGTTCACTCTGACCAAACCAAGGAGTTTATATACTTATTGCTTGCAATTTAGTTAACAAATAAAATATTTTACCTATAACTTTGTGGCAAGCAAACTTTTACTGGCAATTATTACAATCGACATGTATTATTTCAAACTAGCCAAGTCAAATGTTGAGGCTTAATATATATCATAAGTTATTTGCTTTGTGTAAATAATTTGACTATTCAAATTTAAAAAGTCATATTTTTAAATAGCAAACATTGTTATAGCAAAACAAAATAAGAAATTGTGTTTTAAATTGTTATACGTTCTTATAAATAAATTTCAGGATTATATACAGAACTTGGCACCCATTTAGGTCTCAAATCTTATAATTATCGTAATACACCATAATTATCATAACACTATTGAACTTGGCTTCCATTTTCACATTTATGTTTTTATTTTTATTCATTTCTCCTGGAACGCTAAAACATAATATTTTAATTATGCCAAAAATAATAGAATTATTATAATTATATGAAAGTATGCACACAAGTATTTCACAGCCTATAAGAAGCTATATTTATGCATTTTAACTAATTAAATAAAAATAAGAACAACCGAGCATTACTTTAAAAAAATTTCTGATCGACCAAAACCTTCGCAATTTTTTTCAGTTTTTTTTCTACAGTGAGCAGACGCTAACTTTGCGCTCACGAAAGACGCTAATGAAGACAAAATGACATAATTACGCTTCATTTTCTCCAAGGAGTTTAAATACTTCAAGGAGTTCGTATTAGTTATAAACTCATTGTTTTGGTCACGTGGTTGTATTTCAGTCGGTCCCGTACATTTAAATTTATTTATTAGATATTATATTCTATTCGTTTAGTTGTTAATTGTCTAAAGTAGGCCACATATTGGTCCGGCATCGCACAGAACATTTTCCATTCCGGCCGCCATCCGTTCTATGCGGACCATTCGTTACAAGAATTGGACGAGTCTGTGGTCGATTTCGGTGGATCGTATATACGGCGGCGCGCCGATAATTGGACCAATGGGTGGGCACCTTAAGACCCCGAGACACACACTCTATTACATTTATAAAATAAAACAAATTGCCGTAATGTTTTTTATAATAATAAAAAAAACCCGTGCGAATAATTCGCACAGTTAGTCCAACAGATGGTGTATTTTACAAAAAACATAAATTAGTCTAATTTTCAAAGAAATATTTAATTTTGATTGTTTGATTATTTTTTGTCATTAGAAGGAAAAATAATTTATAAAATGGCGTATCAAACATTACCTTTGATACAGTATTAGGTCTTATATGGCGTACTGACAAAAATCCCTTGAGAAATAATATAATTTTTTTTTACTTAATTTTTTATTACTTTATCAAATATACACGTAACATTTTTATTTAATCCAAATCAAAATTTACCTATAAATACAAATTTACAGAAGCAATGGGACGAGCCGCTCTGCAAAAATGTACAAATAATGTTATTACAAGACGCAAGTACTAAGCACGAACGTGCTCGTCTCCTGGGTGTGACAGAACGAGAGTCAGGATTCAGGCTTCAATCTATTCCAAATTCTAAAATTGGTACCCAATTAGATAACATTACTTTTCGTCTTTCTGTGTGCTTACGGCACGGTATCAAAATTAATGAACCCCATCAATATATCTGCGGTCAAAATGTCGATTCTCTGGGACATCACGGACTATAATGTACGAAAAGTGCTGGTAGAATACCACGCCACGCCAGTCTTAATGATGTCATCCGTAGGGCCCTTGCCACTGTCCACGTGCCAGCTATATTAGAGCCGCCTGGTATGGCACGTGATGATGGAAAAAGGCCCGACGGTATGACACTCGTGCCCTGGACGCAGGAAGACCGTTAGTGTGGGACGCTACCTGTGTCGATACATTGGCGGCTTCTCACGTCCAGGCTACATCTAATAATGCTGGTGCAGCAGCAACAACAGCTCAAAACCTCAAACGGCGTAAGTACGCAAACCTTGCACAAGATTACTTATTTGCACCGTTTGGGGTGGAAACCATGAGTCCGTGGGGCCTCGGAGCAAATAAATTATATAAGGAACTATCATCTCGTCTAATCGACATTACAGGTGACAAGAGGGCTGGAGCATACCTTGGGCAACGTATTAGCATAGCTATATAGAGAGGAAACGCTGCTAGCCTTCTTGGCACTTTACCGCAGGACAGTGATTTCGAGAAGGTTTTCTACTTATGAGTATGTATCACTACATATTCACTACACACTCATGGGGTTCCCTGTGTTTAATTTTTAATTTTTATTATATTTAAACTTTGTATGTAGACACGTAACATTATAAAAACCTTAAATCTAATCTAAATAATAAAATAAAAATAACCGCCCGGGCTAAAGAGGTCTTGCCCGAGTGGCATGGTACAATCTAATATATAATATTCTCCTGTCACAATGTTCGTTCCCATACTCCTCCGAAAAGGCTTGACCGATCCTTATGAAATTTTGTATGCATATCCGTTAGGGTTGAGAATCGGCTACTATCTATTTTTCATCCCTCTAAATGTTAAGGGTGGTCCATCCCTAAATTTTTTTTTATTTTTTTATAGGTAGGGGTAGGGGTAGGGGTAGGGGTAGGGGTAGGGGTAGGGGTAGGGGTAGGGGTAGGGGTAGGGGTAGGGGTAGGGGTAGGGGTAGGGGTAGTGCGGGCAAGTCAACGTTTGGGCAGGACAACGTCTGCCGGGTCCGCTAGTATAATATAAAAAAAGAGGTGGCACTCCGGGAGTGCCGGCAGAAGTGAAAACTGTAATAGTAACGTTGTGCATTTTTGAATATTTTGGAATGGTTGGGGAATAATTTCACACGAATTGCTTTATTTATCAGTATAAAAGTACTATAATTTATGTTGTAAAATACAATATTTATTTATTGCGCTATCCTACACAAACATGACAATTTATTCGCCGCGCCGTAGAAAGAGAGGGAGACAAGTATTATTTACTTCCTCTCCAAACATTCTCGCCACGCGGTAGAAAGAGAGGATTGAGCGGGGGGGGGATATTGCTTCCTCTCCTACTCAATCTTACGGTCAGCATCACGTGACCTGACTCACCTGACGCGAGTTTATCAGTTTTTCCCCATCTCAAAAAGTGCACAACGCCGCTAAAGAAGTTTTCACTTCAATAATATCATAAATTAACGTTCAAATTTTCAGCGAATTCTACGAAATGTCTTGAATAAACGAATGTATGCCAAATATCGTAATACACAAAACCTACAATTAAAGATAAAATAAGTACCTACATATCTAACGGGAATATTACGTTATTCGAACCGTGTTGAATATTTTCCTCAAAACTTCGACTTCAAAGATTCAGAAAATGTATTTTGAATTTCCACAACGAATTATATTTACGTATATTTGAGAACGTTCTCAGAATAAGTACAAATAATATTCTTTAAACATTTTCATAAATTTATACTGAATATAATAATTATGTGAACATAAATGAGGAGTTTTTCTTTATTTTGTGGTTGAGAGTTAATATTTTGATGTAATTCTAGTGTTTACTGTTAATGTTTTAATGCATATTAGTTTCTGAGCATAGTTATTAACTAGGTATGTAAAGGTCATCGAGTTTCTGAAACGTCGGCACTTAATTATTGTATTCAGGGGAATATTCTACGTTGTATCATATTACTAAGTTATAATTTGAAAACTTGTCAATGTATGTTATTGAGATTTCTAAGCAATGTAAAGTGGGGCATCTAGAATTAACGAAGTGACATATCTCTAAAGACCATAACCTGTAAATTAAACACTGTTACTGGTGTCTCTGACCACACTGGAATGTATGTATAAAGACCGTGAAGATGTGTTTGTATTGTTTATAGAAAAACATTTTTGAACAATAAAAACTAACATCGGTTTAAAATTTCGGACGAATTATCGGTAAACCTTCAATCTATAACTCAATAATAACAAAATTTTATATCGCTGAAAATCAAATTCTCGACCATCGCAACAAGGTAATCGGTAAAGGTATCGGTGGATCGATGGTAGCTGGCATTGAAACTTTTCATTTTTAGTAAAATGTTTTAGTCGACATACTACCTATTTGAACTACTCGTTACCTAGTAAGTTTCTGAATCTTAGGTCAAATCAAATAATGGGAGTATCATCATTTCTGAGGTGAGCCATCCAGTAAACGTAGGATTCGCAAACCGACAGATACAATCTCTCAAATAATTTTCTTAATAGACAGTAAATAGAATCTGACCAAGAAAACTATGTCTTTTTAATTATTGTAATGGAACATAACGGCAACAATGCATTATTGCACTCATTCTTCAAATAAATGTTAACGTACCTACGTTAAAAGACGTTCATTAAACGCAACTACTGCACGTTTATTTCTATTAAAGCTACTAATAAAAAATAACGTCCCTTTACTTTAGTTCAAGGTCAAAGCAATATTACTTTACACTGTCTTTGCAACATGCACATCCTAATAAATCTCCTACCACATTTATATACCTACGTAATGAAACTTCCACGTAGGTTTTGTGTTTATAGTATAATATAATACAAAAGTATACACGTAGGTACAATAATAAAAATAAAACATAATCATAATTTACTGAAAATGCCTTTTTAAACAATAATACAAATACAAACTTAAAAATACGCTATAATTTTACCCTCCGTCCACTTGGATCCCATGACTAGGCTCCCATGGGATCCTGAGATAACTTTTTCGCCACTTGAATCCCATGGGATCCTCAGATATTTTTTCCACCTTTGTTTTCGCCTCTTCACTCCCATGGGATATAATAATTAATTTTATAACTGCTAATGTAATATATAATTATGTTTACGCAGTAAGGTTTTTTTGCCCACCATAATTGGGAACTTAGGACTTTACAATGAACTCTAATTTTCGTTATGTTATTTATGAATAACTTTTTCAATTATGTATTATTAATCACTTATTCAGCAATACCCAAAATTCAATCCGTATAAAAGTGGTTTGGAATTGTATTTACAGCTTGGTTGTTTATATTTTCGACCGGCGCCTAATTGTCGTTCAATAATATAAAAGTAATCAATATTTATTTTCGAAACCCATTTCATGAGAAAGAACCGGACAAGAGGGAGCCGTGCTGGGCCTAAGAGGTAAGTCGTACCAGGTAAAACTCGTACTCGTTCATTATTTCTTGATTTTCACTCGGTATACATTTTTAATATTCGTAAAATTCGGGAATTTCAGTTCAGCAATTAACCAAAATTATTCGTTCCTCCCCTTAAGTACTTACTTTGTTGTCAATACTCAATCACAACTAATTTAATATTTAATTATTTAAGTTCTATACTATACTAGAAATCTCCTGTGCAGTTGATTTTGGTAGAAAGAAAAGAAATACAGTCAGCGTTATCAGGCGGTCAAGGGCGCGGCCGCTCGAACTATGTGTAGGTACTGTGGTAGGTACGAGTCTCTTGATGCTTCCAAATACTCGATACTCGTAAGTACCCCAATTTGCGATCAAGTATTCACAAGTACGACCTCGTACCTATTCCACGTATTCCAGTAAATACAGTTCACAAATCTAGTGGCACAATTTGAGTTTTGTACCAATACTAGAATGAACAGAGGTAAACCACTTTAAACACTCCGTGGTTTCACTAATGGGTGCCAACCGCTGCTGTAATTACTATGTTACGAGTAATTAATAAACCTGTGTTAACTCCTAAATGATGGACAGGACAAATTTGATTGTATAGTGCAAACATGCAGTATTATAATAATAACTACCTACATGACCCGTGCGAATATTTCGCACCGTTAGTGGTGTCTTTATTGTTGTCATAGTTCAACTGATCTCCAATAGATGGAGTCTTTTATATAATAAATAAATTTGTAAGAATTATTTTGATTTTGATTTGTTTGTTTATTTTTCGTCATTAAATGGAAAAATAATCTTCAAAATGGTTCAGTTTAATTATTTGATATTTATCCTTATGCTATATACTAGATTCCCGCACCCGGCTTCGCCCGTGGATATTTTCGACCAAAATAAAGTATTACTTAGGGATCGGTTCAGTAGTTTGAGTACTTGATTTATTTGATAATTATCAAACTGGTAGCAAGGTATTGGTATACTGAGACCGACATGAACGATCGTATAGAAACCGGACGACCATGGCTAATATAACGCGTCTTTCAAATTTTATTTATATATAGGGTTAACATTATGTTTTACATTACGTTTTCTTACATTTATTTTATGTAAGAGCGAATTGACGTTTTATGTTTTGCTATTTTCAATTTATTAAAATTTTATTCTATAAAATACAATACCTACAAATATTATTTCAGAAATCAGCTTTTAACACCCCCCCCCCCCCCCCTTCTTCTATGTATTATATAAAATTAAATGTATTTGCACGCTTTTATATCTGTGAAATAATAACAGTGTGGTATCCCAGGAATGGGAAAAGAAGCAAAGGACGACCGAAACGTTGGGAGGATGACCTTAAAAAAATGGCTGGTACAAAGTGGGTGAGAACAGCGAGAGATAGAGAGAAAAGAGCCTTAGAGGAGCCCTAAGATTTTATAAGACGATGCGTGGCCCGCGTCGTTTTACAAAATCTTAGGAGGAGCCTTTGTCGAAGGCCAAGCTGTTGATTGAAACCGATCGCCTATGATATATAAATAAAAATATGTGTATTATTGTAAACATCATAAAACAGTAATAAAGGCTTATTTTATTTATTTTTAAATCTGTGACAGATCGACACAGATTAGTTATTTTCAAGCGGCGAGCATTTAATTACAGTAATTCCGAAAGAATACATATTTGAGGCGTTTGGAGTGGAAACGATGGGACCGTGGGGACCTAGTGCACACAGTCTGTTTATAGATATTAGTAAACGACTAATAGAACGTTCACATGACCAACGGGCTGGCTCTTATTTCGGTCAAAGAATAAGCATTGCCATCCAACGAGGTAATGCAGCCAGTCTGTTGGGTACTCTCCCAGTAGATAACGATTTACACGAAATTTTTTTATTTGTAATTTTATTTTATTTTTGTAATATAGTACCTATTTAAGATAACTTTAATACCTATGTAAATAGAAGTATTTAATGAAGATTAGTAACCTGAATAAAAACTGTCATTACAGTATGTCCAACGAGAGAATACCACTTTGACGTTTGTTATTTTGAGATAACTAGTGATGTGACCATACTTGCTGATACCTAAATACTTTTGTAATTATTACCTGGTATTTTTGACTGTGATCCCTGAAATAATTAATACAATGCATGTATCAACAGTAAGTTTATTAACAATATTATTTATACCTACCAAGGTAATTGTTTTTCCCTGCCGTAATTGGTTTGTTTTTTACACAATATAATTACTCTACCTGGATATGCACGTGCGGTGTGCGGTCATGTCACCTTTTTACGTGTTTCTGTATAGGTAATTCCATGTGTCATGTGAAAATAATAGTAAAATAACTACTTTTACTAAGAATCGCCAGTAAAATCGTATTCCTAGTATTTCGTGCTACATCACTAAAATTTAAAAAACAAAAAGTGTCCTACGATGTCCAAACGATGTAACCTTGTAAAAGCGCAGCCCGAAATGAAGAATATTTTTTTCTTTATTTATTAAGAGCATTAAAAAGTTTAATTATAACATTTAATGTATAGTTCCGAAACGTATTATTTGCAAATAACACTTCTATTGTTAGAGCTTTTTACGCCGAAATCATTTACCGTAATTTGAGCGGCATTCCAAAGTTAATTCGCATGTTAAACGTCAAAATGGTATTCTCTCGTTGGCACAACTATAATTGTGATACTTCAGTTCGATGCGTCGATATGCTAACAGCGTTACGACGGACGGTCGGTAGAACGTGATTACATTATAGAGTACCAATTTTCCAATTTGAAAAACAACTACGTCCCGTCCACTCTGTTTACGGATTGTTGACAATTTGAAATAATTGAAAAGTTGTTACTTTCTAATAAATATAAGTACTAATACGATTTCAAATAAATATAATCATTAGTTGTACGTATAAGCGTCTCTTATTTAATTTTATCATAGAGAGATATGAAAAGTAGAGTGTACTTTGAATTCCTCGCTATGCTTAGGATTCTACTCTATACATTTTCATACAACCGAGAGTTTCCCCACACAAATGCTGTTCACTCATTTTCTGCCAGCTGGTAGGAGGTTTTTTTAATTGTTTTTTCTAAATCGGCTCAGCGGCGTACCGACAAGTGCTGGACCCCTACTCGTCTACAAGAATTTGTAGAGGGGGGCTCAGACTACGCGAAAAAGAGGTTTTCTGCAGGGAAGTGCTTACAACCACTTTCTGTCTCCATCTCTCTAACCATACAATCTACTATTTCATACCTATCTAAAACCAGCAATAATAACTAATGTTCGGAGAAATAAAAGATGCGGGACTTCCTTTCGGGTACTTGGTTCGGTGTTAATAAACCATAATTACTAGGATTGATATTCTCATTAAGTATAGTTGTCAAACGGTCTCAACGAAGCGTAATAATTTTAGGAACTTTAGTTTAACAATTATCCGACATGTAAACGAGAACTCCAAAAAAAATGTAAATTAACAATTGAAGTATGTGACTATGTGTATTTTTTTTACCTGCGAAACTTTTTTATTTCAAGTGTCCAGTTAATACAATATGTTTTTCTGGCGCGGCGCTGCAATAGGGTCCTAGGATTTTTTTCATTTAATTTTATTCGAAAATATCCACGGGCGAAGCCGGGGGCGGAAAGCTATTAGATTCTTTACTTAGGTCGTATTTTGCGATTTTGAATCCACATTTTTAAAACAAGACAAAGGTAGCATACCTTTGTAGCATATTTTTCGGAAATATTGTCCATCCGGAATGCTTCAAAGTGAATGCAATTCCCAGAACACTTTGCAAATGTGAAAGAAAATGAAAGCTCATATCGGCTGCAACATTGGAAGAGTTTTCTACAAAGGATTCCAGGGAAATTCTATACATCACCTACTAAAGTTCATATTAGTGTCACTCTCAAAGAGATTCCAATGTTATAATACTAGCGGATCGCCCCAGGCTTCGCACGGGAAGAACAATTTGAATACCTACATAAATATACTTTATAACTACTTATCTATTATTAGATATTTATTTTTGTGTATAATTTTATTCTACCCAATTATTTCCTTCGTCAGTTTGTTATATCTCTGATGTATTAGACAATAGACAGCGTAATGAAAAGGAGCTAACTTTTGAATCAATCTATCTCGTGAAAATCACATCAAAATCCGTTCAGTTTATCCGTTTTTACCTGAAAAGGGCACAGACAGACAGATGTGGCGGGGGACTTTGTTTATTATATGTAGTGATGAAGTGAAGTGAGAGTTTTAAGTTAGGTAGGTATCGGATGCTTTTAAAAAAAAATATTGAGGATTATAGGTATAATAGCTTTTATATAGAATCACGTTATGACCAAAAAGAGTAAATCAGTGACCATAAACTTCAACCAATAAAAAATGTCTATATATTCTAAAATAGCTAGTATATGATCATTGTTTTACAAATGGCCGCCGTTTTGAAATGTAGGTATACCTACTGGACCGATGGAAAATTGCCCATTATGTTTGGACCGAATGCTTCCAAAATCGATATAAGTGTATATTTTGAAGATACTTCGATCTACGAAGTGTTTTTTATTTACAATATATCTTACATTAGTCTTTCTTTTGGCACCCCTCATAATAACAGACTTCAGACCTTGTACGTCTCAAGTCGAGTTGTTTATATAAAATAATAAAATTATTTTGTTATATTAATTTTTTATTGAATTATTAAGCTCTTTTACACAACCTTAGTGGAGTGTGGAGTAGGTAGGGTACATTTGCAAAAGCTGCGGCGCCGTTAATTACCATAGAATGGACTCGTAATACCTATGTTTTTACCTTCACCACGGGTGTCCCGCAGTTCCTGGAAACCACCATGTCACTGGCCCCAAGTTACCCCCTGTAATTCCCCCTGTAATTTACATTTATACTTTATTCATTGTATGAAGGGGCGGGTGACACTTTTTGTATTGAAAACTTATTCAGGCGCGTTGAGCGATTTTTCGTAGAGAGAAATCTTATGGATTCGCTACCGACATGTTTTCGCAACAAGGCCATGGATTGTTCGGTCCGAGAATGTCCGGGCAGGAATTCGTGTACTGACAATTCGCTATTAAATTTTCTTACAAGGGGGGTTAAATCAAAAACCGTCACACATTTTAATCTGAAGCCGACCGACGCACGCTAGAAACAATTTCGGAAAATTATTAATTATCAAGCCATTTTACAAGCTTTGAGTACTAACAAACGTGCTATTTACGTAAACAAGTTCCGATTTACATAAGGAGCAGTATAGTCGATGATATGTTATGAGTCTACCTCGAATGGCCTGAGGATCGAAATACTTTAAAGTCGAATTATGTAGGTACTTACTTACATACGTTTTTATTTTAAAGCCATCTGTAAATATAAATAGTCATTAAAATGTAACACTGCGGTATTAATAAGAAGATAAATTATGTATTTGCAAATATCAGTGCAAAATTGTTCTCATAAAAGAACTTTTGAAATGTATTGCAGGCACAGCTAGTAAAATATTTATTTTATTGAATATATAAAAATGAACAAGTCTGTAAGTCGAGCAAATATAAAACGATTTAAAATACAATTATATTTCAATATTGTTGGCAAGTTTCAATCACAGCACAATTTCCTCTTCTCTCGCCGATAGTTAACTTCGCTGTCGTTTAGTCGGTAGATGCAGGGGGGGGGGGGGTAAACAATTTGTAGGCAATCTGTTCGGAAGCTGGAAGTGGCCTTGTGTCGGGGAAATAGTGAAGATCATTCAGGTCGCCTGTCTGTCCCAGTTTATCACTTTATAATTTTGAAACATCAAAAGAGTAACTTAAAAAAAGAGAGGAAGTATTGCAGTAGTCGCAATTGATTTGTAACATCTAACATGTAAAGTTACATTGTTTTGACTATGGAAAAAAAATAAACAAATATACGTCAATTTTAATCTCATAATTCTGAGATTCTATATACAACCTAACTTTGTCCGGCGCTAAGAGGTATTCCTCGGTGCCTCCCGTACCTTCGTCAAATCAGAGAAAGAGAAGTTTTTAGAAGAGCGCACATTATTGTGAAAAAAATAATATGAACAAGCCTATATACGATAAGGATACAGCATTTATTTCTAAACAAAAATATGGGAGTCGTGGACGAGATCGATCAATCAGTGTCACTTTATAGGATAGCGATTCATGGAAAGAAGTGGTGGTGGGTCTTATTTGGATGCATGATTGATATAGCTATTGCAAATGCATGATGCATTTGCATTATTTGTAAGAAATGTTATAAAACAATTTTTTTATTCCGCAGTTCTATGTATGGAGAGCCACCCATAAAACAATTAATTTCATAATTTGACAAATGGCGAAAATATCGTTCTATTAAAGCAGTCTTTCTCAAAGTGGGCGATAACGCCCCCTTGTGGGCGCTGTAGGCCTAGAGGGGGGCGGTAAGGAGCCCAGAAAAAAATGTGGGGTGTTGAAGTGGTTTATAGGGGGGCAATGGCTGATTTGTAATTTCATCTATTTAATATTGCCATGCCTCACAACGCGAAGCGGTTTATTATTGGTTTGTCAAAAATGATTGTTAAAAATCAACAGATTCATCCTTCACATTAGATTAGTTTTAAAATTAAAATTGATTACGTTTGTTTTAATTATAATAAAATATACTCTTAATATTATAAAGATGCGTTTTAATTGCTCTTACGGGTAAAAAATCTCGTTTAGAATGTAAGTTTAAACTCCAAACTAGTATAGCACTGAATGTACAAGTAATGAATGTAATTGTGATTTTTAAGATGTGGTAAAGTAAAAAAAAAATTGGGGGGCGCTGAAAAATAATTAATTTCAAAGTGGGCGGTAGACAAAATAAGTTTGAGAACCTCTGTATTAAAGTGTGAACTAAAAGTATTTGTGAGGTTATACCTAACAAGTGATCAGTTAGTTCTGTTGAGGTATATTTAGATGGCAAAGCCTCTTTGTGGTTTGTCGGATTATGTACCTATATAATACCAGATGTCTTAACCACCTACGCACATTGATAAAAGGCAATAAAAACATAGAATAGGTGTTATTTTTTATTAATATCAATCAATAAGAAAACTCGCCGGGGCAACTTTTTCCCCGACTTGATTCACTTATACTGTTAATGCTCAGCTCCTAAACATGATAAGTTCATGTTTAATACTCGTAAACCTTTTGAAAAAAACTGATCTTTTCAACCAATTTTCGTTAATGTCTATTTTTAATGATATTATTATATTTCAATGGCATTGGTTTGGACACGTTGAAAGATTGACTAAAAAGGCTTATATGACTGAAGTGAAAGAAAATGCTGGCAGAGGACGACCTAGGTGTACTTTTATTGAACATATAAAAAATATAGGTATTTATCGATGGAAATAATAAAAGTACGTGTGTAGGTAGGTAATAGCCGAGCTTGTATGAAAGGTATGATGAATATAAAAGAAGCGAAAGAGTTATGTCAGGATCGTAACAAATGGCATTCGATTGTCTCTGCCTACCCCTCTTGGGATGAAAGGCTAGATTCAATGACATATTATGAAAATCAGTTCAGCAGTTTTTCAGGAAATTAGTAAGTAATTAAATATCGCCGACTTTTAGTTTTTATAAATCATTCTAAAACATTCATACGGTTTTCATTATTAGATAGGTTAATCCATGAGCAAGGTTTACGAGTACTAAACATGGACCTATCATGTTTAGGAGCTGAGCATTAACAGTATCAGTGAATCAAGTCGGGGAAAAGTTAGCCCCAGCGAGTTTTCATGACGCATGATGTCTAATCCGTCAGAGATATAACAAAATGATGTAGGAAATAATTGTATAGAATTAAATGATCTACAAAAAAGTTTGCAATTTTAAGAGGGCTATTCAACAATATGCCACATCGATTTACAAAGAATACTTTATTCTCCAGTTCTACGTATTTTTTTTTATTAATATAAAAACCTTAAATCAAATCTAAAGATTAAAAATAACTAAATAAACCAGGTACGCGTGGAATAGTGGCAAGAATACTGGCTGCATTTCCCCGCTGAATCGCGATGCTGATTCGTTGAGCGAGGCAGGAGCCAACCCTCTTGTCACCAGAAGAGATGATCAGTCGAGGGGATACATCTTCAATAAAATTTTTGGCATTTGAACCCCACGGACCTAAAGTTTCTACACCAAACGGCACAAATTTGTAGTTTTCAATTATTGAACTATATTTGCGCCGTTTGTTAGACTCTGCGATTTCCGCCGCAGCTCCCGCTTTGATTGCTGTTTCCCTGAGATGAGACGGGGCTAATGTGTCCACGCACGTAGCATCCCATAAAAGGGCCCGACCTCGCTCCCAGGGAATCAGAGTCATTCCATCGGGGCTCTTGCCGTCTTCCCGGATTATTCCCGTTGGCTCTAGGAGAGCAGGGACGTCTATTGACGCAAGAGCCCTTTTGATGGTATCATTGAGGGAGCTGTGGCGAGAAAGCCTGCCTGCACTTTTTATGCAGGAAAGTCCGTGAGTTCCAAATTGATCTACATCTTTTCCACACGTTTCCTCATTCGTTACATGGTTCATGTGGCCACCTTAGGCTCCATCATCAGGACCTTGGACATCATCTAGGACCAGAGTATATGTGAAGAAAAATCAATCGAGTCCAAACTCGATGTGGTTGCGTCATTTCGTTACACACTACTGAGCATTAACAGTATAAGTGAATCAAGTCGGGAAAAAAGTGATCCCCAGCGAGTTTCCGTGACGTATGCTGTCTAATCCGCCAGAGATATAACAAATAAATGCAGGAAAGAATTGTGTAGAATAAAATGATATACCTAGAAGAAACTGACCAAGAACGAGTCAAACTCGCTTGTTTTGTCCCATTTTTTTCCTTGAAAACTTTAAGTCAGGATTTTCGTTTAGGTTTTCCTGTAAACTATGAGCGAGGCCCCTATATTTCTATTGTTTTTTTTTTTTTCAAAATTTTAGACTCTTAACTCTAACTCTCAATTTTCGTATATTTTCTTTTAAAATTATGAAAAATATATTTCATTTCATTCATTTGATAAGTCACATGATTATTTACGCTATACATCTGTGGGTCATCAAACTCTACATTACAAATTTCAACATTTGTCGTCCAGTAGATTCGGAGAAATTAGGCTGTGACAGACTTACAGATAGACACAAGAATACTCTTTATAGGAGGAATGATTAGGAGTGCCCGCGCGAAACTCAAAGTTTATCATTTTTGCCACTCACTGACTCACGGATTACCAAAATGTTTGTACGTCCAGTAGTCCTTGATAGCTGATATTTTGTATGGTAGATTACCGTCAAAGTAACGAGAAAATTTAAAATGTGTAAATTTCTCCCTCCAACCCCTTAAAGTAGGGTTTGAAGATACCTCCAGTAGTCTTAGAAATGTATTGCGTGCTGATTTCTATGAAAACATTATTTTAGTATTAATAATAACTGTGTTTCTTATCTTAGGTGATATAACCACTCGGTAAGATAAAAAAATAAAATGACGGAAATGTATAAAAAGGCCGAACGAAATATCTCATTAAAAACATGAATACCTTTTTAAATTAGACCAAGCCTCTCCACTCTTTGCTCGTAAAAAGTTGTGTGATCTTATGTTGACCCAAATCTACCGTTTCAGAAAGGACTTAATATTCACCTCTCAATGTTGGTGTTCTAATTTCAAATTTTTAACAGCAACGTATGGTGTTATCTGTCAAAATGGCCAATAGGCGCAGGCTGGCGCAACTTCGGACAAAAAATTAGGGCTGGGAAAAATGGCCAATACTAATGGCGCCGTATCGCCATGTCTTTCACTCCATATACAGATGACAGAGATAGCAAATATTTATGTTCCAATCCAACAGTCAAGGAATCCTTAACGTTCTTAGGTTGGCAGTACCTTTAGGCCCTAAGTTAGATTTCATTTCAATGTATAGCAGTCCCGACTCTTATTAAAGAACATAGTAGTATTACTATACTTACTCTATGAATAGGCGAACAAGAAATACGCCAAGTGGGGTCGCTCCATCAGAATAATATGTCATTTGGCAATTGCGCTAATCTGTCATACGACTGAAAGTTTGCCTTATGGATGGACAGCATCGTACCTGTTAACATTAATTACGATAGCTCAAAAATCGGCCCAAACCCGCAAATGTCAAGTAACAAAATATTCTGCAACAAAGTTACATAGAGAGGTGAATATTGAGTGCTTTATGTTTACTAAACATACCTTGTGCTAAATTAAATTAACCAGAATAATTCTAATATCTTTATCATGGAAGCAATGGAAAATCAAGTTAAATTATGTAAACAATAAAATTAGGTTATTGGGGAGGCAATGATATTATTCCAAGGACAACCAATTTTTTTTCTCCCTCAAATCTACTATCATGTTGAACGAAAAACGAAATCGAAATCTAAATTGTAAAGACGATTGACAAAAATCACTCATGTATTTTGGACGACGAGACGCCTTAACTCGGACTTATATTAAAATTCAGTGATTTGGAATATGTATTGAATAAGTAACTGAAATATAATGTTACCCACAGCTGAGCACACGATTCTATAGAGTGAATATTTTTTGAACAGACTAAATTTATGTAGTTTATTCCTTAGTAGATTTCAAATAGTCTGCATATAAAATGACAATATTTAAGATATTTTATGTAAAACCTATGCTATTCATGATTATGAGTAATGAAATACATTATATTATAGCTTTTAGTTAGGTTCCCAGTGTTTTGATATAGATCCTTGTGGGAAGTTTGTAAATAAATTAAAAAATGTACATTTCTGAAAATACAAACAATAAGAAAAATTATGTTGACATTATTTTGAAAGTCAACCCCTCAGGGGAGAAACGTGGTGGCAAAGTTTGTATGGATAATAATATTTTTTAGTCAAATTTACTTGAAACTGTTTAAATCATGTATCTGTGCATTTATCAAAATTCAACCGCTGACGGGGCAACGGGTGGGAAATTTTGTATGGATAAAAAATTATATTTTTATGGCCAAATTTCCTTGAAACTAATTTTTTAATTTTTTACGCGCTAAAATTTATTGACAATCTATCACCGGTTTGCTTGGTAGGTATAGTACACTACAATCCACTAAATGTCATGACAAACACATCTCCACGTATATTTTTGAGGAACGGAATCCAATTGAAGGTGTTGATACTATGCATACTCCACGTAAACCGTGCTGAGAAACAATCAATCAAACAAAAATCATGTTAAGAAACAGAATTGACTAAATGTGTTGATAATATGCACACTCCACGTAAATCGTGTTGAGATACAGATTCGATTTAATATGTGGATAATATGCATACTCCACGTAAATCGTGTTGAGAAACAGAATCCACTAAATTAATAGACTACATGCATAGTCTACAAAAATTATGTTGAGGAACATAACTCACTATATGTGATGATCAAGTCATGTTTAGGAATATATCCCACTTAAATCACGTTGTAAATGTAAAATGTTGTGATTACAAGCATATCACGAAAATCGCGTAGAGAAACGGAATCCATTAAATGTGTGGTTATTCTACAATAAGTTGTATAGGAGATTAAGGCCCAGATAAATTAAAATGAGGTGCTTTAAATATGGGACAGAAGTAATGTACCCCTACCAATACCGTCAGCAGACTATGTACTTTATGAACTGTATATGGAAAACCTTAATATTAGGATGATTCCTTATTCTGAGTTGAAAATACAACTGGAATTAGAAATTATTTTATAATACATCATCATGTTAACATATATGTATTATTAAAGATGTGATAGCTCTGTGTCCCTGTCCATTAAGTGCAGTTTCACAATTTTTTTGTTTAGATCCATACTACACATACATAATACATATCGGTGAATGTGAACATTATTGCCAGTGGAATACAGTTTTTTGCAGAGCATATAATATACAAGTTTTTAAAGTTATTGTATTGCCAATCAATCCATACTAATATTACAAATGCGAAAGTAACTCTGTTTGTTCGTCTGTTACGATTTCACGGCAAAACCACTGAACCGATTTTCATTAAATTTGATACGGAGAAATCTTGAACCCTAGGAAAGTACTCACGCAAAATTTTTTTATCCACCCATGAATTCCAATGATGAAAGCTAGCAAACTATAAATGGTCAAAGGATTACGAAGTCGGAGACGGCCCAGCAAAACATCTGCTTAACACTGTGTACAACGACCTACAACGACTCCTTATTGTAGATGCCTAACAGTCAGTGGCGGATTTGCAGTCTTAGCCGCCCTAGGCCCCAGGCCATGTAGTAAGTACCAGCCGCCCCTTTCTCAGCACCCATCATATAGACTACATAATTTAACATAATGAATTTACTTTATTGCCAATTTGCCAACAATATTCTTCCTAAGTACGAAAATACTTATATGTACGAAATAATAACCTTTACATTATAAACACATCAAAAAAGTCTAGGGATCAAACATATTTTTATAACTTTATTAAAATCGAAAGATAAAAAATAATATAATAGTAATATACCTAAAGGAAACAAAATAAAAAGTGGTATTAATTGTAAAATTAAAAAAAAAACAAGAAACAGGCACAACAGTTTGAAAAACTAAATTATTATCTATATTCAAATTAGTAGTCTGTTGGACCTCCTAAGGTATTAATTACCGCTTTACATCATCTTTCCATGCGTTAGAAAAAGGCCTTCCTCAGTGCGCAAATTTTTAGGCATTTCAGTAAAATCGTCCGAGAAGATCCCATGTGCTCAATGGGATTCATGTCAGGAGACTGCGCCGGCCACGATAACAGCGACACGAGTTCGCTTGGAATACATTAATGACTAACCGTGCAGTGTGCGCGCAAGCATTGTCTTGCAAGAAAAGAAAATCTTCACCCATTTGCAGTGGGTGCGAAATCACAACAGGTCGGACCACCTCGTCGCGGTATTTTGGAGCACTCAAATTACCACGTATCCAAACGAGGTCCGTTCTTGCACAGAGGCGGATTCCGGCCCAAATCATTATTGTACCGCCTTGATAAGGTTGAATTTCCTGGGTATGCTGAAGTCGGCTGTTACGTCCAGGACCCCGCCAAATACGTACTCTCTTGGACGTCCTGGAATCTTGATGAAACCCGAAGCGAGATTCCTCAGAAAACATGACACGGGCCCAGTGATTATTGTTCCAATGTAAATTTTCACGAGCCCATGCGTTTCCCTCGATTTCCTCGTCGTAGAGCTGGAACTCATATGAAGATTAACTTCATGTAGCCTGTTCCTAACAGTTTGGTCACTAATAACCAGCTGGTGTTGCAACCATAGCCTCTGAATGAGTTAGCGAGCTGTGATATTGCTCTGCGTTGTGTAAAAAACGGTCTTCTCTTTGTGTCGTTACCCTATATCTTCCTCGGTGTCGTTCGGCTCTCCATTAAGTAAGACGATACCGTGTTACATTATATACATATCTATATTTTATACATAAAATGCACGAAAGTTATTTAGGAAGATTATTGTTATATGATGCTGTGTAGACTGCACCGTGCAGTGCGGCCCGCCATAAGACATACCTAACGTGTTTTTTGTCGTCACGATTGGCCGCCCCTAATATCTGGCCGCCCTAGGCCCGGGCCTACTGGGCCTTAGGGCAAATCCGCCACTGCTAACAGTTCTGCAATGCAGTTGGATGCAATATATTTCTTTTGGCATAACAGGCAATTCAAAATGCCGTCGGTGGCCGAATGGTTAAGACGTCTGAAAGTAACTAGGCAGATTCTATCCCGGATCCTGGCCGTGTTCCACTGGGTTTTTTTAATTAAGAAGTGTACATAATCCGACAAACCACACTTAGAGGCTTTTCCATCTAAATATACCTTAACAGAACTGGCCACTCGTTAGGTATAGCCTCACAAATACCATCGGCTAAACGGTAACACGGTTTCGGGAGCTTGTACTCTGATGTAATTTTTTAGCAGCCGGTGTATAAAACTATATTTTCAGTCAATTGGTTGATTTTCTAAAATTGTAACCATGACGCTTAACGGAGTGAGGCGCCAATATCTATAAATATATTATGATTATGGAATATTAAATATGTTAATTTCTTCTCAACGTGTATTTAAAATTATTAGACGTCACAGAATGTCAATGTTATATTGTAATATTTTTGTAAGACGTCAATATAATAATACAATGTAAACAAAGTTTAAGATAATAATTTATTATACCACATTTTATAATTATTATATATTACCGAACGTCTAAGTACGTAAATAAAAACAGTATGTACTTAATACCAATGGCGTATTCTAGAAATGTATGCCGGGGGAAGGTTGAATTTTGAAAGCGCCGAAATACTTGTTTTGTTAAATGTGTAATAGTGCATTAATACGAATCAGAAAATACTATTGCTCATTTCATACAATCTTACCTCACCTTTTCACTTAGCGAACGCCTACATTAATAATTCTTTCAACGCGTCTCACTACTAAATAAAACAGCCTATGCCAATTACTTTTCAATCCTTTTTCGAGTTTACTTCACAAACACACAAACTGAAACCATATTAAAATAAATATTATAATATTACTTATAGTTATTAAATACTTATAGATAATATAAAGGAAATTTTAGGGTATAATAGTCCAATTTGGTATAATTAACACACACCTCAAATTTTGTCGCGAAAATCATAAAATGTTTAACATAATGGGAGTATAATATTCAGAAAGTATCTATAAGTACTTTAACCATCCGTTATATTTGGTCTGACATCAGGACATGAGCTTCTTCTAGTACAGCCTTAGCCGCCAGTGTTACCATGAAGTTAATTTCACCCCAAATTATAAAATTAGGACCACTGAAACAGTCCTTTATAGTGGATGCAAAGAATTAAAAATAATTTACCATTCATCTCTATACATTAGCACGCCGACAGTTATTAAAAAAGGCATAGGTGAAAGTACCTATTTTATAGTTGGATATGAACACTAATTACTTCACCACGTTCACCAAGGAAAGTCGAAGCAGCGTGGTAATTAGAGGAGGATTAATCTCAACTCAACACTGTGCTTCACCAAAGAAAACAGCAACAGACAATTTGTGAACAAAGTTTGTTTAAATTTATAACATACTAGCGGCTCGCCCAGACTTCGCCCGGGGTAACAATTATAATACAAACTTCACACTAATGTTTTTAATTTATTTGCGAGTAACGTCAACCTTTGATGAGGTTGAACATTTTTCTATGGGAAACGTGTTTTTAGTTTCTTTTTTTAGTTTTAGTTTTCTTTTTTTTATCAATATTCGCATATAGATTTTTAAATTAAACCGGTTTAGGGCACATCGGTTGAATGGTTTATGAGAGTGAAATTTTACGATGTAACAAAAAGTTACAGTATGAAGTTGCCGAGAGTGATTTCACGATGCGCGTGCACGATGTATGTTTATTTTTTTATTATATTAAATAGACAATTTAGTACACTTTTCAGTGCATAATTTTTGAAGTCGGTACACTTTTTTTTAAAAGGCAATTATTATTTGCATGCTAAATAAACTTATTTGTATTATGCCAAAAAAGTATAACTACACATGTACACACACTCTTTTTTTTCTTTTCTTTTTCATTCTTCACGAGTTGCGTACAGCTTCCAAAACCGTGTTACGGTTCCAGTGTACCCAGCGGATAATTTTTCTTTTATTTAGTTAAGATATTGTGCAAATATTATAGAAATTAAAACATAAATGATTAAAAAAATTTAAATAATACTTATTATGTAGGCTATATTTTGTCTTCTATTTTTTTTTATATCTCAAACGGACTAGGCAACATATTTCATGAGATTGGGTTGGTGACATCCCGAACCTAATTCACAAATTGTTAAAAAAAGATATAGCAGATAAGCGATATGGCAGTTTTTAAACAAATACACTTTTCACGAGCGTGACTGTTCAGAGATTTGCTTTGGGGGTGATGACAGTGAAAGAAAATAAACACACAATAATATGTTTTTCAATACACTTGCTCGAAAAGTGAAATTTCAATGTCAGTAAACATGGCTCGTAAGTTGATTATTACGCCATAGGGCGATTTCTTTACATTTTTTTTTATTTCTACAAGTCCAATGTAAAGGTTTGCTAGCAAGAAGTTTTTAACATGAAAGTTGAAAGTTATGTCGACTTATATATAGAAAAAATAATAAATTTAAAAACTAAGCAATAAATTATCAACATTATTACAAAAATCGTAAAAGCTGAACGTTCACTTTCTTTGCCTCTCAATTTTGTAACAATTAAAAACAAATTTTACGCATTATTGCGTACCAAGTTACAATCCTTGTTTTATTTACCTATTTTTCTCACAAATGTATTGAAAAACGTCGTATGATACACGGGTGTTAGGTTATTACAAACTGTGTCACTAAAAATTCAACTCGTTTGTAATATCCCACTTACCACCCTTGTATCAAAATGTACTATAACCGATTTCGAATAGAAAGGAGAACAACGTGTATGTATGAAAAAAAATTGGATAACTAGTTTTCAGGAATTTTGAAAAAAAATGACACCTATTATATATCGATGAAATATGTACCCATCTTGACGACTTATTTATTTAAGGATATAATAATTGTCATGTCGACAATACAGATATAAATAGACAATCTTACAGACATAATAATGAATATCAGTTCAGTAGTTCATGTGGAATTCAGTAATATGCCTCTGTTTACGGCTGAAAATTATATATTAGAGAAAATAACTGTTGCTATTGACGCGAATTATTTTGTCAAATTTCGTATCAACTGTGGTCTATTAGTGGTTAAGGGTAAATCGTATAATAAACATGGTTTAAATCGGACCCACGGCGGTATTTTTTTGTTTTTTTTTCATAATTTTTTTAATTTTGCAATATTACCTATCTTGTTTTATATAATATTGTAGAATGATGTTCGCATATTTATGTATGGTTCAGATCTAGATCACATAATATTGAACAGATACGTTGTTTATATTATGTGTTGAGTGTGCTCAGATATTAAAATTTATGAACTCGACTGTACCTCCCTTTAATTTTCCGCGGCTTCATGCCGTATATTGTATTATTTGTTTTGAAACATTGAAGTATTTTTAAAGGACCGTTATGTATACATAATATACCAAGAAGTATGCGCAGATATTCCGCAAGAACCTGCGCGAGAACCCATTCAGAAATATTAAAGTTGGGAGCAGGCTGCATGGAGCTGCGATAGTTACCTGTGGGTCGTCGTAGAGAATAGATGTGTCTCTCATTAATTCACAGTCACTTCTAATTTATTTTATAAGTTTTTATTTTAGTTTTGTGAAAAATATACAGTATGTGATTTTTTTTATTTAAAAATGTAATGTTAATAATTTAAAAAAAATGGGGGATACCGGTTGTATGCCGCCCCGTAAAGGATTTTTGGCTCGGCACATATGTCGTAAACAAGTCCGTGAAAACGAACGACTAGATCGTATTTTCTGCAGAACAAAGGTTTTCGATTTGTTAGAGAAACTAAACGAAAGAGAGAAGATAGAATCAAAAAAACAAACGTTTTATGAAATTATACAGAACAAGAAAGATACTAACAAACCTGGTGATGTTAACACATTAAGCGAAACAGGTGAGTCGTCGCATTGGGAAGCATGCTTCCCGTCTCCAGCCAGGCTCATTAAGACAGCAGCATCTATGGAAGACAATAATAAACCAGAGGAGAGCAACGTATGCACGGAGCAGTGTTCTTCGCGAAAGAAAAAAATTAATAGACGATACAAGCCTCTTAACTATATTTGTACAAAGAAGGTTTTCAAAACTATTTCCGAACATTCAGAAAACCAGCTCGAAGGCCGCAACCATGAGGCGTTGAGAAACCGAGGTATTTATTTTATTTGCAAACCTTATTTACTTTGAAAACAATAATACCTACATAATAATAAAAATTTGTCACCATTTATATTTTTTAATCCATTAAAAAGGCCGAGTATTTCCGTCTATAGTTTCGAAATCAATTAAATTAAGTAGGTAATTAAGCTGGCTGCAAGTAAATACATAGTTTCAGTGCACATCAAATTTTCATATTATGCATACAAACAGTGCATTAAAATACTAAGTACTTCGTTTAAATAAAGTTTTTTTAAAAGTACTTTTTAGTGTTCAAATTCATAAAATATATTTATTATATTTCGCAACATCTTAGATGTTTTGTTTTTAAAGTATTTATTTAGTTACTATTTAAAAACCTAGATATTAGTGTTTTTATTCCATTTTATTTCTAGTTTTATATGCCATTTGTCTGGAAAATTATTACGCTTCGAAAATCCAGCTCTGTGTTGGAGACTGTTTTAAAAATCAGAAGGTATTGATTCATAGGAGTAAAATAATGTTAACTTTTTATGGTGACTATCGGTGATACAGTATTTAAAATGTAGGTGGATACTACTGACTAACCGGTGGGCCTGCTTAGACGGTCCT
The DNA here is from genome assembly GCA_963924495.1 of Nemapogon koenigi. NCBI lineage: Eukaryota > Metazoa > Arthropoda > Insecta > Lepidoptera > Tineidae > Nemapogon > Nemapogon koenigi. The sequence goes on from OZ004629.1 coordinate 21,671,912, forward strand.
CGAAGACCAAGGCCAAATCGTTAATCTAATGATTTGTATATTACAACGCAGTATATTGAAACCAAATCAATATTCCTTTGAATAGATGAAGATAAGCAGTATTTTTTTAGTCACGGTTTGCCTTACAGCTCCAGAAACCGTGTTACGGTCCCATATGATTATTGCAACAATTAAATCCCACATTATTTACCCAGGGTACCCAGCGGAAGACCTAGTCTTCCTCGTTTAGCCGATGGTATTTGTGAGGCTATATCTAACGAGTGGCTAGTTCTGTTGAGATATATTTAGATGGAAAAGCCTCTAAGTGTGGTTTGTCGGATTATGTACATAAGTTTTTAATTAAAAAACCCATTGGTACATGGCCGGGATCCGGGATCGAACTCGGGGTCTGTCTAGTAAATACCAGACGGTTTCAGGAGCTGTAAAGCAACCCGTGAAGAAAAAAAAAAAAAAAAAAAAAATTATTTAAGAATGGACAACATTTCATTTTTCGTAAGGTACCAAAATTCGAAAACCGTTTGGAGATTACATGCTAGAAAGCTTATTTTTTTTTTTTTTTAATTTAGTATGCTATATCCTTTAATTTTCGAGTTATTTTAAAAATACTGAAATATTGAAAAATAAGGATTAATAGGTGCCCTAATCTGTGCTAACCCTCTAATTTAAAAATACTAATGTCTGTTGGCAACGTTGTTAGTTATTGAACTCAGGTGTTGCCTTCTATTAACTTTACCCATTTTTATTCCATTTGAAGCTAAATTAATAATTATTCTTTAAATATAATTATAAAAATACTTCTTTTATATAATATTTTTTTGAAAGTTTTGCTAGTTTCGAATGGGCTATCACAGGAAATATATTTACGAGTGAAACCGCGGACAAAAGCTAGTATTGTTATACATTATGAATAATGTTGTAGGTGATTTGAGTTCCGGCTACGGCAACACCTATTCGGAACACAGGATATTTCTACAGTAGGGGAAGTCCGGGCAAAGTGAACACCTTAACTTTTGATGAGTTATAGAAAAAAACCAATAGCTATAAAAATAAAACAAATAATCGATATGAATTAGTCTTTATTAAAGTTTTTAATATAATCAACAAAAATATGCCAACATCAGTATTTTAATTATAATTATAAATAATATTGGAAGGTATGCTGCTATCCACTTTGCCCAGAGCACCGGGTAAAGTGGATAAGGCATTAGGGCAAAGTGAATACAAGTAGCCGTGTGGTTCCGGCAGAGTAAAATATACTCTTTGCATTTCTATAACGTTTACTCTGTGGCTTGACTGACACTATCCGTCACTTTCTTAGGGTGGCAGTTTATATTTCTTATTTTTAGTCCTAGCTAAGGTTTTTAGTTTATAAGTCCTCAGAATTTATAAAAATACAAAATTAAATTAAAAATATAAAAACTCAACCAAAAATAAAATATAAAAATACGTGTATCTTATTTTTCAATATATTTTTAATATAAGTAATAAATATGGGTGATTAAAAAAATTAAATGTTGTCCATTATTTTCAGGGTTAGAAAGCTAGTTTTTCATAACAATATTTTAATACCTACTTTATGGATAGGATACCTAGGTTACGAAACTGCAGCGTCGCTACGAAACTTGGTTACAATGATAGCCGTAGGCGTGGCGTGGCGCTAGTATTGTATTTATTGGTTTATTATTATTTGAATCAAATGAAATATTATCAAGAACAGGCGATTTATAAAGATAATGTTAAATGCAATATTTATTTATTCGTAAATAACTATCTAATTTACCAATAAAAGAATGTAATGTTGTAATTATACTACCATTATAAATCGTGTTCGCTTGATAATATTTCAATTTATTTGTTTTATTCCCGTAAAAAATAAAATTATAAAAACTAGAAACTTTCGTCCGAGACCTTTCGTTACTGAATAACATAATTGATAATTTTGAAATTCACAATAGCAGGTAATACTCTACATAAAACTTTTATCTGAAAATACTTGACGGGATTTATATATATACTTACATTATGTAGGATCGAATATAGATTGTACTTACGGTATTCTTACAAAATTTTAGAATTCAGCGCTCATTGCATAGATTCGTAACACTTTCACACTTCAAAATATGTATATACTTATTTTTAAAGCGGAAATTTGAAATCGGTTTTAAACCAAAAATGTTGAAAAGATAGACGCGTTAAAGATTCCAAACTCACACAATGAAGGAAATGTCTATTTCGAGATGTAATTTCACGGCTGTTCAAAATAACGTATTGCTTTTATGTAGAATATCCCAGTGAAGACAAACGTTTTAATTTTTGGAAATCCGACTCCGTACAGAAACTTCTCGGTCTATGTATGGTATCAGCTGTCGCCACAGTAAAGACGTAATATTTCTATCTACTATAACAAAGAAGATTCTTTTATTATACTTTTATCGTATGAGGATAATTTTCACCGACCTACATGTAAATATAAATGTATACGTGTACTTTTCGCCATTCTGGGATTTATGGCCAAAAACTGCAAGAAGTATTTGTTGACACTCTCTTGACACCAGCTGTACATGACATTAATAATTGGGCCCAGTGCGTTTGCGTGTCAGTAATTTGCCGATTTAAAAAAAAACTTTAATTACTATCCTCCGTCTTTAGCCTGCGTATTAGGTATGTTATTGTGAATTTCAAGTCCCTATAATTTTGTTGAGATGCTATATGCTGGGAAAGACAGACATTGTTCACCCCCCCCCCCATTTTTTTTAATTTTAGGTACATTAAGCAATTTTTTTTAATCTAATCTAATCCATGACGCCTTTTATCCCAAGAGTATTAATATATTATGTAAATAATAAATATTATATTTCCTTGCTGCAGATTTAACCTGAAGTCACTCTATTTTATGATAACAGCAATCACTTGATTAAAACTGTCAATGAGCATCAATAATAAATTAATATTCATAGTACTCCCGTCGCATATTATAGAGCTTAAAATCAGTACATACCTACCTACCTATAAAATGACACCTCGATATTTCTTTAACATCAGGTGGAACCGATGGAGACTTTTGATATTTTATTTTATTTGTAATGACAAAAATATATCATTATGTTTTATGATATTTTTACGATAACATTTACCGTTAGAGAAATATAAGCGAAAATATGTTTGCGACTTTTGACATTAAATATTTACTTTAAAACAAGTGGGGCGATGAGGGCTTTGACATTTAATTTTTTTTTCTTTTGTTGCCTTACCACGGGTTGTCTTAGCTGAAGATCAAGTCTCCCATTTTTAGCCGATGGCATTTGTAAGGATATACGGTTAGCCGTAAGGGGTTCTAAAATATTTATATAAAGTTCCGTCTGTGGCCGAGTGGTTAAATCATCAGGTATGACTAGATGGACGTTCGATCCCGTCCATACCAATACCAATGAGTTTTAATAATTAAAAACTTATGTATATAATCTGACAAACTATTTCCAAGGCTATTCCATCTTAATATACCTTGTAAGCTATAGCCTCACAGATACCATCGACTAAAATAGGTAGGCAACCAGTGAATAAATAAAACTGGAACAGATTTCTCATACATTTTGTGTAAGCATTCCGAGCGCAGTAGAATTTGTATAATTAATGCGAGAAATTGTCAAGCGTCTGCAAGGTTATTCAGTTCATCCAAGCTTAAAAGCACCTTCACGTCTCCACTCTACTTGTCACAGCATAAGAATCGCTCAAGTCTTACCTACTTCTGACGTAGCTTATATACCGCCAAATAAATTTAGCATTTTGACTTTAGGTGTGCAAAGGTGTATTTGTACTGCGCACCGAATGTCAAAAGGCTCAACTTAATTAAAAAGTAATAATTGGTACGACTCGCGCGCTGAGGGTTTCGTACCATTTACCAACTTTAAGAAAGGATTTTCGTTTAGATTTTCCTGTAAACTATAAGGCACCATATTCTCTATTTTTTTCATAATTTTAGAGACGGTAGTTTGGGAGATAAGGGAGGGGTCAATTGTCGTATATTTTCTTTAATATACCTAAATTAAACTATGTATTTTATAATTATAACGAGCCCTTTCATTTGATGTCACAATATGTACACTTGAAAAAAAACACTTTTTTTTCTATCTTCACGGGTTGCCTTACAGCTCCCGAAACCGTGTTACGGTTCCAGGGTACCCAGCGGAAGACCAAGTCTCCCTCATTTAGCCGATGGTATTTGTGAGGCTATACCTAACGAGTGGCTAGTTCTGTTGAGGTATATTTTTATTTTACTTCCAAAATTTTAACCCTTAAAATTGAAATTCGATTATTTACGCTATACGTTCGTGATTGGGTCACAAACTATTTTCAAAATTTAGTGGAGCGCCGTAAGATTTATACCTCGGAATCCAGGGCCAGTGAATGAATCTTTATATAAACTTTTGAAATGAGTTTTTAACAATATATAACATAATGTTAAAAAAAATTAAGCGATATTATTTTTTTTTATTATTATTTTTTGTTTTTTTTTTATTTTTTTTTTGCCTCCTTACAGCTCCCGGAACTGGTGCCGGCCCCAGGGTACCCAGTGGAAGACAAAGTCTTCCTCATTTAGCCAATAATTTTTGAGGCTATACCTAACGAGTGGGCAGCTCTGTTGAGGTATATTAGATAGAAAATTTTAATTAAAATTTAAAATAAATATTTATGAATTTTTCAGTTTCCTTTTATTTTTATTAGTTTAAAGTTATATTGGAACATATTGGACGCCGATGATGTCGTCCTTATAAATGAACACCCAAATGCCCTACATTCTACAATATACGCTGGAGATGTGGAGATCATCACTAGAAAATGCTGGCCTGCATATTAGCAGACAGAAAACTGAATACATGCATTGTGACTTCTCTGGCAGCAACATTCAACATAAAATTCACTTCCAAAATGTGGAGCTACAACGTGTAAACAGCTTTAAGTACCTGGACAGTGTACTCTCTACCAATGAGAACAACGACGCTGACATCACTCCCCGTCAAAGAGTACCTTAGGGTGGCAAAGGTGGAGAGAGTTAACTGGCGCGGCGTTCTATGCGACAATAGAATGCCCATCTGCGTCAAAGGCAAAGTGTATAAGACCGTAGTACGACCCACAATGGTATATGGTGCCAAATGCTGGCCACTCAAAAAACAGCCGACACAACAACTACATGTAGCTGAAATGAGGATTCTGCGCTGGTCGTCGGGCGTCACCCTCTTGGACATGGTGACTAATAACTATGTACGTGAAAGTCTAAAAGTGGCACCTGTACCTCTTTAGATCACCGAAACACGGCTGCGTTGGTATGGACACGTGATGAGAAGGTCCGAAGACCACATGACCCGGAAAGTGCTGAATATTGAGTCAGGACCGAGACGCCGCGGCAGACCTCCGACACTCATGGCTTTCAGCAATCGATAATGACCTCGAATCCCCAGAACTGGACCCACTGACGACCCGGAATAGATAGAGCTAAACATGGGATAAGGCCGGAGAAAGAAGAAGAAGAAGTTTAAAGTTATATTTTGAAAAGGAGAACTATTACAAACTTGTGCTTGGGCCTCAAAGGACTGCAGGTGAGGGTGGGGGAATCATTCCTTTATTCCTTTATTGGCTTCCACTAGTAAAATCAAAGTGGATAATGATATTATTCCAATTGAACCAATACAGCATATAATATTTCAGCGTATTTGCGTGATAAAATTGTGAACATTGGTGGAGCCATAATAAAAAAGAAGAAGTACATAACAATTATGGACACAATATTTATGTCGTATTTGATGGTTATAACAAGAACTGCACAAACTCTATGGAAAGAATGCGTCGCTGTAAAAGATGCATGTAATAACATAATATTCAATGACACCACGCCTCTCAAAATAGGACAGGAGAAGTTTTTAGCGAATGCCAAAAATAGGAGTAGGCTTATAGGCTCATACATATGCTACGAGAAACACTTGCGGAAAATAAAACATTTTATATTAAATATACCTCAACAGAACTAGCCATTCGTTAGGTAGGTATAGCCTCACAAATCCATCGGCTAAACGAGGGAGACTTGGTCTTCCGCTGGGTACCCTGGAACCGTAACACGGTCTCGGAAGCTGTAAGGCAACCCGTGAAAAAAAAAAAAGTAGGTAAGTAATCAAGATCGCACAATTATTTATTTTTTAACTTTTTTATTTGCGCTTTTAACAATGCAGTCCAACAGTTTTTATGAAGATTCATTGACTGGACCTGGATTCCGAGATTTTACAATTTTTACGCCTTACGGCGCTCCACTAATTATGTACCAAATTTCAACTTTTTTCGTCTAGTAGATTCGGAGAAAATAAGCTGTGACAGACGGACAGACAGACAGACACAAGAGTGATCCTATATAAGGATTTCCGTTTTTTCATCGGATATGTACGGTACCCTAAAAATGTATTCCTTGCATACATGTAGGTAAGTCAATGTATGTCTCACCTCAAAAATATTTCTGAATAATACATGAATCTACTATACAGAATAAAAAAAGAAAACTACGAAAACTTTTACATGACAATAATAAAAACTGATTTCAAGCATGACATTGGGAAGCCCATCAACTCTACGCTATTCCTTCACTTCAATTAAATTATATAATAGACTCGGGGTTGGTTCTTTGGCTGCATAGAAGTACAAATTGTTTCCGCGCCCGTTTTCGTTGTATATTGCAATATTTTATGTAGGTATTCTTTAATTTATTTTAAATAAAACATTGCTATTACCAAATTTACCAAGTTATTACAAAGTAGCATTCCGCCCCCGGCTTCGCCCGTGGATATTTGCGAACAAAATAAAATATACCCTACAGCACTCATAGATAATGGCTTGCCTGCACTACCCCTACCCCTACCCCCATCCCAACCCCTACCCCCTACCCCTACCCCTGTCCCTGCCCCTACCCCTACCCCTACCCCTACCCCTACCCCTACCCCTACCCCTACCCTGTTTCCCACGACTTCGTACGTGTCTATTTCAGAATGTTGGCAAACATACACTTCGTACATAGCTTTTGTCATGTTCACCTCTGCCCACCCCGTTCCCGTCGTCATGCCGTGATGGTATATAGCCTATGTCACTCACGAAGAATGTAGCTTTCTAATGGTGAAAGAATTTTTAAAATCGGCCCAGTAGTTTCTGAGCCTATTCATTACAAACAAACTTACAAATGTTTCCTCTTTATAATATTAGTATAGATAAACTAGCACTGTGTCTTTATATTATAACTAGCATTCCGCCCCCGGCTTCGCCCGTGGACATTTACGAATATCTAATTGTAGCTGACCGAAATGAATAATATTTGATCTCTTTGGCTGTATAAAGAGTTCCTTTTTAAGAAGATTTTGATTTGACACATTCTTTACTTTATATTTGATAGCTGTTTCCCACGACTTCTAATTTCAAAATGTTGGCAAACATATACACTTCATACACTGCCCACCCCGTTCCCGTCGTAATGCCGTGATAATAAAAAGTATCCTATGTTACTTCTAATACCTCCAAGAATATATGTGCAAAATTTCATGATGATCGGTTAAGTAGTTTTTGCGTGAAAGCGTAACAAACAAACTTACATTCGCATTTATATTAATAGGGATAACTAACACTACACTGTAACTTTTATTTAGTAAATTACAGCTCTATTTTTAATGGCTTGACGCCTGTTTAATATAGACATTTCGCAAAATTGGATATTGTCACTAGTGCATATCTGTGTGGTTGCTTTACTACTGACTGACCTATAGCTTATTCAATTTCCGTTAGTTGGTTTGTAGTAATATTGTTATATAGTCAAAACAGAGCAACAGACCGACATGGTTTTTGCAAAGAGATAGTTGGAAGGCCATAGGCTACCTAATATTTATTCCGGAAATCCTCGTGGATAAAATCTTATGTCACATTTCAACATATATTCCACGGGTCAAGCCGAAGCGGAAGCCAGCATCGTCCTCCGTAGTACAGTGTACACCTCGAAACCAAACAGTGGCGATAGATTGATTCATTCACATAAAACGCAGAGTGAGCCTTATGTGGATGCAATTCGACTCATATTGGCTTGCATTCTAATACCACATTGTTTCGTATGTATATTTTCATTCAATTTCCAATAAATGTTTATGTCCACCGATATTCATAGAAATTGCATTCGAGCGCGCTGAGCGGATATTCTTGTGGCATATGTTGCAAAGTGTACATAACTGTCCACTGTCCACCTTCTTCTTCATATCGTGGCAATGTCGCAATCTGGCACACTTCAATATAGTGGTAATCAGCAATTACCAAATACGGTCCGGGTGAAACTTTTCTCGGCTTCTCCGATAGTAATGGGCGTCGCGGCGGATAACAATTATCCCTGCTATTGGTTTCCGATGGCACGGTTTCCGTAATTCGGTAAAAATGCAATGTTATGTAAAAACTAAGGTATGCTTTTAAGATTTTTGAATTTGAATAATTTGAATATATCATATTTAATAGTTTTTTATAATGAATTTTCAAAGTTTTGTCAAGAGACGACAAAGTGATTTCATCAATTAGGTAAAAGAGCCTCTTTAGAGCCGCGGTACTTCTGTTGTACGACGCGACAGAATCGCTACTTTCATGACGTATGCTGTTTAATCCGTCAGATATATAACAAAATGATGTAGGAAGGAATTGTGTAGAATATCTATATTTAATACATAAGTAGTTATAAGCGTAGGTATTTATTCGATAAATCGTTTCTTAAAACAGCTTAATCTTTGAAAGCTAGTCAAAGGATCGAGTGCGGTGCACAAAATGCGATGAGAGGGAGATATTAATGTAGCAATAATACAATATACCTTTTAAAAAAAAGTACACCGACTTCAAAAATTTGCACTGAAAAGTAAGAAATAATAAATATTTCGTCGTAGAATTTAAAGACGGTTAGTGCCAAATTAGGATACAAAACTAAGTAAATATCTAAGAAGATAAAAATCTGTTCAATATTATCTATGTTTGTATGTACTGATGATCGTAGGTTCCTAATGAATTGTCTAGATTAGTGAATTTGGGGACTAAGTTGTTTCTAATTTAGCACCAACCGTCTTCAAGTTCTACGACGAAATATTTATTATTTCTTACTTTTCAGTGCAAATTTTTGAAGTCGGTGCACTTTTTTTAAAAGGTTTATTTTACCCTTTAAAGTGATTTTGCTGCCTTGACAGACAAATAATAACGCAACTAAAAAAATATTGATGGAAAATTAAAAAAAATACTGCTGTGGTTTGAACCATGTGCTTGTGCATCCTGCGATGCACTCTATTACATTTAAACGCTAGACCATCGTCACGAAAATTGACAACTTCGTGTCAATAGCAACCGTTGCTAAGGCTTTTTCTGATACATAATTTTCAGCCGTAAACAGAAATTAATTACTGAATTTCTGAAAAACTACTGAACCGATTTTCGTCATATGTCTGTGAGATAATGTCGAGAAATTATTATGTCTTAAAAAAATAAGTCGTCAAAATCGGTACATATTTCATCGAGATATAAAGAAAAATGTACTTATAAAGTCAGTTTTTTCAACATTTCTGAAAAACTAATAAACCAATTATTATGAGATAAAAATGGGACCAATCTGAAAGAATTATCTGTCGATTAAAAAAGAAACCATCAAAATCGGTTCACAACTGGCGGAGTTATCGATATACATATAAAAATAACGGTCCGAATTGAGAACCTTCTCCGTCTTTTTTTGGAAGTCGGTTAAAAAAAAATTGGCCTGGAAATTCAAAGAGGTAACGCAATTAGTATTCTCGGCACTCTAGGCCAGTCGTCGGAGCTCCTATATAGAACAAATATTTAGAGTTGATCAAATGATGAAGTCGGAAGTTACCATATGATCTTCGTATTGGTGAATATAAACCCAGTGAGTTTAGGCTCGTCGGATGATTTCGATAAGTGATAGTGTTATATTATATGGTGACCAAGGTCTAATGACGCAGCTGCTAAAAGGTAGTGATGGGATCTCCACTCTGGTAAACATAGATCCATCGACTTTAAAAAATATTTAGACGCTTTTTTCTCCTTTTTAGTAGGATATTTAGGTATAACCTACCTAATTACAAGTATTTGCGCTATAAAATAATTGAGGCACTTGGATATGCGTTGCAATGCTTAAAATAGTTTTAAAAATTTTAATCTGCATTTTTAATTGGGAGTTTTACAAGCTCCAAATAGGACGGAAATACTCGGGAACGATCGATCAATCATCATTACCATACTTTTTTTTTTTTTTTTATTGATTGGCAATTGTACTAAGATAAGTACATTTCTGCCAGTGTCACGTCGTTATTCAGTTACATATAACTGTCGAAATTGGTCGAAATTTAGTATTGATACTTTCAGGAATCTGAAATAAATATACAATACTACTTCTATATTTACAATTAAATTAATTAAAACTAATTACATACACATAAAAAAAAAATTTAACATTAAAATAATATTTAAATTAAATAATTTATGACTAAATACAACTTAATATATGAACAATGGAATTGATACATAACTGAAACTAACAAATTATTTAATAAGAATGATAATAAATAAACATAAAGCTTTATTTAAAATATAGATAGACTTATATTTTTATGTTATTATCAGATAAAAATTTAGATATGCATGATATTATGAAAATATTAGAATTCATCATAATATGTAGAAGACTCACTATGTTGATGGGAAACTGAATATTGTTACTTAATAAAGATTTCATAAAATTATCCCGATTATATAATTCACATGAAAAAAAAAGATGGTTAGCATCAATGTCGCTTATTTTACAAGATGTTTTGAAGTTGTATTTTGATTTGACAGCTGTCAAAATGATGGAATTGGCGACAGAATGTAACTTGTCAGGAATCTATGTTAGTTAGATAGTTGGAAGCTTCCGGTCGGTGCCGAAGGCTCGGATCGGAAGGCGCTGATTGACAATTAAAGAGGTTAAGTTCTAGGTTAGTTTTTCTTAAAAGTAATGACTCAAACTAAGGACGTGGTTGATCTATACTAATATTATAAAGAGGTAAACTTTGTAAGTTTGGATGTAGGGGGTAATCGCGAACAACTGATCCGATTCTGAAAATTATTTCACTAACAGTAACTACATTGTTCCTGAGTGCTATAGCCTATAGGCTATATTTTATTTTGTTCGAAAATATCCACGGGGGAAGCTGGGGGCAAAAAGCTGGTATGATGATATAAATAAAGTAGGTTTTGTTATCAAATAAAACTTCTCAATTGAAATAATATAAACCTTTAGAATAATATAAGGTTTTAATAATACAAAATTTTTACAATGTTTTATTTACTGACATTGACTTATTTTGAAATACAAAGACAAGTTACATTTTATTTTTAAATAGACAATCTATAAGTATCATTTATCTTTCAAAAACTTCAAATGGATTTGGTGAACATACCTTGTGAGAACTGTCAAATCGGGCTCTTGAATCTGTTTGATTATATTATAATTAATTGTAAAAATAATTAAGATATCTGTATGTATGTTTGTATGTATGATTGCATGTATATCTGTATGTGTTGTATGTATGGCTGTATGTCTGTGTCTGTGTGTTTATATGTATAATGTTTGTATATTTGTGTGTTTGTATATAAGGTTGTTTGTTTGTTTATCAGGCGACTCCAGGTAATCTAAAATGTATCTCGTGCGGCACATATTAGCTTTTTAATAATAATTATAATATTACAAATTGACAATAATTAATAGACTTTTATTTGTCAAATCACATATAAATGGTTCAACTGCTTTATTTGAGACCTAAATATAAAGCATATATAATATTTTTTATCTACTCTTATATCGTAACGTCTCTATTGCAAAATCGAATTATACTTCATAATGATATGTTTTATTTACACGCGTCTCTAATATGTCAAACTTCGATACTATAATGTATTATAGTACCGAAGTTTTCATACAAAAACGATATCGTAATGTTTTGTTTTTTTTTTTAAATGCAGAAAGGGCAGAGGATTTTTTTTATACAGCCACATTAAACTCTATGAAAATATCGACTCTCCCATGTAGGAGTCACTTGACAGTTAACGCGCATGCGTAGTAGGTAGGTAACCGCGTTTACCGCCAATTTGTCGATTAAGAAAAATATTGGTTCAATTTGTTTTGTACTATTGCATGGGATTAGATAAAGTAGTGTATGAACGGGCATGTATAACTTGGAATTAAAACACTCGTGGATTCCACTTGTGTTTTAATTATCCCTATTATGATCCCGTATCATAAACTACTATTAAATAAATAATATTTTCCATAATGTTTACTATTAGGTAGGTACTGTTTCGTCTTGCTTCAGGTTTTGCTTGATTGTGATTGTGTCCATACACAAACAAGACTTTAATTTCAAGAAGTGATCTTATTTTTATAATTATCATACTTTGTTAGCTATGTATGAATTTTATTGAAACTTTTTTTTGATAAATATTTAACAGATATTATAATTTTTTCTAGACGCAGCATTTCCGCCTCCGGCCACAAAGGAAACCTTAGTCTAAATTAAATATGATAAGCAAGCTTTTTTAAACGTAAGCAAATGTCTATTCATTGTATGAAGGTATGGGTGACACATTCATAGAAAGTAAATAGTTGTTACGTTCTACAAAAGTTAAATATCTGGTTTGTTATTACTCATAGCTAAAATAAAATAAAGTTTATTTCTCTCACATCAATTAAAACTTATATAAAGACACTTAAAAGTATTTACTAGGTGAGAGCTGGTGCCTGTAGTAGGACAAAAAGCCTGTATCTCAGGCCACCAGGCTCCCTTTTTTTATTTTTTATTTTATAAATTTTACATTATGAAATAACCATAAATATCTGGTTTGTTATTACTCATAGCTAGTACTAATTAGCCGCCATTTTGTTTCTAGCGTCTGTGGGTCAGCTTTAGGTGACAACTTTATTTGTTTTTTGTAAAAAGTAAAAAAAATTTAATCATTATTACAATCGATAACAAATTGTTCTGAGAAATAATCGATTATTGAAACCTTTCGATTGCAGGCAACATCTCTAAAGTAATTGTTTGAAAGCAACTGTCATTCATACCATCATAAAATGAACAGAGTAGTAAAAGTAGAGTCAGATAAGTTCTGCGTTTGGTGTAAAACTTCTATTGCTATTTATGGGAAATAATAATCCGATCACTGACATAATTGGGAGGTGGGGAAAAATTTAACTCGCTAATAAGCTTGGTCAAACGAACTACAACCAAAGAATAGTTCTAAAAGAAAAGCCACGCGCAGAATTATCTGGCACGGACTCTAGTTACTTATAAATTGTAGATTAATGTTGTTCTAGATATAACATTGGTTACATATATCATTGTTCCTTATGGCTACTTTTCATTGCATAACCTACATTTTTCATCAATTTCTGATCATGATTTTTTCTAATCAACGAGTAAGTTAATCATTATTCTACATTCTACATTATTCTTCATGTTACCAAATACAGAACACTAGATGAACCGTGCGAAAACTTCGCATCGTTTGTTCAAGTGATCTCCAACAGATGGCGACTTTTATAAAATACATAAATTAGTATAATTTTAAAGAAACTAATTTTGATTTGTTCGATTATTTTTCGTCATTAGAGGGAAATGGCGTATCAAATATTAATTTTGATTAAGAAAGATATGGAGTACCGACAAAAAAACGCCCTTGAGAAATAATTATAGTGATAATTCGAGGGTCGGAGCGTGACATATGGTACTTTACGTCCCAGAAATCTTTTGGGATAAATTCTTATGTCACATTTCATAAATTTCCACAGGTGAGGCCGGACCAGCTCCAATCTTCTATTGCATTGATGACTCTGAATCTCGATGAACGAATTATATATTTGAGCCTAGATCATCATGCCCTTCAGTTTGGTGCCTCACTCGACTATATTTCATTTAAAAGTTGAAAATATTTTGCAATTTGTGCTCAACTTGTCAAGCCCGATATGTTGATACCTCACTCGAGTCTAAGCCTGAATAAACTCCATTCAATAGTTGAAAATATTATGAAAATGTCTATCATAGTACTTTTGAAATCCCGTTTGAGTCTAAAACAGGAAATTATGTCTAAATAAAATAAATAAATCAGTAATTTTTTTCCGCTACCTTAAAAAAAACCTTGTGGCGTAGATGTTGGAATATCTCAGACAGAAAGTATCTTTATAAATTAACGACAAATAACTTACTTGAGTATTATAATTATATCAAATTGTTTTATAGGCAATTTCACAAGCTTATCTTTTATAAATACATAAATCTTAAATATACATTAAATTGAATCTAAAAAAACCTTAGATGTCTTAAAACAAATAGAAAAAAGAAAAAGGGTGGAGGAATGTGAAAGAATAAATAGCTAACTGTTTCTAAAATTTGCCAGTCTATCTGTCTGTACAAATAGTATCCAAAGGGCTAAAGATATATTGCTGAAACTCTAGGTGATTTGTAGATAATAACATTTTAATAATGATGCTCAGAAACGTTTTTACCGCTTACTGAACCGATATCTTTGTCTTCCATACAATCTTCCGTCTGTTCCAGCTCAGAATAAGACCAAAAGAAAGGATTTATATTTTTAATTGAGTTCTAGACTCCGCTTTTAGTGGGTGAAAAGTTTAAAAAATAATCAAACAGAACTACCCTAGTTTTATAAGTTACTAGCTTTTGCCCGCGACTTCCTTCGCGTAGAATTAGGAATAATGACGTAATTTATGTACATACGCAGATATTTCCCTTAATTTTATCTTTTACCCCCGTAAATTCCCCGTCAGTCAGAAGTTCAAAAAAGTATAAATTCGGTACCTATAAATTAATATTTTCCCAGTCCCGTAAAAATATTTTCCCCATGCCCATAACATTTTCTTAAGGGTTGTTTTAAAAAAATCAGGTCAACTCCTATGTTCTCTAGCTAAGTTTCAAGTAGATTCGACCAAAACAACATTTTTCCCCAAACAAACTTCTACACCCAGTTGCACCCCTCCTTAAGTATCGTTTTTAAAAATCCAAAAATACGTGTTTTATTATTTATTTTGAAGAATATTTGTACCAAGTTTCAAGTTAATACACGCAGGTAATACGATGTCTCTATACAAAATTTTACACCCCGTTGCACCCCTCCTTAAAGGTCGTTTTTAAAAATCCAAAAACACGTGTTTTATTATTTATTTTGAAGAATATTTGTACCAAGTTTCAAGTTAATACACGCAGGTAATACGATGTCTCTATACAAAATTTTACACCCCGTTGCACCCCTCCTTAAAGGTCGTTTTTAAAATCCAAAAACACGTGTTTTATTATTTATTTTGAAGAATATTTGTACCAAGTTTCAAGTTAATACACGCAGGTAATACGATGTCTCTATACAAAATTTTACACCCCGTTGCACCCCTCCTTAAAGGTCGTTTTTAAAAATCCAAAAACACGTGTTTTATTATTTATTTTGAAGAATATTTGTACCAAGTTTCAAGTTAATACACGCAGGTAATACGATGTCTCTATACAAAATTTTACACCCCGTTGCACCCCTCCTTAAAGGTCGTTTTTAAAAATCCAAAAACACGTGTTTTATTATTTATTTTGAAGAATATTTGTACCAAGTTTCAAGTTGATACCTATACGAAGGTAATACGATTTCCCTATACCAACTGCTACATTTCGTTGCACCCCTTTTTAAGGGTTGTTTTAAAAAGTGCAAAAATACATATTTTATTATTTGGTTCGAAGAATATTTTAAGCAAGTTTCAAGTTGATTCACACAGGAAATAAGATTTTACATACAAACGTATATTTACCCCATTTGACCCCCTTAGGAGTTGAATATCGAAATTTCCTTCCTTATTCCTTGTCTACATAATAAAGGGAACCTCTGTGCAAAATGTCAGCTTAATAGGTCCAAGGCGTTGATGAGTCAGTGAATCGGAACTTCTCTTTTTATATAATAGAAGATCAAGGACCGGGGACAGTTGACTTACATTTTTTATTATTTTTTAGAGAAAAATATTATTTGAATGATAATGGGATGAAATTGGCAATGGACAACATTTAATTTTTTTGAATCACCCAATTTTATTACTTTAATTAAAAATATATTAAAAAATAAGATACACGTATTTTTATATTTTATTTTTGGTTGAGTTTTTATATTTTTAATTTAATGTTGAATTTTTATAAATTCTGAGGACTTCTTCTTCTTATTTTATTATGGCTCCATCAGTGCTTCCGATGATTTGCCAATGTCAAGGTGTCACTGATCAATGGGTGGCAATGATATATTATTTATTCCATCAATGTAGAGTATGATTGGTTACAAGGGTTCTTCCAGTGGCAGTATCTGATCAATTTATACAGGAATAATCGGTGAATTATATTAATTTTCTATGGTTGAAGTGCCAGTAGATGTAGAGGGTTCTTGGATCTCAATCAGAGTCGGAGGTCTTGGAGTACATAGTGTTAAAACCATACACCTTGAGTTATTGTGAGTTTAACCTGAACATAAAACAAACCCAATATAGTACTACACACACTTACACAAATACCCATCACCATGGTTACAGAAATAATAATAAAAACAAACAACAAATCAAATAAGAGTTTCACTTTATTTTTATGTATAAAGTAGATTAATTTAAAAAACATAGAGGGATGAACAAAGGATAATATACATTTGAAGTTGATAGGACGAGGAACTGAGTGAGGGATAATGTCGTAAAGGGATTGTTGAAACTTTGGACAACTGAAAAAGATGTGTTCTACATTGCCTTCATCTAGACCGCACTCACATATTGAATGGTCCCTAATCCTTATTTTATTTATGTGGACCGGGGTACACGCATGACCCAGGCGTAAGCGGCAGATGGTAGAGATGACTTGACGGTCCACAGATTTAAAACTAAAGAACCAAGGCTTCACATGGATGTTGTCCATTAATGATGCATAGTATCGGCCCTTAGTAACTTTAGTATGGTTCCAGAGTTCTTGCCAAGAGTTAAGGAGGTCCGGACGAGCCAAGGAGCAGACATCTGAAGAGAAGTTAGAGCTGTAATCGGGACACCCAACCTGGATAGCAGATTTAGCGAGCATGTCCACAGTTTCATTACCGGTTATGCCAGAATGGCTCGGGATCCAGGATAATGAAATACTTAATTGTTTCTGCTTACATACAAGAAGGGATGATCTAATCTTTAGAATGATAGGGTGTCTAGGTTTATAACGGAAAGGGTTACACTGGATAGCTTGGAGGCAACTCAAAGAATCTGATAGTATCAAGGAGTTATTCAGGTTGTGAGAGAGAACATAAGAAATAGCTTCCAGGATGGCAATTCCTTCACCAGTAAACACCGACATCTATGGGGGACACTTATAGGATAAAATTATGTGATATTTTGGGATCCACACTGCAGCACCGAGGCATCCATTCTCAGAAAATAAAGATTATAAACGAAAAACCTTAGCTAGGACTAAAAATAAGAAATATAAACTGCCACCCAAAGAAAGTGACAGATAGTGTCAGTCAAGCCACAGAGTATACGTTATAGAAATGAAAAGAGTATAATATTCTGTTAGTTAGGTGGAAGCTTCCGGTCCGTGCCGAAGGCTCGGATCGGGAGGGGCTGGGGCAACCCCCGTTGCGCCGACAATGTCTCGGGGAGCGACGACCCCCCGGTATCTTCTTTAGACGCCTATGGTTGGCGCCAAGGCGGCCAGCGTCTGCCTGATTATCCTGGCGATGTCTTCTCTACACTGGGTCCATGTCTAGTCATCGTCTGACCAGACAAGAGGTTCCACCAGCTCCCGAGGGAGGTGGTGGCCGTTGAGTGCCCTTCCATGCGCAGGGGCGATGCCACGGAGATGTTCGTGTCGGCCATTGTACGCACGCTCGAACATACGGCGCTCCATGCCGACCACAAATTCCTCGACGTAGTCGATGTAATATACTGTAGAAATGTCCCGTGTTTCGAATAGGTGTTGCCGTAGCCAGAACTCATATCACCTACAAAATTATTCATAATGTATAACAATACTAGCTTTTGTCCGCGGTTTCACTTGTAAATATATTTCCTGTGATAGCCCATTCTAAACTAGCAAAAATTAAAAAAAATTATATAAAAGAAGTATTTTTATAATTATATTTAAAGAATAATTATTAATTTAGCTTCAAATGGAATAAAAATGGGTAAAATTAATAGAAGGCAACACCCGAGTTTAATAACTAACAACTCTGCCAACAGACATTAGTATTTTTAAATTAGAGGGTTAGCATAGATTAGGGCACCTATTAATCCTTATTTTTCAATGTTTCAGTATTTTTAAAATAACTCGAAAATTAAAGGATATACAATAAAAAAATTAGAAATAAGCTTTCTAGCTGTAATCTCCAAACGGTTTTCGAATTTTGGTACCTTACGAAAAATGTTGTCCATTATAATATTTTTTCAATTTCTATAAATCTCTCCAAATTATTCAATCTGCACCAGCCCTGGCGTTGGCAGACTCAACTTAGATAAATAAAAGTGATATTCAAGGTTTGAGCTATATCTTTGTAAACAAGTGTTGTTAATACTTGATTACAAATACCAATGAGCATAGTCTTATAAAACAGATAGACCCATGGCCAACGAAGTGTTCTTATAAGTGTCTTCTTTTTGTTAATTTGTTCCCACCTACGTTTTTGAATAAAAATACAGCAATATTCATTTTCTTATTCTCAAAGTTAGGAATATGTCTTGCTAATGTACAAAGTAAATATTGAACTATTTCCCTTATGTTGAAGCTAGTGTAAACTGTGACTAAAGTTAAACACTAATTTGCTTATAACACACCAGCTTCAGCCCGTGATTTCACTCGCGTGGAAATAGAGCAACGAAAACTTTCCCGTCGCGCATATATTATGCAGACTTGAAAGGCAATCGCTAATGATCAGTTTTTATTGACTCTTCATAATGTTTTATTAACATTTTATATATTTTCAACTGATTAGGTAGACCTCTATAGTCCGTCAACACGTCATCTAAGTATCCAGGTATTTCTTTATATCTTTAATAGCTTAGATAGACTTCCATGGTCCATCACCAAGATTATTTTTTCCCAAATGATCCAAGTCACCAGATTTCCTTTATTTAGTAACTGCCAGTGTTAATGAATAGTTTTTGCATGAGAAGCATGTCTCTCCATCTCCAATAGTTTAGGTGTACCTCTAGGGTCATCTGATGACGGTCTTCAAATTTTCCATTAATTTTATTTGTAATTACAATTATTGTCAATAACAATTGTCAATAACAGTTTGTCAATGCATTTCTTTATCTCTAATACTTTAGGTAGACAATATATTTTATTTTATTTTTGTAAATGTCAGTGCTACTAAAAAGTTTTTGTTGACGCAGCATTTCTCTATATCTAACAGTTTAGGTAGACCTTTGGGGTGCTTTTTAACACTTTGAAGCAAACTTCGATTAAGACTTTTGCCTTTTTCCTTCCTATGAATATCTACTTTTTTCTCTCATATTAAGAGTTTTAGCAATATATCTTATTACTTGTATAAAATATTATACTTTTACATTTTTAGTTGCTGTGTTTCCGCCAACTACAACGTCGCTGGAAACACTAATGTAATTAAAGTAATTTTGGTATTCTGTTTTTGTGGTGCGTGTGTTATTGTACTGTTCTTTTCACAGCTTCTCCCTCTTTCATCATAACATCATCAACACATATCTAATAAACGCTGTACAAAGTTATACAATGTTTTGTCTTTCTCTTACAAACTTGTCATTCAATATGATAGTGGAATACAAAACATTATATACATTTATACAGCGTTTATCAGTAAGGGGTTTACTGTTTGTCTTGATTACATTGCTTATTGTGTCGCTAATCATTCTACATGTCGTGTAAGCAATCCAATATAGAACCTACTTCTTAAACACTGTTCAGTTGCTTCCGTACATTCATATTGTAATCAATTTATAAAATAAATGAACATTATAAAAGTGACAAGACTGAATACAAAATAATAATTTATTTATGTCACTTTTATTTAATGTTATTTAAAGATAATTAAGCATCCGCATACAATTTTTAATACGTTCCTTTGAACTTACTAAAAATTAAATATTACTTTACAATTTATATGAATGATATCGTTAGTAGCTTCTGAACCCTTCTGAATAAAAAATAAGGTGATTATTCAAAACCTCTGTAATTAAAATTCTAGCTTCAATTATAATTCAAAGTTAATAATTACATTTTCTAGATTCCTAATGAAATATAAAATATAAATTACGTTTTCGCTAAGCATCTCCCGCATCAAAAGGAAGATATTAAATTTAAAATACTTTAGGTTAATTAAATACCTTGAAATACATGTTTCAGTCATAAACCCAGTAGGTGTATAAATATTATTATAGATTTCAGAAAATGTTATAAAATAAAAAAATAAGAGTAATTTGAAATCTCTGTATTCCAATATAATAAGATAATGTATTATTAAATAAATAAAACATGCAATATACCAAGTTTATCATAGTCATTTTCAAGCATGTAAAATTAATATATAGTTCTGTGGAGCCACGCTCATATTCGTTCTCATAACCATTTTCATTGTCTCGATGTTGATTAGTGTTTCACATTTATTTTGGTGTTAAATCACAAAATAATATATGACTGATACTTTTTAGGTAACCGCAAACGTCGCCGCCGTTTTCTTCCAATCACTCTTCAGTCGGAAACTCTGCACTGGCTGGACGTGATCATCTACTGTCAACTATTACTATTATTAGTCTTCATTTGATATTTCGGAAATGGTTCCAAATTTACCTCCCGACATGGAGGAACCTCAAAGAAAAGTAGTTGTAGAATTTTGTCACTTGCTTGAAAAATCGAAACAAGTTTTCAATGGACTGAGGTAAGAATTTTTTAACTAATTTGTTTGTTCGATGTTCGGTCCATATCGAGAGGGCAATGATATCTCTCGAAATAATCGTGAATTTGAAAAAAGATTTTGTTTTTATTTTAGCTATTTTTAAATCCTTTTGAATGACGTCTGAACGGATACAGATGAACATGCAGAACAAATAGTTCGTGTTTTTTATTAAAACATAAGCAATAGCTTAACAGTAGTTTATTCCGGAAAATATGACGACTGGAAAGCTTGATCTGCTCGTTATTTTGTATTTACGATGCAATGCAGGTAGACCCTTACTAAGAAATGTGTTGACATTTGACACATGTTGATTTTGCTTTTCTTGTAAAATATATTACAGGCATGGTTTTAATAGGTATTACTTTGGTATTAAAATAGGCCTCAACTCTTATGGGATCATAACTTTTACATAGTGCAAATATTTACAATAAAAAAAATACTTTAATATACTTAGCGTTTTATACACCTAAAAAAGTACCTACTTACCAAATGTAAGCTTTGAAGAATGTAAGTGACACTGTCCGTGGGGTTCCGTACAATAATAAATATGAAGGGTTATTTTCTTCGAAAACTATAAAATGTCTAGAACTTAGTTTTTTTTATTTCCTGTAATAATATTTTTTTAACATTACAGATTATTTAATTCTGTTTTGATAAATCTTAGAAATAAGTTTCCCGAGGTCAGAGCTACCTTATTTTTTATTTATTTTTTTGGTAACCCATTTTTTGAAGATTTGGATGACCATAGCAAATTCAATCGAAGGTAGGTATTAGAAATATTGGTGAAGAAACTAAATAATAATAATTGGCCAAGTTGCGATTACGACTCCCGCGCTGAGGGTTTTCGTTTAGGTTTTTTTTTATTCTTCACGGGTTGCCTTACAGCTTCCGAGAACCGTTGCCGGCCTCAGGGTACCCAGTGGAAGACAACGTCTTCCTCATTTAGCCAATGATTTTTGAGGCTATACCTAACGAGTGGCCAGAGATGGAAAAGCATCTTTGTACGGTTTATTTGGCACCAACCGTCTTCAATTTCTACTACGAAATATTTATTATTTCTTACTTTTCAGTGCAAATTTTTGAAGTCGGTACACTTTTTTTTAAAAGTAAATTTATATTTGATATGTCACAAACTCACAGGTAAAAGTAACTTAAAAAAAAATTATATATATAATAAAAAAGATAATATAAATGTAATATTCTAGTAAACTATTTAAAAAAAAAATTTTTTACGTTTTAATTTTTCCCCCAAAATCTAAATTAGATTATTTACACTGTACGTCCGTGATTGGGTCATGAAACTCTATATATGTAAGAAGTTTCAACATTTTTCGTCTAGTAAATTCGGAGAAAATAAGCTGTGACAAACGGACACACAGACACATGATCCTATAAAGGTTTTCGATTTTTCATCGAAGATGTTTGGAACCCTAAAAATTATCCCCTCGGTACCGTCTGGATGCAGACACTGGCAACAATAACCTTCTCGGGCCCTGAAAACATGTACCTAGTGCAGTGTCATGTGATATAATTAATTATTATGGTATCTGGCTATTCCCATGTCAATCCATAGCAGGAAACGGCTACCGACACCGCCTATAATGAAGCGTCGTGTGATTGGTACACAACAACGGTAGCATTCTAGTATTGATCTTCTCGTGGTTGCTAGTTTCATTATGTTTCTATTACAAGTGATTTCACTTAGATTTATTTTGAGATAAATTCAGAGGCATAACTGTCATCATTTTTCCGCTCTCATGATGTCACAAGAAACGTTTATTTCTGCTGAATGACCACCCCACCCCTATGGCAGTGTAAAAAACCTAAAAACTACAAATTAACATGATATCTTGAGTAAAAAAATAAATGCTCTCCAGGCAATGGCGAAAAATTCTGACCAAGACGTAGGTAACTCCCTACTGCTTTTGATAAACATCCGCTTGATACTGAGCGGTGACCGTGGCATACTCGCATCGCTAGCGGTGTCCCGCCCTACAGCTGGCCGCAACCGCTCTGCACCGTGGCATAGCCGTTTGAATTTTATTACACGCTCTAAAAATACGCTCGTTCCGCTAGCGGCGAATGTGGCACTGTCGAATAGAGCTAGTCGTTTTTTTGACTAACTGTTTCAAGAAACAGATTTTTGCCATGTAACGAACGGACGCTTTTATGCCAGAAGGAAAATCAGCTTTTTAAAAAAACATGTTTCGGCGATTCAACTTTACGTACGTCTCATTCACGTGCAGACGCGCTTTGCATGACAGAGAGAGACTACAGTATAGACTACTATTGCGGCCTTATCTACTTTGACTATTGTTTTCGATAGGTATTGGTAACGGTATGAAATACAGCATGATTTGGGGTTCCGTGTTATCATTTAGAACCGCGACATCTTTCGTTTCGACTCGAAGGCCAAACCGACGAATCCATACAGGGCCAGCCAGGGAAGGAATGTACGGCCCGAGTGTGTCCAACAGCATAATGGCCGACCCATCAGTTTGCTCGGCATTCTAGTGTTGGACATTCTCGGGCCGTGAATTCCTTTTTTATCACCGATGACAGTAGTTTCTATGCAAACAATAAATAGCTAAAATAATTGTTCTAAGTTTCCTCATTCTGATCAAAATAAAAGATGTAGCGGGGGGTCCTACTCCTATGTAAGTATGTATGCTAACCATAAAAATTCTACCAAAAATATTTCCGAGGCGGTTTTGAAAAAGAAACCTGTGAAAGAAACTGCTTTGCTGTTCTTTTAAAATGGACCATAACGCTGTATAGTGTATATATTAGACTGATATTATACGTACAGACTGTCGAATCAACGGGTTTTTTGAATTAATGAATATAGTATGTACGATTTACGCCTTAGGAATAAAAAACCGTTTCTTTTAGCACTGCTTTTCGAAGCAGTTTGTCGATTTATAAAACGGGTTACGTTCCGTTTCACGTAAAATACGAAACGACCCCTACTGTCGAACGGCACGGGAATTTTTGTTTCGTTCCGTATTTTTTTACCGCTCCCCGCTTGTGCGTGGCATTGTAGGAACATTCTGGTAAATGTGATTTTTTTGCTCGGTTTTGCTCGATATTAATAACGGCAACAGGTAGCCGCTTGAAATATTCACAGAATATTTGGTTATATATTCACTTTAAAAATAAATAATTAAATTAAAATAAAACAAATATTTTATAGATTTACGGAACCCTTCGTGCGTAAGTCCGACTCGCACTTGGCCGGTTTTTTAATTTTCAATAGAAGTTATGAGCGCTTAAACAAAAAAAACTATGTACAATTTCAATGTTTTAATATTTTTAAGAAATTACTATGAAAATGTTATAAAATAATAACAGAAATGAATGTAAACATCATCATATTTTAGAAAAATTTTACAAAACGATGACGGGCGACGATTGCCCCTTCATCACCCTCGTGTATCTCAATGTATCTCGGGCAGTGATTAGTTACTCTATGTCTCGAGCTAGATCGGCTTAACATGACTCAAGGAACATCTGTGGCGAATGGAAAGGTCATGTACCAATGGGTACCGACAAACCAGTTACAGACTTTTCCATCTCCATACCTCAACAAAACTAGCCACTCGTTAGGTATAGCCTCACAAATGCCATCGACTAAACGAGGGAGACTTGGTGTTCCGCCGGGTACCCTGGAACCGTAACACGGTTTCAGGAGCTGTAAGGCAACCCATGAAGAAAGATAAAAAAATTAAAAAATCCTTCTCGTATGTACCCACTAACAGTAAAATTTATGTCCTCATAATCTGAAATTCTTCATAATTCTTCAGAAATGTGTAGTTTTAAATATTGTTAGCCGATTAAGAATTAGGAATACCTAAATAGATTATGATAGAAGATAGATGTCTTCCGAAATAATACATATTTGAGGCGTTTGTGTGTTCACAGTCTGTTCCAAGATATTAACGACTAAAAGAAAGTTCACATGACCAACGGGCTGGCTCTTATTTCGGTCAAATAATAAGAATTGCCATCCAACGAAGCAATGCAGCCAGTCTGTTGGGTACTCTTCCAGTATAGCGATTTACATGAAATTTTTATTTGTAACTTTATTTTATTTTGTAATTAAGTACCTATTTAAGATATTTTACCTATGTAAATAAATAGATTATATAACCAACAAGTGTAACCGAGGATATCTAAAATCTAAATTATATGAAAAATTTAAAACGTCGACTGACCCTCAAAGTAATGAGAAATCTCTGCTCGACTCCAATTTCTTTGGTCTGACCTTCACCCTGCTAGGGAAATAGCTTGCATGATTTTAATTTTCAAATTTCGATATCCTCATGTCGTCGATCGGAAATTTCATCTACCAGGGCAATTGGGGGGGTATGATAAATTATATGGTCAAATGGTCATCAGTGGATTTATGGCGTATTAGTGGATCTCGCAAATATTGGCAAACATAGTAGTGATTTTTATTTAATGTGGGCCCTCGATCGTGCGCATGCCTCGCTCACCTATTGACCTATTGAAACGAAAGTGAAACGAAAGGGAAACGAGAGTGAAATTTTGTTCAATGCGTTTTTTAATGTTAATTGATATTTTGCATATAAATACTTATATTACGGATATTTTGATTATATATTCCAAATGTTTAAGCTTGTTATTACGCCATAAAAACTAACTAACTTACTCATTATTCTTAAAAAAATTAAGTTGTTATTTTAAGATCTTATATTCGCGCTATTGGTCGATGATGACAGGTCATAAACTTTTGTCACATTATAAAATAAACAAACTAAATGGATTACACATTATATTATACATAAGAAACTGTAATTGGGATTACTGTTGTTGTAACCAAAAGGAATACGTGTATAGCGTAGCAATGACTAGGAATTACTAGCAATTATTTTAACAGTTGTACCAATGAAATTCGAGTCGAGCGGGGCTCTCTAAGAATATGTGAGGCCGAAATATATAATTTTTAATAATGTATACACAACGTATTTATCCTCCATGTTTTACCCAAATCCGTTCAGCCATTAAGGTGTGATTAAGAACTATACATCCAAACATCTAAACATCCTTTCGCATTTATAATATTAGTAGAAATTGAAATTAATATAATAAAATTAATATGTAACAAGTATTTTATTCTAAGGAGAACCCAAAGTAACAAAAGTTAGTTCTTTCAGGGATTTACCTCAATTTGGTCACAGGCAATGGCAATTACAATTCGGACGAGCATTTGATATATTCACAAAATTGTGGAAGTTCCAGCAGAGGAACAGACAGATTCTTGACAGTTCATATGGTCTTAAACGCTGGCAAATTGGAGAGATCGCTTCTAAAATAGGTCAACTATATTACCATTTTTAGTAAGTTTGAACTCATATTATCTTATTCAATTATTAAATTTATTTCAGTACTAATGCTTGTTAACGTTACAGTTTACGTACTAGCGAAACAGCTTACTTAAATGAAGCTTTCTGTTTCTACCAAGCTATCAGAGGCCGGGCATATTATACAAGAGCGTGTAAAGAAGACCGTTGTGATTTAATGATTAAGAAGCTACGATATTATGCCCGTTTTATTGTTGTATGCCTCCTTTTAAAGAAAATGGCCCTTGTGCAGGATCTCTTAGAAGAATTAAATATGCAAATTGTTGATTATGCTAATATTTATGACCCTGAAGATCAACTGGAATGGAAACAAGTTGTGAACGAAATTCGATCTTTTATTCGTGCGGAGTCCCTTGTTTCAGTTATTCACTCGGCTGTGGACGATGCTCCAATAATACTTACACACAGGTAAGCAATTAGTACTATATAGGAACTTCATCTTTTTTCAGAGGGAGGTGGGAAATCCGTTAATGGACGCCCTGCAGGCAACACCCCACCCCCCACTTTATACGGAGAGATCGCAAATAGAATGCATGATCGATTTGATAAAAGCTGACCATTCTCCCACTTCTCTTCGTTGCTCAGTATGGATGAGCGGAATAGGAACTTCGCCTAACTAACCTATTATGCCCATTAACTGAACGCAGGTGCTTGTCAGTACCCACCTGAAGAACCTTAGATTACATAAAGCAGAGGAATATTTCTACTTCTAATTGTACGAACCTATACGTTTTAAAAACTGTGCGTTATATGGACATTATTACTCTATAAAAATTATAAAGGTATTATCTATCTACTTTTTAATTTCGTATCATCGATAGCCTAATTAGTAGAGCGTTGTCTTCAAACCTGGAGTTCCGGGTTCAATTCCCACTTGTTCCAAAAAAAGTGCTTTGCACCAATTTTCTTTAAGGATATGTGCTTTAATCAACTGCTCGTGCTTCGAAGGGCATGTCCGCATTTCTTCTAAAAATAACAGATATTTACGTCTGTTAAAGAAGTGACATATCTAGGTCCATTAAATGCAGCAACAGGCTTGCTACCTGTTCTGTTCAATATGGACAACTGGCAAAAAGTGGACACTGTTACTGTTACTGGTGCCACACCGCAAGGTATAAAGGGCGTGAAGGTGTGTTGTGTTGTTGTTGTTGTATCATTACATAATTACTGTAGGACAATGAGTTGCCAGCAGTATAACCGTAACGAAAGTGAAGTATTTTGTTACTGATATAGTGCAAAAAACTAGATTTTATCATAAATACGATGTCGGATATTTGACGGTCGACATAGTAAATATTTATATAAGCTGATTGACCTCCATTTCTATTCCTTTGTTTTCTATTTATTGTCTGGTGTATATTGAACCTCTTTGTATCATAGCAATAGTCTTTTTAAATCCTTTATAAGCCTGAAACATGTACGTCAGTAATTGAGTGGGTATAGCGTGTAAGTCACAACTTGGTGCCAACACTGATGAGCTTTTTTTTATTAATACATAATCAGACAATCTATCTGAGACACACTCCCAACTACAGTTTAGATTGAATCACTACATTCTGCTAGCGTTAAGGTGGGCTTGGAAATGAACCTCAAAAAGACTATGCCAATGACAAATAACTTGAAAAGATCAATAAAAGTTAATAACGAACCACTAGAATATACAGAGAACTATATCTACCTAGGCAAAAATATTAGTTTTAATAAAAAAAATAACGAACTGTAAATAGAAAGAAGGGTACAACATACATGGAATAAATACTGGAGTCTAAAAGAAAAAACAACATACCAATTAATATCAAAACGAAAGTCATGAACTCTAGTATCCTACCATGCTTGACTTATGGCTGTCAAACCTGGAAATTTACGGCAAAAATAAAAAAATAAGTACAGGGGTTCTTACAGATTAATTATAGATAGTTTAAAACACTTTAAATATAACACACTTAAACTATCATATATATTTGTTGCATTCGCAGTAGAAACTTCAGGATGTTGGGCCTCTGAGGCAAAGGGGTTTGTTAAAGAAATTGGTAGACGACTAAAAGACAAAGGATTAGAACCCCGTTCAGGTATGTTCCTGATACAAAGATTGGCCATAGCGATCCAGCGAGGGAACGCTGCGAGCGTAATGGGAACCTTTGTACCAGAAACAAAATAATTTATTTATTATTATTGTTATTAATTTTAGTTAAATTAGTTTGTTTAGTACCTATATATTTAAGATAATTTAAAGTTTTTATATTTTTCATTGCAATTGTATAATTAATTTCAATAAAAACTAATTCAAAAAAAATTATAGGTACATTATACAATTAAGAAACTAGTTTCTAAGATTATTTGTAATTTGTAAGAAATAAAAGGCTATTTTATTTTATTTATATAATCATGTCTGATTATACAGAATTAACACACCATGATGAGGAAGATTTAATCTTCCAGTACTCTTAATACTCTCTAGGGTCGTAACGCAATCAGTGAAGTTATTAAAAATAATGGAATTTTGTTTTTACCAGGTTGAGCGCCCTAACTACGCCTCCAATCGATCGCACATCCCAGATGAATTTAACCTTGCAAGAAATATTTATTGTTGGTAGTTGCAGCGAGCAAGTTAAATTTTCAGAACTGACAATTGATATGTTTCGGATACTACAAACCTTGGAACGCGAGGGTACAGATGATTATATGTATGATCCCTCACCGCGTGAAAGAGAATACTCTGACATGCCGCCGAGAGGTAAGTATTATTAAGTTATAAACTAGCTTGAACCCTAGGGAAGGACATAGGCATTAAAAAAAACGATTCCACTAAGGCGAAGCCGGGCGAACAGCCAGTATAATTTAACTATAAAAAAATATATTTTTTTATAATTTTTAATTATCATGTCAGCTGCGAGCTTGTACAGATACGTCAATTGCATGTGTCATCTCTCCTTGAAATACCTATAACTACTCATATATTGATTGTTAGTTTTTCATTTATGAAACCTATAAGTATTTGTAATGTATTTGTTGTCGATAAATATTTTTCCTCTTAATATTATTACAAAATACAAAATATATTATAAACAATATAATGAACGAAATAATCAAGCGAATCAACTCAAACGTAAGTCGCATTATTTCCAGTTTGATGGAGTAAAAACCATCTTAAATGTTGTTTATATTTTGTTCTATAATGATGATAGGTATTTAAGAATATTATTTCGACATTTCATTTATAATGTACAAAATATTTTTAAACGCCATGCATTATTGTGTAAGTTTGTACCTTTTTATTTCAGCAAACATATATTTTGTCTTTGAGGAAACCTTTGAAAATTAATTGAATATTCAGTTGTGGCGACAAATATTTTTGTGCGTCTAGTTTCAATCACGTACCTACTTATAATCGGATTTATTTCACATGGTCAACTTTCGTGGCGAGTCCTGTGTGGTCTACTTATGTTTACCATTTCATTAAATAATTTAATTGCCGGGAATGTACTTATATACTTTAAGAGTATGTTTCATTTTATAATGGACTAGTTTTCCACCCCGGCTTCGCCCGTGGATATAGTCTATAACACTCAGGGGTAATGTGTGAATTAATAAAGAATTTTTAAAATCGATTCAGTGGTTTGATAGATTGCCACCTAAATCCAAAATGGCACGGCAGTCCGTAATCAAAAACTCGTGTTATGTTTAATTCAAGTAAAAGTCTATAGATTATGAAGTTCAAACAGCGTTGCGTTAGTTTGGAAAACGATTGTTCCGTTCGGCAAATTAATTAACTTAAAAAAAAAGTGTACCGTGTTCAAAAATTTGCAGTGAAAAGTAAGAAATAATAAATATTTCGTCATAGAATTTGAAGACGGTTGGTGCCAAATTAGGATACAAAATTAAGTAAGCATCTAAGAAGATATATATCTGTTTAACATTATATATGTTTGTCCTGATGATCGTAGGTTCCTTATGAATTGTCTAGATTAGTGAATTTGGAAAGTAAGTTGTTTTTAATTTGGCACCAACAGTCTTTAAATTCTACGACGAAATATTTATTATTTCTTACTTTTCAGTGTAAATTTTGAAGTCGGTACACTTTTTTTTTAAAGTTAATTTATTTTTCCCTTTTAAGTGATTTTGTTGCCCTGAGAGACAAATAATAACGCAAATAAAAAAAATGGAAAAAAAAACTGCTGTGGATGGGATTTGAACCATTTTCATCCTGAACTGCACCATACCATACCATACCTTTAGCCGTTAGACCACCGTCGATACAAAAATTGACAACTTCGTGTCAATAGCAACCGTTGCTAAGGCTTTTCTCTGATACATAATTTTCAGCCGTAAACAGAGACAAATTACTGAATTTCTGAAAAACTACTAAACCGATTTTTGTCATGTCTGTGAGATAATGTCGAGAAATTATTATATCCTTAAAAAATAAGTCGTTAAAATCGGTACATATTTCATTGAGATACTGATAATTTACTGTATAAAGTCAGTTTTTTCAAAATTACTGAAAAACTAATGAACCAATTTTTATGACATAAAAATGGTACCAATCCGGAAGAATTATCTGACGATTAAAAAAGAAATCATCAAAATCGGTTCATAAACGACGAAGTTATCCACGAACACACATAAATATATATATATATATATATACGGTCGAATTGAGTAACGTCTTTTTTTTTGAAGACGGTAAAAAATAGGTATTTTCTCTCTAAATTCTGTAAAAATCTGTTCTCGATAAATTGCCATTAAAAATATTAATGCATACACGAATCAATAGAAAACAGAAATATTACATGTTGCTAAACCTATTGCTAAGTTTCAACAAAATAAATCGATTCCGTCGTTTCGAAGCTTTACTAGAAAAAAAAAACAAACTCCATTGAGACGTCTCGAAGCTTTACCAGAATAAGCAGATTCCAAGACTAAATACCCACTAAAACAAACCCTGAATGTTTCAATAAAATAAATCCATTCCGTCGTTTCGGAGCTTTACTAGAAAAAAAACCAAACACCATTGAGACGTCTCGAAGCTTTACCATAATAAGCAGATTCCAAGACTAAATACCCACTAAAAAGAACCCTGAAAGTTTCAACAAAATAAATCCATTCCGTCGTTTCGGAGCTTTACTAGAAAAAAAAACAAACTCCATTGCGACGTCTCGAAGCTTTACCAGAATAAGCATATTCCAAGACTAAATACCCACTAAAACGAAACCTGAAAGTTTTAACAAAATAAATCCATTCCGTCGATTCGGAGCTTTACTAGAAAAAAAAAACAAACTCCGTTGAGACGTCTCCAAGCTTTACCAGAATAAGCAGATTCCAAGACTAAATACCCACTAAAACGATCCCTGAAAGTTTCAGCAAATTAAATCCATTCCGTCGTTTCGGAGCTTTACTAGAGAAAAAACAAACTCCATTGAGACGTCTCGAAGCTTTACCAGAATAAGCAGATTCCAAGACTAAATACCCACTAAAACGAACCCTGAAAATTTCAACAAAATAAATCCATTCCGTCGTTTCGGAGCTTTACTAGAAAAAAAACAAAGTCCATTGAGCCGTTTAAAAGCAATACTAGAATAATCAGATTCCAAGACTAAATACCAACTAAAACGAACGCTGAAAGTGATATATCCTCCTTTCTACTTAAAACTCTTTAGTGCCATAAAATATAAACGTCAAATCTGTTTGTTTTGACTTGTGTGTATTTTGATGGATGATCGATTGTGAAGATAAATAAAAGATTAATTATGTATGTTTAATTGCATTTAATTACTATATAATAATTGGCGACGAGAAATGGAAGCACATATGAAGAAATTAAAACAAGCACGTGCATCAATTAAGGCTCAACTTACCTTACAAGGTAAAAGAATTGAGACGTTGACAAACCTAAATAAGGATGAGGCTACACTCAGACTAACTAATATAGAAAATTTACACAGCCGTTATATCGTGAATCAGGATGCCATCGAAGAGATACTCGATGAATCTAACTTAGAACAGGAATGCATTAACCGTGATGAAATAGAAGAGGAATTCTTGAAACTAAAGTTAAAAGTAAGAGACATGTGTCAGTTGACAACTACGAATTCTATTAATACGGCAAGTACTACCCAAATTCATACTGCAACCATAAATAAACCACATGTTATTTTTCAACCATATCAAACTAATGAAACATTTAAAAATTATATCAAACGATTAGAAGTTTACATGAATCTACAAGGCTGTACAGATGACTCAAATATCAAGGTGGGTACACTACTTACCTCAATCACACCTGAGATGTATCAAATATTATGTGATTTATGTAGTCCTGAGAACCCATTAGAAAAATCATTTACTGAAATTGTAAAGATATTACAAGATTTTTTAGATCCTTTACCTAGTTTATGGGCGAGACAGCATAATTTTATAAATAGGACACAGAGTCGGGAAGAGAGTATTTTTGAATACAATAGACAATTAAAGAAACTTGCGAACGAATGTGAATTTTATTGTGATTGTGGAAAGTCAACATCGGATTCATTTTTACAACTTCAGTTTATTAGAGGACTAGTTGACGATAAAATAAGAACCAGAATTTTACAAGAAAATAGGAAATTAACTTACAAAGAAATAGTAGAACTCGCAATAAGCACTGATATGTCCCAAAACGAAGCACAGATTACAACATATAAAGAATCCGTTTTACAAGTACAGAAAGAAAGTCAATACTTACCTAGAACTAGCGGATTTAACACTAGAAAACCGAAAACATACCGAATACCGGCAGAACAATGTTACAGATGTGGAGATAAGAGACATAGAGCGCATACATGTAAACTAAAGGACGTGATTTGCAACTACTGTAACCTAAAAGGTCATATTGATAGAGTTTGTTTGAAAAGAATAAATCGAGTAGACAACCAAAATTGTATTTCTGTTGATAACGAAAATGAAAGTGAAAGAGTAGAAACGAATAATGAAATTAATATAATACAAACAAATATGAATGATAAGTTTATGGTAACAGTAGAAATAGGTGGAAGAACGATAAAAATGGAGTACGACACAGGCGCATCATTGAGTACAATTTCACTGTTGGATTTTAAACAAATGAACATAACGAACAAAATATTCAAAACTAATATTGATCTCAGAACTTATACTGGTGAAAGAATTAAACCATACGGCGCTGTTTATGTAACATACATGGTGAACTCAGAAAAATACTATGGTAAATTATATATCATAAATAGTAACGTTGATCCAATTTTTGGACGTGAATGGATACGAGAAACTAAATTAAACATAAATGAAGTAAATACACTGAAAATTGACAATAAAACTATAAAACTAGATAATTTTTTACAAGAATTTAACGAAATTTTTAACAATAATATTGGAGAGATACCGAACTATAGAGGACATATTGATTTAGTAGAAGGAAGTGCACCTATTTTTCATAAGGCTAGAAGAGTTCCTTACGCATTGGAAGAAAAAGTTGAAAAAGAGATAGAAAGGTTAGAGAAACTGAATGTTTTGACTAAGGTAGAAGATTCTGACTGGGGAACACCCGTAGTACCAATATTGAAGCCTAACGGGGAAGTCAGACTTTGTGCCGACTACAAGGTAACACTAAACAGATGTATTAAAGATGAGAGACACCCAATACCAAGAATTGAAGACATATTTGTTAAAATGAACGGTGGAAAATATTTTTGCACGTTAGATCTTACTCAGGCTTATTTACACATGGTAATGGATGAAGAGAGTGCCCTTTTACAGACAATTAATACTCAAAAAGGATTGTACAAAGTAAATCGATTAATGTTTGGTGTGAAGATAGCACCAGGATTGTGGCAAAAGTTTATGGACAAATTATTCAACCAGTTACAAGGAGTACAATGTTTTCTAGATGATATTATAATACAAGGACCTACATTAGAGATTGCAACACAGAGGCTACGACAAGTAATGGAGATTCTGAGAACACATAACCTAAGATTAAATAAAGAAAAATGTAAATTTTTTAAAAGAAGTATAATATATCTAGGTCATGTCATTGATGAGAATGGCTTACACAAAAACCAAGACAAATGTAAAGCTATAACTAATGCGAAAAGACCAGAAAATATACATGAACTACGGGTATTTCTAGGATTAGCTAATTACTACAACAAATTTATACCGGCTTTAGCTACTATTATACATCCTTTGAACAAATTACTACATAATAGTGAAAAATTTACTTGGAACAATGAATGTGAACAAAGCTTTAAGAATGTTAAAAAGGAAATAATAAGTGAACGTACACTGATTCATTTTTCTTCAAAATTGCCATTAATAATAGCTACAGACGCTTCTTCTGTTGGTCTTGGAGCAGTATTGTCGCACAGAATGCCTGATGGTACAGAGAGACCAATTTGTTTTGCTTCAAGAACGCTTACAAAAAGTGAACAGAGATATAGCCAGATTGACAAGGAAGCTACAGGTATATACTGGGGTTTACATAAGTTCTATCCATATTGCTACGGAAGGAAGTTTACACTTATCACAGATCATAAGCCACTTGTATCCATTTTTAACCCTAGCAAAGATCTTCCTGCAATTACAGCGACTAGAATGTTTCACTACGCCCACTATTTATCAGGTTTTGACTATGAGATTGTTTACAAAAGAACTACTGAACATTCTAATGCAGATTTTTTGCCTCGTTTTCCTGTTGATGAAGCAATAAAAAATTACAGAGACCAATATGAATTATTTCAAATCGGACAAATTGAAACTATGCCAGTTACCAAAGAGAGGATAACTATAGAAACAAGTAAAGACGAAGAACTAAACAAGATACTAAAGAAATTAGAAAAGGGTGAGAGTTTACAACAAATTGGTTATAATGACAACGAATTCACTCTACAAGATAATTGCATATTCAGAGGTAATAGAATTATAATTCCAGGAACATTGAAATCAGAGGTACTGAAAGAACTGCACATAGGACACTTGGGTATGACAAAAATGAAAGGATTAGCAAGAAGTTACTGTTATTGGAAGAACATTGATAGAGACATTGAGGAGATGATTAAATCATGTAAAGAATGTTGTTTGACAAGAAATGAACCTATAAAAGTGAAAATACATCCATGGGAATTACCACAAAATGCTTGGCAAAGAATCCATATTGATTTTGCTGGGCCTATTGATGGTCTGAACTATCTTATAATTGTAGATGCTTACACGAAGTGGATTGATGCTATACCTACGAAGAACACCACATCTGACTGGTGTATTAGAGAATTAAGGCGTATGTTTACAATATTCGGATTACCTATTACTCTTGTATCCGATAATGGACCTCAATTTACATCAAATATTTTTGAAAACTTTTTAAAATCTAATGGAATTATTCACAAGACTTCAGCTCCATATCATCCTGCTACGAACGGACAAGCAGAACGATTTGTTCAGACTATCAAACGAGCTTTACAAACGACTACTTCTGAAAAAGTAGATTTGAACCTAAGATTAAGTAGAATCTTAATGCAACTTCGTAAAGCACAGAATTCCACAGGTGACAATGCTTATAATCTTATGTTTGGTCGTAATATAAGAACTAGACTGGATCTGATGATGGATAACAAGAAAACTTCTGAAAAGAAAGAATTCATAATAAAGGAAGAGAGTAAATTGACAAGACAATTTAGAGTGGGAGAGAGAGCACAAGTTAGATCATACGCTGGTAGATGCAAATGGATATTTGGAACAATATTAAAGAAATTCGGAGAGTTACATTATGAAGTGGAAGTGGACGATGGCCGAAGGTGTCGAAGACATGTGGACCAGATATTAAGTTGTCATGCACCTTATGAGAGGGAAGATCATTTAGAAGGGAGGAACTGATATATCCTCCTTTCTACTTAAAACTCTTTAGTGCCATAAAATATAAACGTCAAATCTGTTTGTTTTGACTTGTGTGTATTTTGATGGATGATCGATTGTGAAGATAAATAAAAGATTAATTATGTATGTTTAATTGCATTTAATTACTATATAATAGAAAGTTTCAACAAAATAAATCCATTGAGCCGTTTCGGAGCTTTACTAGAAAAAAAACAAAGTCCATTGAGCCGTTTAAAAGCAATACTAGAATAATCAGATTCCAAGACTCACGGTTAGGGCTCCATCTACTTCCAGCGGCGGCGACGCCGTAGACGGCAGGCGTGTACCGCCCCTCTCGCAGTTAATTTAGAAGATGTCTCGTTCCAAAAAGCAAATGTGAACTAAACATTTCCTTTTATAGCGAATATTTTACTGAACGAACGACTGGTTGAGGTGACGTTTGACGTTTGATGAACGAGGCTATGGTATCAGCGTATAGTGCCAAATAATATAATGAATGATAACTATTTAAAATGATATATTTAGATAATATAAATATTGATATTTATAGTGATTCTTTAATAAAAACTGTGGCGTTCGTGGATGCCATTATTAGCCAGAATCGACAACGCTACAAGGGAATAAGTCGGAAATCATGGTTCCGGACTGCCATACCATATTAAACATTGCCTCTCAATATTAGTATAGATAAAGTATTATATTGCCCTTTTCTGTTCAATATGGACAACTGGCAAAAAGTGGACACTGTTACTATTGGCTCTGTCCACACCGCAAGGTATAAAGACCATGAAGTTGTGTTTTGTTTTTTTTATATTGCCCAATATTATGGTGATGACCACAAATTAGTATAGAAGTTCTGTGGTGATGACAGTAAAAGAAAATAAACACACAATAATATTTTTATATAGTTATAACGTATAATCTCTGAAAATTATTATTTGTTTAACTGGTAAATATTTATTTTTTAATAACTAAATAAAACATCTTTAATTCATACTTCTGTGACCTCAAACGGGCGGTGACGTCACTTCCATCTAAATTTCAAATAAATAACCACAGACTACTAACTACACTCCCGGCCATCTGAATCGAGCCACCTTGCATTTTAATGTTTGGAGTACTGAAGCTTTAAAAAAATGTATGATGAAGGAAAAAGTTTTGATGCAGTTTTGAAGCTAATATACTAAACATCGTTTTAGTATGCCATTGTTCTAAGTTTGAACTAAATTTGTACTAAACAAATCGAGTTAAGATTGATCAAGTCGATATCGGCTTTTTTCAAAGCACAATTTGTTTGAGAAAAAATATGGTTTAATTTAAAAAAAAGTTATTTAGTAACTTGTATTACCCCCGAGTGAATTTATCACGGCCGTCATACGGTTTGGCATAGAATTTATCAACGCCAATATGACGTGTTGAGGAATGTTCTCCCATTCTTCTAAGATGACGGTTTTCAGCTCCTGTATGGTTTGCGGGGCAGGGTAGTGAGCTCGAACACGCCTCTTCAGCTCATCCTATAAATGCTCTATAGGGTTCATATCAGGGCTTCGTGCTGGCCATCTCATGACAGTGACACCAACGTCATTTAGGTACTCCCTGACGATTCCCGCAGTGTGGGCCCTTGCATTATCGTGCATAAAAATGAAACCCTGGCCAATAAATCCAGCATATGGCATCACATGGTTCTCTAAGCATTGAAGAATGTATCGGTTGCCATTTAAGCGCGGCAGCCGTGGTCCCGTTACAACCTCAAGCTCAGTTTTGCCTTCCATAGAAATTCCTCCCCAGACTGTCCATGATCCTCCACCATAACTCACTTTCTCATCAATACAGCATTGCGCGAAACGCTCGCCCTCCCTTCGGTACACCTTACTCCTTCCATCATTACCGTACAGCATTATCTTGGATTCATCAGTGAAGAGTAACTGGCTCCATTGTTGTTGAGTCCAATTTAAATGTTCGCGCGCAAACTGTAGGCGAGCCATTCGGTGAGCTCGTGTCAATTTGAGTCCATTGGCTAACTTATGTGGTTTTAGACCACGTTCATTGAGTCGCCTTCTAATGGTTCGAGAGCTTACAGCCACTCCATTGAAGTCTCGGAGGTTTCTTTGTATCTGAACAGACGTCAGGTGTCGATTTCGTAAGGTGGTAGTGAAAATAAACCGATCTTGTATTGCCGTTGTCACTCGGAAACGAGGTCCACCTGCTCGGCGAACGAAGGTGCCAGTCTCTAGATACCGCTGGCATGCTCTTTGAACGGCAGAACGACTTATGTTAAGTTGTGCACTTACGTTTCGTTGACTTAGCCCAGATTGAAGAAGCGCTAGTATCCATAATTTTAAAGCCGAAATCAGTTTAAATTATAAGAAAATTACTGTACTAAACTTTTTTTAAACAGTTATCATTAAATAAAAAAAATATCAAAATTAAATTGCTTCAAGGTTTTTGAATTTTTGTTTTTATTTTTATATAGATTT
This sequence comes from Nemapogon koenigi, assembly GCA_963924495.1. Taxonomy (NCBI): domain Eukaryota; kingdom Metazoa; phylum Arthropoda; class Insecta; order Lepidoptera; family Tineidae; genus Nemapogon; species Nemapogon koenigi. Next base: position 21,710,673 of record OZ004629.1, read on the forward strand.
TTATTCTTCTTATTTTTAGATTGTATTTTTAATTGGACATCTTATAAATTTATAATTGATTTTTTGATTTATTTTGTTATTTTTAGACATTTGACATTTTTTTTGTACTTTTTGACATTTAATTTTGATTTTAATTTTGATTATTTATTTTGTATTGTCTACTTTTTTAATTTGTTTGTTGTAATGATATAATGTCACTAAAGCCAACATAGTAGAAATCCATTTATGGCAGTAAGTTTTACTTGTTTTTTTTCTAAAATTTTTTATATTGTGAAGTGCTGTGGATTTTTATAAATAAATAAATGAATAAATAAATAAATAAAATAAATAAATAAATTCAATCACAACTTTCTGCAGTCGTATTTTTTCAAATCAGTGACCTAGCTCGGCTTTTTTCTGTAATTTAAATTTAAATTTGGAATAATACTCAGTAGAAAAATAGTTAAATGTGCCAGCATTAAATACTGCATCAAAACTTTTTCCTTCATCATACATTTTTTTAAAGCTTCAGTACTCCAAACCTTAAAATGAAAGGTGGCTCGATTCAGATGTCCGGGAGTGTATATTATAATAACCGCGTAGACAGAGAATATGTATAGACGAGCCACTAAACTACAAATTATGAAAGTGTGAGCAGGACGACACTTAAGTTTTTTGTCTCTATTTGCGTATCAGTTTTTATTGTCTGCCATCAATGCCACCGATGGCAGACAAATTATGGGTGTCGAAAGAATTACATGTCGGAAGAATTAAAAAATTGTGTTCTAGAACCTTAAACGATATTCTTTAAGTTATTTAAAGTGTCTAGTAATGGTGAATTGCAGTATAATTGGCTGTAAAAGCCGTAGTGAGAGAAATAATCTTTCATCGGTAAGTTGAATTTTTGATGAGACGCAGTAAGTAAATCAAAAGATCATTAAACTTAGTAATCCTAGTATATATTTTCTATCAGTAATATGCAGATTTTTATTTGACTTCAAGTCTAAATATGATAAAATACAATCCAAATAATTGGTGTTAACCGACCAAAGTGAGAGTCATATTCATCAGATGGTTGCGTATGTCACTCTGTGACACAGTACATGGTTGGATTATAAATTGTAAGGGATACCCCGCTCCTGATTTTTTTTACCACTTTAATTAATTTTAAATTATTAATATGTGCGTTTTTTTTTATTGTTTGTAAGTATATTAGTGGCGAATTTGACTGTCATTATTCCGTTTCATAAACTGAATCACCCCATATTTTTGTACTGAATAAAAATCACCATAATGCTATTTTTTATTTAAAAATAACTTGCAATTCAAGTTTTTTATCCGTATGTAGAAATTAATAAAATGATAAATATTACAATATATATAATGGGTTTCAGCTTGACGATTCATTCAAGACTGATGACCTCCCATTGAGCCTCCCATCAAGTTTACCATTAGAAGTTCCTATTGAAATAGAATTTGAAAACACTTTGTTAAGTAGAGAAACTACACGTCATCTTGTTATTGTCTGTATTTTGGTAGCATTTTAATTTTTTGTTATGTGTTTCAGACCCAAGACATAGTGTCAGCCTCGATGGTGAAGATAACACCGCGAAAACGAAAGAAACTGGAGAAGAAAACAAAAGTAGGCGAAAATATAATAAAGAAACTAGCTGCTTTAAGATCGAAGACATGGCGTTTGCAAAAGAAAACTGCTGAGCTATCCACTATTATCGAGGAATTAAAAACACATTCATTAATTAATCAAAAAACTGCTGACTTGTTGTGTAGCTAGATGTAATATCTGGGTCATTCAGTTTTTAAATAAAACGTGGATACCCCTTATATTTTAAATTAAATCTAATGCTTTGTAATTTTTTTAAATTTTTAAATACTTTTATTTTAATTGCTTAATATTTTATTAAATTGTAAAGAAATATTTTTAGTAATATTTTTATTTAAAACTAGCGGACTCGGCAGACGTTGTCCTGCCCAAACGTTGGCTTGCCTGCTATTTACTTTCCTTCGTCCGTGGAAAACAACTACTCCTACCCCTACCTCTACCCCTACCCCTACCCCTACCCCTACCCCTACCCCTACCCCTACCCCTACCCCTACCCCTACCCCTACCCCTACCCCTACCCCTACCCCTACCCCTACCCCTACCCCTACCCCTACCCCTACCCCTACCCCTACCCCTACCCCTACCCCTACCCCTACCCCTACCCCTACCCCTACCCCTACCCCTACCCCTACCCCTACCCCTACCCCTACCCTTACCCCTACCCTACCCCTACCCCTACCCCTACCCCTACTCCAACCACTACTATCATATGTCCTTCTCCTGGCTCTAAACTACCTCCCTGCCAATTTTCAGCTAAATCGGTTCAGCCGTTCTTGAGTTATAAATAACCTAACTAACCTACCTGGCCTACCGACTCTGGAATTAACACATTTCCGTGGTAGAAAGTATAATACAGCGCCATCTATTGACGTTTGCAAATACATTTTAGTACACATGTAAAACTCAAGATGACGCCATATATTCACAATTAAAATTTATAATTTTAACTACCCCTACTCCAACCCCTACCACTATCCTATGTCCTTCTCCTGGCTCTAAACTACCTCCCTGCCAATTTTCAGCTAAATCGGTTCAGCCGTTTTCATGTTATGTCGTGACAACGGAAAACGGGTTTCATTTTTATATATATAGAAGATGAACTTTATTGAATAGCAATAAGGTTCAAAATTGACTCTGTTATTAATGTAAAAAGAAAAGGGCTGTTTTTAGGGGTTTTTCGGCAATTATTCGAATTGTCTCACCTTTAAAACCTTCCCTGGATATCTAGGAATATTTTAAGACTAAAATCAGCCAAATCGGTTCAGCCGTTTTCATGTTATGTCGTGACAACGGAAAACGGGTTTCATTTTTATATATATAGATATTAAGCTATTTTAAGAGAGTAATATTGTAAGATGTCATTGAGGCCTTTTAAAACGATTGAGGTTTTTAAAAAGAACTAGCCACTCGTTAGGTATAGCCTCACAAATACCATCGGCTAAACGAGGGAGACTTGGTCTTCCGCTGGGTACCCTGGAACCGTAACACGGTTTCGGGAGCTGAACCCGTGAAGAAAGAAAAAAATAAAAAAAATAAAAAAAAAGGTTAGCTTTTTGTAATTTTTTATTGAAATCATATTTTGTGCAACTATAAAGCCTTTATTTAAACGCGCCTTTGCCCCGAGGTAATATAATGATGGTTATTTTTTTTATCGCGCCCAAAACGTTTTCGCGGAAATTTAAAAAATTAAATTAAACACATAATTTTTAAATGAAAATACAAATATAATATTTTCTAATTATTATATTAGGTATAAATAGTTCTTACAGCTTTAATTTAAAAGTTTTTCCAATTAAAATGTCAGCACCCCTATAATTTCAATGAAAACATACCTCTCTGTTAGTTGACGTGGGTGTATCCGGCAGTCTATCACCTCTATTTGAATGACCTGAATATATCAAGTGGTATTTCGGGAATATTATATAAAACTTCACTTTTAATTTTATACTCAATTTATTGTTTATATATTTTTAACCTTTGTCGTAAGGTAAAATTTTTTAGATTTCTGTTGAAAATTGTAGTCCAATAATGTATAATTTGCCCATATTTTTAACCGACTTCATAAAAAGGAGGAAGGTGGTTCTCAGTTCGACTGTATTTTATTATACTATACGCGATTACTCCGCGTATAGTGAACCGATTTTGATGGTTTCTATATTTAATCGACAGACATTTTTTTCGGAATTCGAAATTATTATTGTATTTTTCAGAAATTTGGAAATAACTGATTTTTCAGGCAATTTTAGTAACAACTCGATGAATTATTATTAACAGCAAAATCACAAGAAACTTTTTTTAAAGTATATTGACTTCAAAAAGTGTTCACTGAAAAGCAAGAAATAATTAAATATTTCGTAATTGAGTTTGAAGACGGTTGGTGTCAAAATTGGAAACTAACTAGCTAAAAGCCAGGCTCTAAATTTCACTAATCAAGACAATTGATTACAAACATCTTCTTTAGAATCTATTTAATTTAGTAGAAATTGCCAGTACATATAAATAACTAAATAAACTTAACCCTAATAAAATTAAATATATACTAAAAATTTAGAAAGCACTATGCTGAGATTATGCCGTAAGGTTAGGTTTGTGTGAAAATGTGGATGGTGGGTAGCAGTCGGAGCTGCTGATTTTTAACTTGCACAAGAACTTTAAAAGGGCCACTTTAGTCTAAGGATAAAGCTGAACTTTTTTATACTTTATTTACCTAGTCCATATCGTGCTGTACTGGAGATGACGTTGGATAGAAGACTAATCATCCTCACAATCCTTTATTGTATCAGATAAAGTTCCGGCATTGAAGCGGTAATGGAAGATTTTTCCTATACTCATAATTCGGACACTTTCGTTGACGGTCTGCATTCGATTTTTTGAGCTTTTTGAGCACGCATATATCGACATGATGAAAATCGCTAAATAAAAATCTTCACACATTTGTCTCTATAATTTTTTAACGGCAATATTCGGTTTTAATATTTAAAGTGTATCAAAGAAGTTGATAAGCTATAGATCAGTAAGATCGGTACTGACATTCAGGAGATACTGCGACATTCGACATTCCGTCACCTAACTTGAACCCCGTTTCTCTCAGTCCGTAGCGTGTATAATCCGAAATGAAGAGCCGTAATGAGCTTTGTTGATCGGTCTTTCGAAAACGTTGTAAATTTTAATTGTACGAAGTAATAAAGATTAAAAAATCAGGGTAAATCGAAAATGTTTGACCGACACTGAACGCAATAAAATGTTTACACATCAAAAGTCTATTTTAATTTTAAATTTTACAATATCAGTTCGAATTTTAATGGAAACAAAGCTTGTGGAAAATACTTTAAAATTATATTTTGTGACACAATAGACAAAATCATATTGAAGCTTCCAGGTAAAGCGATTCGACATCGGCACAAAGCCCGAATTATAATTTACGCCCGTATAGCTGCTGCCCTGGGCGTGGGCGTGGGCGAGATGTGCATAAAGGATGGGGCGCTCATTGAATGCACGTGTAGTCTATTTATAGCTTGTAGCCGATCGATTCTTGTAGCAGCATACATTTAATTATTTTGTTCTAGTAATTGTATGAAAATTAAGAATTAATTTTCAACTTGTCTAAGCTTACATTTTATACTTATAATTTGGTCATAAGGTCATGTAAATGGGGTTCCTTATGGATTCAGAACATACTATCAGGTATAAGTAATAATCAAACCTTCTTTATTATAATAATCTGATAGTAACAAAGAGTTACTATTTTTATTATTCCCTATATTATTATATTCCTATGGTGTTTCAATCTATTTATAATTTACTAAACCTTCACACTTGATTTGTAACATCTATTAAATTATGTTCCGTTCTATATATTTATATTTTAATGTTGTCTGTCGCAGGCACTTATCCATCTTCAACATACAATCTATCATCAAAAATACACACTATACAGAACAATGCTTTCTCTTAATTACATCGTATTGGGACCTCTGGAACACTCTGGAATCATTATTATGTACATTACAATTTACGAACTCAAAAGTTATGTTTGTTGGTAACTGAAAATTGCGGGTATCTCTAATGTACTTTATTTTGTATTTTTTTTTTATATTATAAATTGGAGGAGACACTTTGCTAACTTCTTTAGGAGCTTATCTAATGATGAGGTACCAATAAAAGAAGTCCAGATTTCTATCTATAGGTATTTGAGCCTCCCCTAATAGACATTAGTCTCATAATTTGGCTAAAAAAAACTCTATGGCCGAGTTAGCTTGTGACATAATGAACTTTTGATATATGGATCCGTGCCGTTATCGCTATTTGGCTAGGTAACCCTGAAAAGCGTAATTAAATTTTAATTAAAACCGTATTTATTGGAGCGGGAAAATATGTGATGAAGGCACAGCGTGGTTTAACGTTGGTTGCTTGTTCGGAAATTCATACGTAGAACTATCCCTATATTGGTGTAGCTAAATATGATAATATAGAGATTTTAAGGTATGCATTTAATCGACCATTTTAATATTGCGCTTTCAGCAAACAAAGAAATCAAAATGGTCATCAAATGATTATAGTGACTGAGCATTTGTTTTTGGGCTACAACGTACTATAATTCTTTATATTTTGATCACCTCAAAATTTTTTGTATATTTAATATTTATTTCGCCATTTAAAAGCGAACCTTAAAAAAAACATTAAAATAAGCAATAAAAAAATCTAATATTAGAATCTTTTTCAAATATGTTTATTAAACATTTAATTCGGAAACATGCAAGTATTTAGCTTTAAATTTAAATTTAAATCACAAAAAGCTTTTTCATTGAAATGAAAACTATTTTATACACTCGTGGTACTTTACGGTTTCTAAAGAACTTCGAGGGAGGTGGGGAAGTGCATTGTTATATTTCCGTACCTGAGGGAGGCCGGAGCCAGAGTAAGGTCTGTGGGGAGGCGGGGAGGGTGGGGGGAGACCGGGATATGCCTAAGGGCCTGAGCGGAGGCCGGAAGAGACCGGAGAAGGTCAGGGGTATAATTGCAAAGTGATATACTAGTGGAAAAATAATTATTTTATTACCTATTTAAAAACTTTAAACTATAGCAGTTAACAATGTATGTCTCTGATTTCAAAATTAATATCAAAACTTGAGTGGGATATGCTATTTATACGATATTTAAATGGAAAAAAATCCAGAATAAGCTCCATAACGGCTAAATCAATTTTGATTTCGGATATTATGATAAACATGGACTTTAAATCTGCCCTTTGTTTAATCTTGATATCTTGAGGGCTGTCTGTCAGAATGGGCTCCGAAACGGCTAAATGAGTTTTAATTTTGGGTTTTAGGTATAGCGAAAATATAGAGTCTATAGATAATTAATAAATATATGCCCCGATCTTATTCGGAATATCAAAATAAGAAGCCGTGGGCAGCATACAGTTAAGATTTTTTTTTATAATTTTATTAAACCAATGTATAAAAATAAGAAAAGAAAATGTTTTTTGCTGTAATTTTTACAAATCTCTTGTTCGTGTACATGCATGCACAAAGAAGATTTAGATACATCGGAAGTTCGGAACTCTTATTCACCTTATGCACCTTTCCTTATGTGATAGGAGCTCAGTGCAACTAAGGCACTGTCATATGGGGACCGTTTTCAATACGAGCGATTAAATATTTTCTAAGGATCGCTCTCGGCTTAGCCACTTCATTTCAAGTATTTCTCTGCAATATTGCACGTTTGAGACGTAATAGAAGGGCACCCAGCCTTGGAGAACGTATTCAATCTTTCTATTTTTATATATAATATGATACCGTATTCAATCTCTCCGTACACAAATTCTGGTAAGAGTTTTGAAAAAACGAGATCGTGGACATGCAGATAGTTTAGATATTTTCTGGTCCGCCGTACTTTAGAGACTGTCCCTCCGCACTTTTGTAGTCAGGATATTAAAATGGTTAACAACAATGGTTAATATTTTAAATTTATTTCAATATATTCTCAGTAAAACTTGTGTTAAAACTATGTATCGCAAAGTTTTTTTGATGATCAAATAGTTTTTAAATACCTTAGACAATTCTGTAATTATCAGAACACATGCATACATACGCCTGTATCCCAAAGAGGTAGGCAAAGAGTATGGAGCGCCACTTTTCTAGATCTTTGCTTACTTCTCTTGCTTCATCCACATCCATACATGCATCTCTATTTTTAGTACTACGTATTTGACTTCTTTTTTTAATATTTTTAATTACTTGTCGTCCTTTTCTTGTTGTTCCTTTCTGCACTATACCTTTATATATTTGTTTAGTCATTCTTTCATCACACATTCGTTCAATATGTCCAAAGCATCTCAGAATTCAAGAATCAGCAAAAACGATGCTTATTAAGTATTTTTTAATACCACATAGACATTATTACGTTGGCCTATTTTTGTAGCTCAACTAGTTTATTTGAAAATAGAATATTTAAAAGTTGCTCGCTGACCTATAATGTCAAAAAAATTAAAAATTCTCAATTTAAAATTTTAAGATAATTTAAAAGTTGAAAATTTTAAGATGCTGACGTCGTTAAGTTAATGTGTGTGTATCGCTAAGTCACGTTAGTAAAAACTAAAATGCATAGTATATATGTTTAACGAAAATTATTTTGAGCAAGTAATAAGTTTTGGTGACACCTCCAATTTTAAACAAATATAAGTTCGCAATTAATTTAATTTATATAAAACTGTCGTGTATTAATACAGTTTTGTGTTAACACCGGTCGACACGTTTTTTTGGGTTTGATTTCTAAATACCAAATTTTGATTTCTCTTACGTAAATAATAAAGGGAAAAATAGATTTTTACACCTGTTGCTCATACAATCAATTAAAATCTTCAAAACTTACCGTAAAACAGACAAAAGCAAAAAGCTAAAAATGGACATTTAAGTGTTTTTCGATGTCTAGAATCAGAATTTATGCATTAGAACAAAAACCCATCAAAACTTTTTTTTTGCCACTGAAAATATAAATTTTAGAATTGGAAGTGCACTTATAAAGGATTAAAACGCTGTATTCCTAGTACAACGCGTACGAAGTAGCGGGATGTGCATAACATCCAGAGGTCAATTCGATGGAACGGAAACCTCTGCATGCGACTTTTTTAACTTTAATTACCTATCTATATAAATAAAAATCAATTGTCACATGTATGATGGAGCATCACCTCAGAACGGCTCTACCGATTTGGCTGATTTTTATTTGTTATGTTCGTGATTGTCAGGACAAGGTTTTTACGGAAAGAAAAATTGGAAAAGCAGCCCAAAAAATTGGAAAAATTAAAAAAACTTAAAGTGCTTTTTAATTTGATTTATTTTTGAACAAAGTTTAAATAGGCTCCACAGGCGAAGCGTAAATCATAAAACAAAATAATTGACATGAAAGTGACACAAAAGTGACGACTAATATCTACAATAGGATGTATGTTTCGTTTTATTTAAACTGTGGTTCCCTAAATTGAGAACGTAATTCATAAAACAAAGTACTTGACACGGAAGTGATACAAAAGTGACGGCATAATATATACAATATTATGTATATTTCGTTTTATTTGAAGTGTGGTTCCCTAAATTGACAACGTAATTCATAAAACATTTACACGGAAGTGACACAAAAGTAACGACTAATATCTACAATAGGATGTATGTTTCGTTTTATTTAAACTGTGGTACCCTAAACTGACAACATAATTCATAAAACAAAGTAATTGACACGGAAGTGATACAAAAGTGACGGCATAATATCTACAAATTATGTAGGTTTCGTTTTATTTGAACTGTGGTTCCCTAAATTGAGAACGTAATTCATAAAACAAAGTAATTGACACGGAAGTGATACAAAAGTGACGGCATAATATCTACAATATTATGTATATTTCGTTTTATTTGAAGTGTGGTTCCCTAAATTGACAACGTAATTCATAAAACATTTACACGGAAGTGACACAAAAGTGACGACTAATATCTACAATAGAATGTATGTTTGTTTTATTTAAACTGTGGTACCCTAAACTGACAACATAATTCATAAAACAAAGTAATTGACACGGAAGTGATACAAAAGTGACGGCATAATATCTACAAATTATGTAGGTTTCGTTTTATTTGAACTGTGGTTCCCTAAATTGAGAACGTAATTCATAAAACAAAGTAATTGACACGGAAGTGATACAAAAGTGACGGCATGATATCTACAATATTATGTATATTTCGTTTTATTTGAAGTGTGGTTCCCTAAATTGACAACATAATTCATAAAACAAAGTAATTTACACGGAAGTGACACAAAAGTGACGACTAATATCTACAATAGAATGTATGTTTCTTTTTATTTGAAGTGTAGTACCCTAAACTGACAACATAATTCATAAAACAATGTAATTGACACGGAAGTGACACAAAAGTGACGGCATAATATCTACAATATTATGTATATTTCATTTTATTTGAAGTGTGGTTCCCTAAATGACAACATAATTCATAAAACAAAGTAATTGACACGGAAGTGACACAAAAGTGACGACTAATATCTACAATAGGATGCATATTTCGTTTTATTTGAAGTGTAGTTACCGTAAACTAACAACATAATTCATAAAACAATGTAATTGACACGAAAATGACACAAAAGTGACGGCCTAATATCTGCATTAGGATGTATGTTTCATTTTATTTAAACTGTGGTACCCTAAACTGACAACATCATTTATAAAACAAAGTAATTGACACGGAAGTGACACAAAATTTACGGCACAATATCTACAATAGGATGTACGTTTAGTTTTATTTGAACTGTGGTACCCTAAACTGACAACATAATTGATAAAACAAAGTAATTGACTCGGAATTGACACAAAAGTGACGACATAATATCTAAATGAATACATTGTTACTAATGTCTACGTAACTGTAACGTACGCAAAGCAATAACACCGTTTTGGGATATAACAACTAGCTAAATTGAGTGACGTGGCACGGAGCAACGGATAGACGTGATTTGCTGCAGTTGAAGGGCCAGATAATGACATGGGCTACTTTTAAATATTTCGGAAGTCCTTCGGGCTTAGTACTCTATGGGCTTGCCACACTTCAAATATTTCCACGGGTTAAGCCGTTGCGAAAAGCTAGTTTATAATATATATTTAACATACTTACGCTACTAAGTATAATGAAAACTATATAAAATTTTCAATTAACTTAATTAAGAGTCCTATATCCATAATTTGTATGAGGATAAACTATTCCCAATTTCTCTGTAAATAATTCACATGTGTCACTGTAATTTAGCATATAGTTACTTTTTCAATATATCTAAGTGAAAGTTATTTTTTCCATTGATTTTATTTAATAGGAAATATGTGTGGTAAAATAATGGATTATTTTGCCCCTGTTTTCTCTTTCATAACCTATCACGGCGCTGTTTAACCATTACCCTTCAATTTAACGTCATGCGTTTTTTTATTTTATGATTTTTTAATAGGTCAAAAGTAATAAAAATATTATTATTTTGAATTTTAAAACAGCTACACAAAAACGCAAGAAGTTTAATTGAAGGGAATACTTTACAGTATCGAAGTTTGACATTTTACAGACGCGTGTATATAAAACATATCATTATGAAGTATAATTCGATTTTGTAATGGGACTTTACGATATAAGAGTAGATAAAAAAATTAAGAGCTTTGTGATAGATTATGACAGAGAAAACGAGGGCAAAGTTTAACCACCCATATTTCCTATTCAATAAAACCCATTGAAAAAAATAACAGGTGTTTCACTTAGATATATTGAATTAAATTACAGTGACACAAGTGGGATATTTACAGAGAAATTGGGAAAAGATTATCCCAGAAAAAATATGGATATAGGAGCCTTTCAATGTGTTCACTGTGTTATTTATATTGCATAAGCGAAACGTTTTGCATATAAATTAAAGAGGGATTCATGAAATAGTAAATAAATCGTTATTTTCTGCTTGTTTTAGACTATACCGATAACGATGACCGCCCTGAAAATCCGCACAAATATCTTCTATACAAACCTTCACTAAATCAAATGCTTGCATACCTGTCTAGTGGCTGTAAAGACTTGCCACCTAATGGTGCTATGTTGCTCTACATATCAGCCGACGGCAGCTTCTCATCTATTAAGCATCCAGATAACTGTAAGTACCTTATATATTTTTTGTTTTTTAACTAGAATCCAGAATGCTCGTTTTTACTAATTTTATTTGTTTCTTATATGAGATGCATCGGTGGCCGAGTGGTTAAGACGTCTGGTATTACTTATAATACATAATCCGACAAACCACACTTAGAGGCTTTTGCATCTAAATATACCTCAACAGAACAGTAGGCCAACCATGAAAAAATATACTTAACTTCGAATCCGTCCGTAATCGAGTAAAAAGATATCATGAACTTACATCGTAAATTAGTGTTTCTAACGGAAACATACAGTACGATTGGAAAGATACGAGGTATTTTATTAGGTAGATAAAAATGAACCAGTGCAATATGAATAATTTAAATGGTACATTTGTTTATATATAATACCTAACAAATTAAGAACTTTTTAAATAAGGCGTATATATTATACCTAATCTTGTAAAATAAGATGAAGCACATATATATTTATAATTTTGTTTTTTTATTGAAATCTATTACATATTATAAAAAAAAAATTGATTCGACAACCTCGCTACATTCATAAAAGTAACAATGCGCCATACATATACCTAGGTAGGTATATAGCATAGCCGACAGAAAAGAGAATAATTATAAATTATTTGGTGTCGGCCAATTTGTCTGTCTATGTGCGATTTTCTTTGAAACTACTGAACCGATTTTGCTCTGATTTTTCATATATTAAAATCGCTCCACCGTGTGCAAAATTGTGCCGCCAGCGGGCTTTGTACATGAATCCGTTAGATAGGTAAGATGCATGTTTATCAAAATTTTTATATTAGTAAAGAACAATAAATTTCACTTTCGACACATTTATTATATTAAAACATTAACAAAATTAGCAGTAAATCAATTTTTATGTCCACTAATGCACTCATAACTATAAAATTCTTATTTACGAATGTAAAAAGTTACCCTTTTGGCTGTCGTTAAATAGGCGACAAATTCACGAAAAACTAGCAGTCAAATTCACGTAACTTCGACAGATCGGAAATTTCATGGTAGGGTTTTACGTCACATTACATACAAATCCGTATCTTCGGGCCCGTTTGCGGCACGAACGTCTGTCGTAATCGCCCGTAATTTCGATCCGTATTTTCGAAATTATATTTCATGGTTAATGCCATAAGGCAACCCGTGAAGAATAATAAAAAAAAGTCTGTGACTTATTATCTGTCTGTCATAAGTTAGTTCAAATATAAACGGTAAGATCGCATTAACCTTGCCTTTCATTTAGCTAACGAACAATGTATAGTAACAATTCATAAAACTGCAGAGGCTGCTATAACATAGAAAAAGGAAACAGCGCTGCTAGCAGCTGTAATAATCCGGCTAAAAACCACAAAATGTTTATATAGGAACTTTACTTTCTACAAATGACAAAAGTGCAGTCTTTTCTTGTAAATAGGTAAGTGTGTTTTAGAAAGGACAATTTATTATAATCCCATAAAGTGCACAGCGGCTATAGGAACTGCCTAAATACGAACAATTTTACCAGTATCTCTTGCCACACAACAAGGTATATTTATGAACTTTTAAATTATATAGTACTATTTATAATTGTTTTTATTTGTATATAATAACTAAACGCAAAAACTAGTGTACCATTTGAGAACTATTTAATGTTATAAAGCTATATTATTAAGGATATATCATAATTATATCTGTGACTACATCCAGAGAAAAACGACAACCCACTTGTTAAAAAAAATCCACAAGCGAAGCCGGACAGGAAAGTTATATAACATAAAGTACAAACAGAGAGCGTTATGTAACAATTTTTCTTTAATAATATGTGCTTTTATCGACTTCTAGAACATCGGAGTGCACGTCCGCACTACTTCTAAAAATAACATATACATCTGTTACGAATAATGAAGGGATAAATGTAGGTCAATTAAATGCAGCAGAACGTTAAGGTGTGTTTTCGTTGTTTGTTTTTTGTATAAACAGAATCTAAAATGCACGAGTGGCTGACTCTCTTCTGCAAAATATAAACCATCGTAAATTGCTTTTCATTTTCCAATATTATTATAGACTTGTTTGAAACTACGAGAAGCAGAACATCAGGGTTTTATGCGGCAAATTGAAAATAACAATTTTCTTTAAATATTAAAAGCTGTTACCGAGTTTTCCGCCCACACTTCGCCCGTGGATATTTTTAAAATGCCCGAAGTCACTCCCAGGTCCTCCAACTATATATACCTATCTGTGCAAATCACAAAAGACAAACAAACACACTTTCGCATTATAATAAATTTAGTTGTATTGGTTAGTATAACATTAAAATGTATACAATAAAACAAGATTATTTTGTCAATTAACTTTGAGGCGACTCGACCAGACAGATTCCAAAAAATCTATGGTTTCTATAAACTCATTAGATCACCGCGCCGCCGTATTGAACGTCCAAAACAGCCTTTTCGTTCCAAATATATCGTACAAAAAATATCTTTCTCATACAAACTTTATTTGGCCATATAATAACAAATCCGGGCGGAAGCTGTAAACTGTATAGGTACGTCGTATAAGGAATATACTTTACTTTTAAATTGGTATAAACGTTATAGTTCTGAAGATTTAATAGGGAATGTTCTACCTAATCTATAAAAACACGTAGGTACAATGACCACAATTTATGGGAGCATTCAAGGTCCGAGACTCCCAGACATTTAATGTAGAAACATTGCATGAAGATTGCAATTACTGTGAACCTTGGTCCCATAATGTCTTTGCGGTTTAAGTAAGGCCGTGTCTTGCATTACATCCCGAGCAAAAGCAATATTGTAACATTGCTTCGATGTAATTAATACTATCGAGCGTTTGCCTACGAACTTTGTTTATTTATCTGGTGCAATCTCACTTGGATGTTTGTGTTCTCGTATTTTGCTATTTCAGCAGATAACTTCCATGGAAATATGCCTACCTTATATTTTATGAAAATTAAATGTTTCGGTGATTAAATTGCCTATTGGGCAAAACTTGTTTTATATTGGCGTATTCCATATTTTTTCATATTTGTTTATTTATTATATTTTTGACCTTATACAATATTGTTTACTATTTACAAACTTATTCAATATATATTTTATATAAAACAAAGTCGTGTTAGTTACACCATTAATATAACTCAAGGACGGCTTAATTTTCGTGTTTTTGGATTTGTCTTCGTCCGGAATCCTTACTACGAGGACGGCACTGAAAATTTCGGTAATCAAGGAAGTGATGCAACCTTATTAGTGGAAAAGTTATTTATTGTTTTTCGAAGTATTCTCCTTGAAACTTGACACATTTTTCCATTCGATGGAACCAATAATTATTAAAGCATTCATTCCATTCTGAAGTTGGGGTATTCAAAATGGCCGTTTTGTAGGCGTCTACAGCTTCTTCAGGTGACGAAAATCGTTGACTACGCAATTTGTTCTTAATTTTGGGGAAAGTATAAAAATCATACGGGTTTAGGTCAGCGCTGTACGGCGGATGGTCTAACAATTCAATGTTTTCTTGCTCCAAAAACTCTTTTGTTCTGTGGGCGGTATGAGAACTCGCCGGCGGTTGCAGTTCTCTTTACGACCTGCGGCAAACAAATGCTAGCATACCATTCTGCATTGACCGTTCTTTGTCCCCCAAGAGAAATAGTCGCAACATGGCCGGTTTTAGAGACAAACGTGGCCACCATTTTCTTTGCAACGCTCCGTGAACGAACAACTTTTTTTGACTTCAACTCCTTTTCGTATGCGTATGTCCAGGATTCGTCACCTGTTACGACGCTGTATACAGCATTTGAAGATACTTTGTGGAATATCTCAAGAGTTCTGATGCACCAAGTAACGCGAGCCGCTTTTTGCTCCTCACAGAGCGAATGCGGGATCCATCGGGAAAACAACTTTTTTACACCTTATTGTTCATGCAAGATTATTTGCATGTAATTTTGGTATAATCACAAAAGAATACTTCCTCTATAATATATATATTTAATAATATAAAATTCCCGTGTCACAAGTTAGGTGCCATACTCCTCCGAAACGGCTTGATCGATTTTTATGAATTTTTTTGTGTATATTCGGTAGGGCCCACGATCGGTCGTAATCTATTTTTCTTACCCCTAAGTAATAGGGTAGGGGTTGGGGTAGGGGTAGGTGTAGGTATAGGGGTAGGGGTAGGGGTAGGGGTAGGAGTAGGGGTAGGGGGGTAGGGGTAGGGGTAGGGGTAGGGGTAGGGGGGGTAGGGGTAGGGGTAGGGGTAGGGGTAGGGGTAGGGGTAGCAGTAGTGTAGGCAAGCCAACGTTTGGGCAGGACAACGTCTGCCGGGTCCGCTAGTATATTATAAATTTTCACTGTGACTTTTATACAAATTTTTATGCACTTATATTTTAAAGTTGATATTACATATTATACATATATTATAAATATATATACATAATATTATTATACCGATTTTCAGCAGAGTTCCTAAAACTTAATAGTATCTGTGTTATAGCCTGTCATTACTTTAAATAGTTGTATTACTTTCCACTTAATAAAACCTGCCAATTTATTTTTAGTGGGTTACGACTTAGGAGGTGTAATAACGTGTGCAAAGCGAGATCTACGAGAACAACGGAAAGCAGCCACGTCAATAGAGATGCACTGTTTGTATCCTGCTGACATCACACCATACACAAGGAAGCCTATGTTCATCATTATTGAATCTAACAACTCGTTCGCGTTTCAACACATCCCAAGGAACTTTGGACAACCGTTGGCGATATTCATGTCACCTGTAGAATTGCCGCATCCATTCCAAGGTAAAGTATTTTCAATTATCTTTTGATTCGCTGCGTCTATTTTAATTATCGATGCGATTTGTGTGCAATTATTATTTAATGGGAAACAGACATTATCATTCATTAATTCATTCATTAAGTTTGTCACAGACGGCACAGATAATATAAGATATCTGTATCGCTACGGTATCGCTCTTCATAGAAATCTTTGGGTATATTATCTACGTCGTATGTGTACTCCCAAGTATTTCTAAGATGAGCGATAACGTAAGATATTATGCAGATATGTCATATTATCTGCGTTGTCTGTGACAAGCTTTACAGTTACGAACACATTGTTATATAATTTTTTTTGCAGAACAACAGCATCAGGGTTCTCTGTTCACTTTATTCTTACATTCTCCACTGACAGCGTTTTGCTACTGTTCGGAAATTTACTCAATGGCTATCAACAATTGGGAAAGATCCCAATCCTATATTGAAAAATTTTTAGCTGAAGCATCACGAATTGTTACGAAAAGTAGAATAGGTATGTCTTATTTTTTAAGATACTGTTTAAAAATTTGACAGATTAATGTTGTCGGGTCATATAATAATATAACGAAGTATGAATAACGAACTGAAAATAACTGAAACTTCTATGAGTATGAATCCGATCTTCGCTCGTAACTTAACTTAGATAACAACTTATTTTGCAATGAGATTTTAAATAGAAAAACATATCACATATTATATATTTATAAAGCATGGACGTAAATAATATCAATATTATTTCAGACCAAACATACTTAATGTTTATGGGAGATGACTTTCTGAGGTTGCTTGTCCTTCGTTACGTGTTTTGTATAATGGTCATGAGGACACACCATACATTTAGGACACGTGCTCAATTACCAAAATGCTCTCCGCCAATGCCTGAACAAGAAATTTTTGAACATCCTACACTTATTCACATAATTTTTGACTTAGCATCGCATCTTGAGGTAAGTTGTTTCTATTAATTTCTACTTTAGCTACATTGGTATTTTTAATTCCGTATTAAAAATGGTAAAAAGGAAGGACGTGAAAAAATGGTGAAAAGGATAAATTATTTATATACTGAGTCCGGCTTACACAAGTTTCCTGAACTTAAGAAATGTCAATCGATTAGAGATTTATCATTCGCTTATCAGTTTTAAAATCTGAATTCAGCTTCGGGCAGTAACACTTTTGATTAGTTAAAATCCTTCAAACTTGTATATATACTTATGTTTTATTTGGTTTCCTTTTTAAACGACTTCAAAAAAAGGAGGAGGTTTCTCAACTCGACCGTATATATTTATTTATTTTTATGTGTGTTCGCGCATAACTTCGTCGTTTATGAACCGATTTTGATGATTCTTTTTTTGTTGGAAAGGAGATATCCCAAGGGTGGTACCATGATAAGGAAACTGGGGTCTGATGATGGTATCCCAGAGAAATCGAGGGGAACCTTCGAAAATCGTAGTGGCGACTAGTGCGTTTGTGTTTTTTTTTTTTTTTTCATTAAGTATTTTAAATAAGGTCTGGAGTCGTTCTGATGATGGAACCGAAAGACAGTCGAGGGAACTCCTCAACGATTTACAGCAATTACCTGGTGTTTGGACTTAATTCATTTCTATTGATGAGAACTTTGCACCCATATGGGTTATATTAGGTCTACCCATCACTAAAAAGCCTAAAATAAAATATTTTTTAACAAATTATAACAAAATATTTTTTTTTAAAACCGACTACAAACGGGAAACTAAAAAAATAACAAAAAAAAATTACTGAGCACAAAGTAATTCGTATTTTGATTTAGTTAATCAGAAATTATTAAATAAGTATTTTATAATTTTGAAGTAAGAAATAATAAATATTTCATAATAAATAGTCTCCACTCCACTCGAATCCTATACTAATTCTATAAGGAAGTAAATTTTATATGTCGGGATGTCTGTTTAGGATAACCTCTAGAACTACTGAACTCATTAAAAAAATTCACTACCATTTATATATTTACATATAAGTATTGTATATATTTAGTTGATATTAATTTTAAAAGTTATTTGTACGTAGTAAATTCGCATATTCCGATTTGAAAAATTTTCTAAATATACATAATTCCAGAGGGATATGTTAAAATAAGTTAAGTTCCGTAAAATACAGCAGGGTATTTCATAATAAAAAAAATTAAGATTTTATTTTTCATGGTAAAAGTCGCGGCAGAAAGCTCTTTATAAACTTTATATAGTCTAAACTTAATACCATCATCATATTCAATCATATTATGTATAGTCTTTCTACTATGCCACCGCCACGAACTATGCGTTCAACAAAATTTACATATCAAGCTAGGTCACGCGCGTTCTTCTTGGCGTAGCGCGATATGTAGATTTAAAATCTCGGGTAAGGATTTTAACTTTAATTTTAAATAATTTGTTATTTTCCAGGTGCGTAACCAGTTTTACGATCCAACGTCCGGCCCGTCTGGAGCAGGTCAATCATCTCAGTCCAGAGAATAAATTAATGTGTAGTTTATAATATAATTATTTTGACTATTTGAGACTACTCGAACTAGTTAAGATTTGTGCAATGTAGTGTAAGTTTCTCTCAGTGAATAACGGCGGCCTAAGAGGATTAGCTTCTTTTTATCTATTGTAAGTTTCAATTCAATGTTAATGTGTAATAGTTATTAATGTTACAAGATTTCATAGTATTTGTGCAAATACGTAGGTATCTGATTTTTAATAAGAATGGAATTGTTGTTGTTTCTTATAAAAAAATCTCTTCAAAATCTCTTTTCACAACATTTCCATTACTTTAAATTTTGTATAAGAAACAGGTACCTGCTTATCCTGCTACGTTATCTTAAACTAGAATTTTATATTTCGCCGGATCTTAATAATATCATAGATTGCAAATGCTGTTGATGCAGATATCAATAAGAAGTAAATTGAAAACAGCCTTGTAAAGTTGTTTACCGTTTAAACATCTACATAAAGAGATGTAAATTTCTTAATGTGTATCATGCAAATGTAGTGTCCGGCGAAAGAGAAATAAATTAAATGTTGGTATTACCCTGTTAATGATGTTCCTGCATAATCATATTCTATTTTCTATTGTTGTTTACTTCTATTAGTATGTAAGTATTACAATTTCAACTCTTTTTGTAGTTTATAAGAAATTTTAAAATGCTATCGACTATTGTATTGTGTAAGTTTGAAATGTTTACGACTTTGTCTAATCTTAAACTTTACCTTTATTTAGTGTTTAGAAATTGGTATTGAACATCGGAAAATTTCACATTTGAAATTTGAAAATTTGTTGTGATGTGAAATACAGGAACAAATCCTTGTTCCTGACTTTACGATACGTACAATGATGCACCAATTTGTTTCTAAAGTTTCTAAATCTATAATTATAATTAAATTATAGACCTATCATGACTTCGGATCACTACTTCAAGACTAAAAATAATAACTAGTAAGTTTCTGCAGTTGAATTATTGTATCATTGTGAAGTAGATACACTACTGCGATTAATATATATTACGGTCAAAGTAATAAATGTGATTTATATTAATAATTACATAACCTCATCAAATGAAATAATCACTTTTACCTGTTATTTACAGTTAAGTAATAAAACAGATAGATTTGCCTAATTATTATTATTTGATTGATGGCTAAAATTAAATAAAAAATAGGTACTTTTAAATTTTAACACTTTGACCTATTTCTGAAACAACTGTAAATGCAGCATTAGAATTCAAAAAATTTTCGGCTTGCTTTTCAAGTAACATTTTAGCCGAAGTAGAGAAGCAGAAATTTTATTCGTATCATCCCACCCATATCACAGGCTTCTTTAGACTCGTCAATGGTCATTATTTGACGAATTGTGTCAACGGAATCTAAGCAGTGATATTAAAATCCACGGGCGAAGCCAGGGCGGGTCGCTAGGTATTAATAATTTTCAATTTATTACATTGACTGTAAAATACCTACATATTCAGATTCTTTTCTATTAATAATTTTAAGAAAGATCACCAAGATGTATTTGGACCTAGATATATATCTAATATAGTAGTGAGGTTCACTTTATATAGTATTTAAGTATTTTGTAGGTATATAATGAGTCTTGAACTTGTTGAATACTTTCAATCAGAATATGTATTGTTGTTATATTAGACTATTTAGAAACAGTATTACTTATTATCGTTGTCATAGTAAACAAATGTTATGCACTCACTGTTTAAAGTTTATAATATTTCGAAGGCAAAGGTTTAGTGAACTATTTATGCTAATTTTTCTTACATACTGTTCACTACTATTAATTATATGCATATTTGCCATTGCTTTTGGCAAACAGTATCTATTGCAAACGTCGCAATGCTTGCTAGTCGTAGAAATTTGTTTCCAAAATATATTATGAGTTTGTAAAGAAATAAAATATAAAATTAAGCTTTAAGTAGATAAAACAAGAGAACCCACAGATTAGATTATATTTTTAAATATATTTTTGCACTTGAATCGACGTAATAATTTATCCACATTATATAATAATGTCCATATAATATATATATTTTTGCACTTGAATCGACGTAATAATTTATCCACATTATATAATAATGTCCAAAGTATATATTTTTGCACTTGAATCGACGTAATAAATTATCCACATTATAAAATAATGTCCATATATATATTTTTGCACTTGAATCAACGAAATAATTTATCCACATTATATAATAATGTCCATATAAATTATGTATCATAAATATATTTAAGGCTGAACGTCTTGGTCGCAACTCTCAATAGATGACACTAGTGTCGTATTTTTTGTTTTTAGGGTTCCGTAATTGAAAAAAAAATTGTACATCTCGCTTTAAAAAAAGTCATAAGACGTCAATGATTACCATCATTAAAATAGAAACAAAAATAATGATTTGTTTTTAGATAAAACCTCCCTTTCACTTTATTATGAATTTTATTTAATTCATTAAATTACGCGTAAAAAATAAACAACCATAAAAATAGAACACTAGCGCGAACTATTGGGAGTAAGGACCGAGACGTTCCCCTTAAGGTGGAGCGAGTCAGAGCTGTAAATAATGAATCAAATCAAACGAAATTTATCAAAGCGCAGACAATTTATAGTAAATAAAAAAAATACGATACTGGCGCCATAATATATTGGGAATTACATCTGAAACGCTCCCCCTTAAAGGAGAGGAATGAAAAAGAATGAAAAGATTGTAAATAATGTCTATATTTGCTCAAAGGAATTGAAATGTAATGTGATAAGAACAGATATATATATATATATATATATATTTACATATACATTGTATATATGAAAAATAAAGGTCCCTAATAGACCTCTTTCTCTTCTATTGATAAATTATATTTATTTTTACAATTTGGAATATAAAATTATAATTTGCAACTCTATTGATGCATTTATTTAGGTATTTACCTAAATAAATCTTAAAACGTTTTAAATTAAGTATTCAAGTACTTAGTAACTACCAACATAATTAATATATTTTTTAAATAAAGTGTCATATCTGTTCTATTCAAAGCTGTTGGTATAGACGTATAGACATTATGAAGGTTTATGAAAGACATTACGGTGAATATTATACAATATGTATTTCTCTAACTAATGTTTAGTGTTTGTTTCATCATGCCATTTCCATACAAACGGAGATAATGTTTCATGTGCTTTTCTTAAAATTTTGTAATAGGTCAAAAGTTAGGCACCTATAACATTTCAATTCTATAACTTTCCAACTATGAAAAATCAAATATTTACCTAAACATTAATATTGTCTTCTTATTGAGTGTTTTTAAGATATCTGAATGTTACTGTCTTAATGTTAAATACTGTAGAAAAAATATAATACGTTGCATTGTAATTATATAATACTAATATATATATATATATAGTTACACAACTTTAATATATTTTATATATTTTTGATCTCTGTTTGTTTTAAAGTTAATATTATATTTCAATATTTTGTTTAGAATTTTACTTATTATATATTTTCACATTTGTTATAATTGCATACATAAGTTATGTTACAACTAAACGTACTTTTTTATATTTAGTTTATATATTATATATCACATGATGTATTTTAATAAAATTAAAGTTGTACTAAATATATTTTCAAATAAATTAGCTTCTGATTCACATTTGTTAGATTTTTTTATTTCACCTATCGAATTCAATATTACATGGAAGGGACATTGTAGAAAAGTAAAATTTTCCGGGCCTTGCCTAGACATTAGAGTTCACTAGACTCAAACTAAGTTGATAGATCAGTTAAGCATCTCAAGGATAGGCCCTAAATGAAGTATGGTTGATGTAAGATCAAGAGGTCCGAAGTTTTTTTTTTTTTTTACTTTTTTATTTATTTATTGGATTTACTATCCATTATGAATTGTAAAAAGGTATCAAGTTTCCCTCCTCGCCTAGGCACACTAGACCCCAACTAAGTTGTCGCCCAGTGCGCGTGGTTTCGCGTGCTTCTCTACGGGTCTCTAGTACTACAAAATTTTGAAACATTTTACTTGAGGGTGCTTAGTATAACTGTCAACCTAGTTTGGGTTTAGGGTCCAGCGAAGTCGGAACAGTTCATGAAAACCCGTAGAGAGGCATACGTGGAAAACACGCGCACTGAGCGACGTACTGGTATATAGTACGACAAATTCACGAAATTATATAAATGGAGCTACGGGGAGATACGAGCAGCTACGCGGCTAGTAGCGGTCTATGTATATTGAATATTTTCGACGGAACCATGGGTACTCTACTGAATAGACATTGCAGTTTATCGGTACAAAAGGTTCGGTATTTCTGGATTTTTGATATGTTTGTATTAGTCGGTAGGGAAATATCAAAGTTTTTGTCACCCCACCCCCTATGCTCACTTCTCCATCTTGGAAAAACCGCGGAAAATCGTAACTTTGTAGAAGATAATTACAAAGGAGCTATAAAGCGCCCAATAACAATTTTTTCGCCATTACAGATGTGTGGAGAATTAAATTGTGTTCAAAATCTTTTTTCTTTCTTTTTGCTTCATGTATTCCTTCGTCGGGGAAATTTTTATATTACTACTGACCCGATGAAATAAAAAGCAAATTCTAAGTCTGAATCTTATCAAAATCAATCCAGCCGTTTCTAAGCCCATTTTGCACAAACATTGGGAAATAATGCCCGCCATCTTGTGTAAAAATATCAGAACTAAGCAGAAAATATGCAAGCTTAGAGAAGTCCAGCTACGTTATTTTGTAAACTTTCTAACTTTATTTCATTGTGCTCAGTTTTAAGACTGGTCCATAGATGGCGCTTTGGTTATAATTATTTATTTGCTTTTGTCTATCTAGTCACAAAAACTAACGAAATTTTCATTTAAACTTAAATATAAAGTTCAAAAAACGATGTACGCCAAGATCACGAAATAATTCGTACACAAAACAACCGGAGCTACGGGAGTTACTAGCAACTACGAGTCTCGTAGCTCGTAGCGGTCTAGAGTAAGATCATAGAAATTTGGTAAACATGCACTGTAACGTTGTGCTCATTTAGTTAATAAATGAGACCATTTTTCATAATAAGGTTTGAATAGTTGTTAACATCCTTACAAAAATAGTTGTTAACCTCCTTACAAAATAAGTTACTGACTACCTATAATTTAGGAATTTTTCAAAATAATCTGAATTTGGAACAGTATCTACAATTTGTTCATTTTTCTTCCATTTTTAGGCAATTCCGTTTTAGCATTGCTAAGTAGCACACCTATTTCATAATGTCAATAATTTTAATAAATTGAACAAATTACAAATAAGCTGTGAGATAAAATATACTATAAAGGAGCATGATATTTGTAAGTACTATTTAAGTTGTATTGTGTTTAGATTCTATAATATTGTTACGTGCTAGGGTTCGAAGAGATTTAAAATACCGATTAAATAGACAAACTTTACTTCAACACCACAAAAATACAGTTAAATAAATGAACACTATAGAATAACACTTAGTCGCACTAAATTCCACTTCACTGTTTCGCTTTGATCGCTCTGATTCGCACTGTGTTCTCCCGGCGACGATCCTCTGTTTATATTGCCCTCCGAACATTCGAGAAACGCCGAGATTGTTGTACAGAGTTGTAGATGCGTCTCGATGCGGCTCGGTGCCAAATACCTACACACCGACCGCGCCCGATTTTGGTACCTATGGCTAGGCACATACGGTCCATTTTCGTTTGTACTTGATTCTCTCTGGATGTTTCTAGAGACGTCTATCGACCTTGATGTGTTTAGGTATTTATTTGTGCGATTTAAGTACCTATTCGTTACACTGCCCCCCGCTTAGACTTGCTCGTCCCGAGCAATATTCGAGCCTTTGTAAGGGGCTAGTCGATCAATGTGGACAACCTTTAACTGCCCACGCGGGCATCGTTGGATCCGATAGGTCACGTCATTGATCCTCGTGATGACCTTATACGGGCCTTCCCAGCGGTTCTGCAGCTTGGGAGATTTGCCTTTTCGGCGTTTCGGGTTGTGCAGCCACACCAACGATCCCTCGTCAAAACCGTTACTATTGAAGTTCCTATCGTACCTGGTCTTCATCTTTGTACTGGCCACAAGACTGCTCTGACGAATCTGGTCATGTATGTCGCACATCTTGTTTTTCAGGTTCGATACGTAGTCACTTACAGGTTGCGGCGCATCCGGAGGTCCGCCGGTCAGGAGATCAACTGGTAGTCGGAGCTCTCTCCCAAAGTTGGCATAAGCAGGAGTCACCTTTATGCTTTCATGCTCTGCGGATCGATATGAGAGCAAGAACAAGGGAATATATCGGTCCCAGTCCCTCTGGTGATCCTCAACCAGTTTCGCCAAATGAGTCTCCAAAGTGCGGTTAAACCTTTCAACCATTCCGTCGGACTGTGGGTGATACGCCGTAGTCCTCGTTTTATTTATTCCCAGGAGACGGCATACTTCCTGGAACAACTGCGACTCAAAGTTACGCCCTTGATCAGAATGTATCTCCAATGGTAGCCCGAACCTGCAGAATACTTCGTTGACCAACTTAGTCGCCACTGTTGTCGCTTCCTGGTTGGGAATTGCGAAGACCTCCGGCCACTTCGTGAAGTAGTCCATCACGACCATGAAGTACTTGTTCCCGTCTTCAGTGCCCGGGAACGGTCCAGCAACGTCCACCGCAATTCGTTCCCATGGGGCGCCAACATTGTACAGCTGCATACGTCCTCTCGTACGTGTCGTAGGTCCCTTCACGGCCGCACATACTGTGCACTTGCGACACCAATCCTCGACATCTTGCCGGCAATGAACCCAATAAAATCGTTTCCTGATTTTCGCCAGGGTTCGATTCATGCCCAGATGTCCTCCCGAGGATCCATCGTGGACGGACTCAAGCACCTTTGACCTAGGCACGACCAGCTGCATCAATGTCTCCTGTCCACTTGGCGACTCCCACTTGCGGTACAGCAACCCGTTGTCCAGCACTAGACTTTCCCACTGAGCCCAGTAACTTTTCGTGGTGGAACTCATGGCTGATACAACATTCCAGCCGGGCCTTGGAACATTCTGCGTCTTCCATTCCATTATCGGCGCCAAGTTGTTATCCTTGAGTTGCTCGTCTCTCGTCCTCTCGTTCGCCCATTCGTCATTAAGGTTGTTAGTCGTAATCACTTTGATGACAGAATCACTGATTTCACGCCTCCAGCAGTGTTTACAACCTTCAGGGCACGGCCTGCGTGACAGTGCGTCAGCGTTGCCATGCGTCCGTCCTCGTCGATGTTCGTTCGTCATCTCACATGGCGTCCCGTTGACCTTGCCGGCGATCACCAGACTGTTCCCGTCAAAAACTTGTCGGATGGTAACTTTTGGGGCTGTTCTCCGAAGCTCGGTAGTTACGGCACGGACATCAGCTCCGACGTCCCGTTTCGTCACTCGTTGATCCGTACCTTGTCGTTTAAGCGCTGGGCAGCTAGCTTTAAGGTGCCCCAGCTTGTGGCAGTAGAAGCAGCGGGGTAAGTAGCTACGCCTCTCTGCTACAGGTGTCGTTGTTGGAGTAGCCTCCTCCGCCACTTGTCGCAATCGCTGAGAACGAGGCTCCTGTCTCACGGCTTCCACCTCTAGAGCATGGGCCAGTGCATCTTTCAGGGCGCTGTGGTGGCCCAGTCGAACTGCAGCTCTGACCTCCATGCTGCGGATGCCGTCGATTAATGCTTGAACGAGTTTCGCAGCAATGAACTCTTGTCCGGCAGATGGGTACGCCTTCCTCACGATCTTCTCGATCTCCAGAGCCCATTGTTGCAGGCTCTCACCAGCATGTTGCGTCCTGTCCCTCAGCTGCGCTCGGTAGACGTGCTCCAGGTGTTTGTCGCCGTACCTGGAGTCCATTGCATCGATCAGGTTCCCGTACGTGGTGCAGCTGTCTGGAGAGGCCTCCAGAACCGATAGTGCACGGCCCCTTAAAGCCACTGTCAAGGCGGTCAGAGATTGCTCGTCTGTCCAGCCGTTGGCAGAGGCGACCGTTTGGAACTGCAATTTGTACGCTGTCCAGGATGTAGTCCCGTCGTACGGCGGCACCTTGACTCGGGGGCCGGAGACGATGGCGCCTCCAGAAACAGGAGCGGTCAGCTTCAGTTTCCTTACTTCATTCTGGAGCCCCTTGCATTGGCTGTCAAGTCGTGCCTCCAACTCTCCGTAGCGGTCGTCAAGTCTTGCATCCAGTTCTCTGCTCATCCTAGTCTGTATTTCCTTGCAATGCTGTTGGAGGTCTTCATAACGAATGTCGAGGTCTTCGATTCTCTCCTCGTGCATGTCTGTAACCCTCTGTAGCTGCTTCACCTCCATAGTCATCTTTCCCAGTGACTCTGAAAGCAGCTCCTTAAGGTTAACAGACTGCTCCTTTAACAGCCGGCAAGTCTGCTCCTCCCGAAGTCTGGCCTCCTCCTCTTGTCGTCGGGCCTGCTCCTCCTGACGTCGGGCCTGTTCCTCAAATAGGTGTCGAGTCTGCTCCTCCTGACGTCTGGCCTCCTCCTCCTGTCGTCTGGCCTGCTCCTCCTGACGCCGGGCCTGCTCCTCTTGACGCCTGGCCTGCTCCTCCAATAGCTGCCGAGTCTGCTCCTCCCGAAGTCTGGCCTCCTTCTCTTGTCGTCTGGCCTGCTCCTCCTGTCGTCGGGTCTGCTCCTCCTGTCGTCGGGCCTGCTCCTCCTGACGTCGGGCCTGCTCCTCCATCAGCCGAAACAGCATCCCCATATCGAATGCCTGAGGAGCACCCGCAGCACCCGTATCAACTCCAGCAGCAGCTCCAGCACCAACAGCAGCAGTCCCAGCAGCACCAGCAGCGGCTCCAGCAGCAGCTCCGGCACCACCAGCAGCATTCCCAGCAGCACCAGCAGCGGCTCCAGCAGCAGCAGCCTCGTCGACCTCCTCGCCGTGATGTCCAGCAGTAGTTTGTCGTGTTTTGGGTCGCCGTGATGACGACGAGTCACGTGGTGTAATCGGCATTTTTGAATCCCACACTCCTGACACCAATTTGTTACGTGCTAGGGTTCGAAGAGATTTAAAATACCGATTAAATAGACAAACTTTACTTCAACACCACAAAAATACAGTTAAATAAATGAACACTATAGAATAACACTTAGTCGCACTAAATTCCACTTCACTGTTTCGCTTTGATCGCTCTGATTCGCACTGTGTTCTCCCGGCGACGATCCTCTGTTTATATTGCCCTCCGAACATTCGAGAAACGCCGAGATTGTTGTACAGAGTTGTAGATGCGTCTCGATGCGGCTCGGTGCCAAATACCTACACACCGACCGCGCCCGATTTTGGTACCTATGGCTAGGCACATACGGTCCATTTTCGTTTGTACTTGATTCTCTCTGGATGTTTCTAGAGACGTCTATCGACCTTGATGTGTTTAGGTATTTATTTGTGCGATTTAAGTACCTATTCGTTACAATATCCTGGAAATCATTACTTATTTATTTCATTTTTATTTTCCAGCATGCTCCTTTTTAATCCTTTTATCCTTCCTTTTTATCCTTTCATTCTACATAAAAACTTGAAATAAAAAATATGGAGTAATATATTCATTTATTATTGTGGCTAGTTCCCGAAATCCTTATAACTTCCATAAGGAGGAAAGAGCAGGGCAACAGCAAAGCGTTTCAATACAGTTTATACTAGTAGGTATATTACCAATAATATAAATAACAAAAGTAGACAATTCGAAACATGCGAAATATTCAATTTGACCGGTTTATACTTTTAGGTATTTCTATTTATATCTTCTCCTGACTCAAAACATAGATATCCATCCTATTAAACTATCCTGGCTTTAGACGCTTAGAAATGAAGCTAATTCTATAGGTATACATGAAGCTAGAGTTACTTGCTCAAGATTACTATCCTGGCTTAAAAACCTAGCCTCGTCTATTTATCCCGGGCAAGAAGGGATAACATTTTAACAAGATTTATAAGGAAATATGACAATGCCCGCCATCTGTGTAAAAATATTAGAACTTAAGCAGTAGGTTCGCAAGCTTAGAAAACTCTTCAAAAAACTTCACAACTGAGAAGGGTTCGATCCCCACATCCGACCATGGGTTTATATATTAAAAATCTATGTACATTATCCGACAAACCGTACAAAGAGGCTTTTCCATCTACATATATCAACAGAGCTAGCCACTCGTTAGGTATAGATTCAAAAAATTATTCGGCCAAGTGAGGAAGACCTTGAATTTCGCTGGGTACCCTAGGGTCGGCAACGGTTCCCGGGAGTTGTAAGGCAACCCGGGAAGTTTTTTTTTTCATAAATAAATATGTTTTTTTTATTCCATAATGAGGATTTTAAGATACGAGTGTAGATAAAGTAAATATCTATCAGAATTGTTTAATTTTAACAAACTGTCATAAATAACGAAAGTCAACTAGTACTACCATAAAATGATAAATATTTTACAGATTTTCTTAACTTTGGTACTGTCTACGTAAACATAACACATTCATAAACGTTGTCTCTCAGATAAACAAAGTCCTATAACTCCACTATTACATGTCACTTCGCTATATTAGATCCAGCATTACTAATGCCCTTAAGTATATTCATTTATTCATTCAGAAACCAACAGCAACGATCAAGTGAATTTGCAGTAGGTATAAGATTTCTAAAATATAACCAATAATAGGTTTCCTATAATTTAATATCAGAAGTCAATTGGTTACGAAAAAAATTTTTCAAAGCGATGTTGCATCGGGCGCAGTCAGTACATAGATGGGTGACCGCCTGGGAACACTGCGTGACGTTGGCTATTTGTTACATATTAGTTTTTTTTTAAAACTTGTTATAATAGCAAATATATTACTACTTCGTTGCCAACGTTCATACCATGTTGAAAGCACCGGTTCTCGTCCGATCACCGAAGTTAAGCAACATCGGGCGCAGTCAGTACTTGGATGGGTGACCTCCTGGGAACACTGCGTGACGTTGGCTTTTTATTACATTTTGTAGTATTTTATTTATGAAAGACACTTCAAAAATATCAGTTATTTTTCACCTTGTATGGTGAAGGTGGAGCCTTTTTCCCTTGCAAGAAATTGGTGCATTTTGGACCTTTCAGCATTTTATTGAGTGAGGTTTTTTTTGAAACGGCTTCCCTTCTGAAAATATGCACCCTTCGCCACTGCGGCAACTAGATTTGCGCCCAGGCTTTGCCCGTAAATTTTATTATATTCTACTGATCCGATGAAATAAAAAGCAGATTCTAAGTCTGAATACCAACATACCCACTACGAACGTAATTTATGCGCAACATACGAAATATTAAATTTGGCCGGTTTATACTTACTATAGGTATTTATATCTTTTCCTGACTCAAAAAATAGAAAAAAATATAGGCCCTAGCTTACTAGCTTAGAAATAAAGCTAGTTCTGTATGAAGCTACCAGCACAATATTGCTATCTTTGCTTCAAAAACCAGCCTCGTTTATTTATCCTGAACAAGAAAGGATAGCATTATAATAAGATTTATAAAGAAATATAACAATATCCGCCATCTGTGTGAAAATATTATAACTTAAGCAGTAAGTTCGCAAGCTTAGAAAAGTCCATCTATGAATATTTTCTAGAATTTATAACTTTGTTTCATTATGGTGGCACAAGATGTCGCTTTTGTTATAATTATTTACTTGCAAAGGCTTCCACTGGAACGCCAAATCGAGTCACAAAAAACTATGAAATTTTGATTTAAACATTCAATATCACTCCGGCCGTTTTTTAGAATATTATATAACGACATGCAATGAACGAAAGTTACTCTATGGTATGTACTATCAGCTAAATTCGTGCAAGCTCATTTAACAATTTAATTTATTATTTAACTAGACGTAATTTAACAATGGATGAGCGAAATTTGATAATGGTACGCCATATGGAAGCAGACGTTGTCCTGCCCAAACGTTAGCTTGCCTGTACTACTCCTACCCCTACCCTACCCCTACCCCTACCCCTACCCCTACTTCTACTCCTACCCCTTCACCTACCCCTACCCCTATCCTTATCACTTAGGGGTATGAAAAATAGATTACGACCGATCGTGGGCCCTACCGAATATTTACAAAAAAAATCTTAAAAATCGGTCAAGCCTTTTCGGGGAAGTATGGCAGACAACTTGTGACACGGGAATTTTATATATTAGAAGACTAGCGGACCCGGCAGACGTTGTCATGCCCAAACGTTGGCTTACCTGCACTACCCCTACCCCTGCCCCTACCCCTACCCCTGCCCCTACCCCTACCCCTACCCCTACCCCTACCCCTACCCCTACCCCTACCCCTACCTCTACCCCTACCCCTACCCCTACCCCTACCCCTACCCCTACCCCTACCCCTACCCCTACCCCTACCCCTACCCCTACCCCTACCCTTATCACTTAGGGGTATGAAAAATAGATTACGACCGATCGTGGGCTCTACCGAATATACACAAAAAACATAATAAAAATCGGTCAAGCCGTTTTGAAGGAGTATGACAACTAACTTGTGACACGGGAATTTTATATATTAGAAGAAGATACAACAATCCGCCATCTGTGTGAAATAGAGCAGTAAGTCCGCAAGCTTAGAAAAGTCCATCTATGAATATTTTCTAGAATTTATAACTTTGTTTCATTATGGTGGCACAAGATGTCGCTTTTGTTATAATTATTTACTTGGAAAGGCTTTTCCACTGGATCGCCAAATCGAGTCACAAAAAACTATGAAATTTTGATTTAAACATTCAATATCTTCTTTCTAATATATAAAATTCCCGTGTAGGAGTAGGGGTAGGGGTAGGGGTAGGGGTAGGTTAGGGGTAGGGGTAGGGGTAGGGGTAGGGGTAGGAGTAGGGGTAGGGGTAGGGGTAGGGGTAGGGGTAGGGGTAGGGGTAGGGGTAGGGGTAGGGTAGGGGTAGTGCAGGCTAGCCAACGTTTTGGCAGGACAACGTCTGCCGGGTCCACTAGTATTATTATAATATTATATAACGACATGCAATGAACGAAAGTTACTCTACTTTCGTAAAGGGTACTACGACAGGTCACGATAAAACTT
Organism: Nemapogon koenigi; assembly: GCA_963924495.1. Classification (NCBI taxonomy): domain Eukaryota; kingdom Metazoa; phylum Arthropoda; class Insecta; order Lepidoptera; family Tineidae; genus Nemapogon; species Nemapogon koenigi. The sequence continues at coordinate 21,742,892 of OZ004629.1, forward strand.
GTACACAATACAAACGGAGCTATAGGTTCTACGCTACGAGTCTCGTAGCGGTCTAACTAAAGTCATTACTTTGCATTGACATTTCAAAGCGTTCCAATTTCAGTTTATATGCTACTAAGTTACTAAATGCTACTAAATTTAGTAGACAATGCGAAATATACATGTTGTCCGATTTATAATAATGTATACTTAACTGTGGCATTGGCCGTGACCAGTAATAATTACATACTCGAAAATCTTGAATAATTGGGCAGGAGGAAAAATAAAAATTAAACTTACTTATTTTTTTACATATTAGAGGCGTAGGTATATATAAAATTAGTAGTTTTTCACTATTTTACATTAATATTGAGGATTTTAAGATACGAGTGTAGATAAACTAAATATAAAGTATATACATACTAGAAGCGGCACATCGCGTGGATAGATGTCGCATCGCTATCTGTCTCACTATTGTAATTGAAACCTGTATCGCGCTAGTGTGAACATTTAATAGATTGGCATATAATACAAGTTACCAACGACACGCGTTTTATTCATAGTCGTTGGATTGTTGTGTGTGCCATTATATAAAACTATATCATAAAACGAAAGTCAAATATACTTCCACAAAATGATAAATATTTTATAGATTTTCTTAACTTTAAAACACATTTTAAAACACATTTTAAACATAACACATTCATAAACGTTGTCTCTCAGATAAACAAAGTACTATAACTCCACTATTATATATTTATTTATTCATTCAGAAACCAACAGCAACGAACAAGTGAATTTGCATTATAAGATTTCTAAAACATAACCAATAATAGGTTTCCCTCAGAAGTCAAATAAGTACCTTAATAAATACGTATTTTTTTTATTTTGTATAACATATAACTTTCTGTATCTTTCAGGTCAAAAATCACAACAGATGGTGGCATAATGTATTTCATGCAAGTGCCGCGGGCGTGGTATGCATGCTAGTCGTGACGTCAGAAACATACAAAATAATACTGTGAACTAAGTAGTGTTATCTGCTGTTAAGCCACACATTGGTCCGGCATCGCACCGAAAATTTACCATTCCGGCCGCCGGATGATCTAGGGCCTAGATTCTAGGCGGATAGTTCGTTACAAGAATTGGACGAGTCTGTGGTCGGTTTCGGTGGACCGTACGGCGACGCGCCGGGGATTGGACAAATGTGTGGTCACCTTTACTGTGTGTGTAAACGCGGTATGTTTAGAATACCGCTATAGAAATTTCGGTCTTACGATCTGTTTTGAAACCAATAATAATAAAAGTAAATGTAACCGATATGAACCCTGCATTCCATATTTTAAGACGAGGAACGACTCAGAAACACCTAATCGTAAGCCACGCCATAAACTCGTGGTTCGGGCGCATGAGTGGTTCGGGCGCAACTGATCGCGTCATGCAAGACAACGACGGCGCTTTGTCCGTTCTTGCTGCAGAAGTGAGAGGGGCATAATGTACCGCTTCTCGGAATAAATGACGTAAGCGGCACATTACATATAAATAATTTATTAAAAAAACGATGACATGCAGGGAAACGTCTTCCTAATCAATACTATGTACTGAGATTACCTACAGATTCGTATAAAATTTAAACGTAAATCCCTTCAGAGTATGGTCGTATGACTAAAAAGGTGGTTTTGAAGAGGTGATTTAAAAAATTTAAGATATCGAGAAAATTTTCACCAATCATGTTTTAATCCTACACAAAACTAAATAAAATCCTCTAGTATTCAATGCCCAAATTGTATGTTCATAGCATTCGTAAAATTCGGGATATTCAGTTCAGAAATCAACCGAAATTATTTGTTCCTCCCCTTAAAGAACGCTCAAACGCATAAAACTCAAAATTGGACTGTTGTCGGACTTTTATTTGGCGCGAGAGGTACTGACTGCAAGTATATTTCTAGTAATAATCACTTTCTCAAAATGAAACATTTAGATGTATTTAAAGACTATCGGTGTAATAGTAGTGAATCATATTTATTCACCTTTTAGACATATGTTAAGGGGAGGAACGAATAATTTTGGTTGATTGCTGAACTGAAATTCCCGAATTCTACGAATGCTGTGAACATACAATTTAGGCATCGAAAACTAGAGGATTTTATCTAGTATTGTGTAGGATGAAAACATGATTGCTGAAAATTTTCTCGATAACTTAAATTTTTGAAATCACCTCTTCAAAAACACCTTTTTAGTCATACGACCATACTCTAAAGGGATTTACGTTTAAATTTTATACGAATCTATAGGTAATTTCAGTACCTAGTATTGATTAAGAAGATTTTTCTCTGCATGTGATAGTTTTTTAATAAATTATTTATTTGTAATGTGCCGCTTTTTTTCATGACAAATGACATGTTTTCTTGCATGACGTGATCGTTGCGCTTGAACCACTCATGGGCCCAAACCACGAGTTTAGGGCTTACGATTAAAAATTTCTGAGTCGTTCCTCGTCTTAAATGTGTAATTCATTTAATTTAATAATATTTATGATAATTTATAATAAGTACCTACATGATGTATTATGGCTAATTGATATACTGTGTCTCTGGCAAGGCGAAAACACTCAGTTCATCAGTTATTGAGTGTGCTTTACACCCCCGATGTAAGTGTGTAGAACACCGCCATTTAATGCCACCGATGCATCTATTTCTCTTGCAATACGTATAATTGTTTAATAATATGAGGGATTATGAGATCGTTCAATGTATGCGCGCTACAATCAAGCGGGTAGCGAAGCAGGGCGGCGCGGCCCCACTCGCCAGAGGAGTTTGTACTCTGAGCACAAAAAATATGGAAATAAAATAAAAGAAAAAAAAATAAAACCAGACTACTGAAAAGTATGTAAACAAGAGTTTCCCGTCGAAAATCCTAGCCTTTATTTTTTCCTTCATCTGGGGTAATAACCGTAATCGCAAGCCTTATCATTATCAAAATTTAATCATAAGTACCTATCATTTTGGCTTTCGACCATGGCGATACCTCAGATGAATTGAAAAATAAGGCTATGCTTTCAGGAGGGAAGGTTTTAGGTGCGTCGTTAACTGAGTAGGTGCGTAGGTGGCCAGGTGGTTAAGACGTCTGGTATTAACTAGGCAGACCACGGGTTCGATCCCTGCCATGTACCAATGGGTTTTTCATAATTAAAAACTTATGTACATAATCCGACAAACCACACTTAGAGGCTTTTCCATCTAAATATACCTCAACAGAACTGGCCACTCGTTAGGTATAGCCTCACAAATACCATCGGCTAAAAGAGGGAGATTTGGTCCCCTTGTTAAATTGTAAATATAAGGTTTCTTCCTTTGAATCAGAATGTGGTATAAACTTATCAAAGAAAAGTTTTGCTACCTGTTGGTAGCATCCAGAACTCAAAACTGTACGCAGTAAGTACTCATTCTCTATCGCCTATTTCAGTAGAAACAGAAATTCTCTGTAAACACAGAACTTTATATTTTTGCTTCGCTGACTCTCTATATTTCCACAGCTTCATTTCCTCGTTCCAATTTAAATAAATTGGATGCTGCGATACCTTTAAGTTCACATAGAAGGAAATAAAATTGTATTCCAAGATTTCTCGCAAATAAACTTTTAGATGACCCACATTCGCAATAATATTTAACCCTAGAAAACTTTTAGTTCCTTTTTAACATTAAATCGCATCTTATTCTCAATTTGTGTTATCCTGTATCGCATAGAGTTCGCGTTTTGCATGTAAGTTAATTAGTTGTTTCGACGAATTGCTAGCCTTTCCATAGTGCATTATCTAAATATGATTTAACTACGTTTGTTAGAAGATGATGATAGTCGGATTGGTCTTGAAGAGAATACTAGTGAATGTGAAGACAGTCAGAGCATGATGAAGTCCATGGTTAAAGTCAGGGTAAAGAGTTACAGTTGGAAAGTCAATGTCATTTCAAAGGATTATCGAGGAAACAAAATATAAATCGAAATATATGTGAGCATCAATGTATGAATGCTATATAATATGGTGAACATAAAGTGAACGTTAGGTATATGTAAACATATTTTTATTTTTTTTTAAATATTCACTACAAATAAAAAAAAGCGTCTAAGTAAAAAGAAAAACCGTAATAAATAAAATAGTCATCGAATTGACGAATGGCTAGCATAGACAAATGTTAGCTGTCTAGGGTTAAGGTTAATCGAGTTTATATAGTTTAATGAGAGCACCAGCAGCACGGAGATTTTATTTTCTTAGCTTACGTAAATTGTATTTGATGTTTTATATCTAGATCTTTTATTTTTTAGTTTTGCGACTATGTATTTATAGCTTTATTTCGAGTAGATATTATGAGAAAATATACATTATTCGGTGCGTCGGTGGCCGAGTGGTTAAGACGTTTAGTATTAACTAGGCAGACCACGGGTTCGATCACTTCGATCCCGGATCCCGGCAATGGTTTTTTTATAATTAAAAACTTATGTACATAATCCGACAAACCACACTCAGAGGCTTTTCCATCTAAATATAGTACTGTATATATGTACTGTATATGAGAACTGGCGACTCGTTAAGTATAGCCTTACAAATACCATTGGCTAAAAGAGGGAGATTTAGTCTTTCGCTGTGTACCCTGGGACCGTAACACGGTTTCGGGAGCTGTATGGCAACCCGTGAAGAAAGAAATTTTAAGCAATAAATCTGGAATCGAGGGTCTTGAAAACCATTCTCATGTATTTCAACGATTAAATTATATTCGATAAATCACTCTGTTACGTATATCCTCACAAATTCTATCGGCTAAATAATGAAGACTTGATCTTCGACTGAGTACCCTGGGACAGGTAACATGGTTCCGGGACCTGTAAGGCAACCCGGTGAGTATATAAAAAAGCAAATTACATACCCGAAGGTACAACAAAACTGAAGTTAAAAATAAACCGAAAAAATTATGTAATCATGGCATTTGCTCGACTTGTTAAAGTTCCAAAAGTCGTATTCACACTATTTTTATTTAATTGCCATAGATAAATGATAATATATAAAGGATTTACTTCATTAAAACCATCACTTGGAAGATTACTTTCACCGCTGTGACGAAAATTAAAAAAAACAATTCTAAAATTGACAAAAACCCGTATTTTAAAAGTCATTGCAATTTATACGGGGTCATATCTATTTTTTTGTGTTTATAGTGTAATATGTATTTTTAAATAAAACTAAAATTCATGCAAAAGTTATTTAATGAGTACACACAAGATTATAGAGTAGTATACAAGTAGATATGTAGTAAAAAATTAATATTTTGCTGAAGTTGTATAGAGGGACACAAATGGTGCGTTAGATCCCTCTACTAACCAGTTATCTTTAGAATATTCATTGTTGTGTTTTTCAATTACATGGAAAGTGTAAGCATGACGGCTTTTGTCGGAATAATTGTGGGCGCTTTTGTGCAGAACAAGTCCATGAATAACAATGCATGTCCCTGAAAATAAAATTGTTATTTTAGATTACTTTAAACACAAGTTTCATACAAATGCGTTCAGCGGTAAGACGTAATTTGAGAAACAAACATCAAATCTTTCGTATTTGAAAATATACAACAATATATAAATGGAAGTAAAGTATAGGATAGATATAAAATTTGTGCCATTTGGCGTATAAACTCTAGATCCGTGGGGTTCAAAATCCCAAAATATCCCCGCGATTGATCATCTCTTCCGGTGATAAGAGAGCTGGTTCCTTCTCCGCTGAACGATTGATTCGTTGACCTATTACAATAATTCAGCGGAAACATGCTGCCAGTATTATTGTCATTATTCCACGCGGACTTAGATTATTTAGTTATTTTTAATGTTTAAGTTTTTAATATTATTGTAACTTGTACCTAGGTACCTATGGAAATAATTTTATTCACTCATGTTTGGATAGAGCTTCATATTTAATTAAATTTATTTTGAATAAGAGACAAAATTAATTATCTAATCGACCCTCAGAAGTCTTATATTTTTAGCATATGGAGTAAAAATACGGAAGTCGAGTAAAGTCAAGCCATTTTTTTTAAGTATATAATAACATGATTTGTTCTTTCTTCTCTGTGATTGCTTCCACGAATTTTGGCAGTTGTCTAAAATAAAAAAAATGAAAAACGCTTAGCGCGCTGGGGGTCCCGTTCTATTGAATCGAGGTATCTGTAACCCTAAATAAGTAGGTACAATTTTTAATTCTCCAGTTCTATGTTTTTATAATTTGACTTTAAAATTCTATGTGAACCACATAACCCAGCTCTCTGTAAAGCCGGCGTAGACATGTACGGCTGTGACATACGGACGGACGGACATGATGATCTTATAATATCGTATTCTTCATTAAATCAACAAATGTCGTGGTTAAAAAAAATACCTTTTTTCACTGGAACAGCAGTAAAATCAACTCCTTCATAATTAGTTAAAGGATTGTCATATACCAAGCTGGGGAATCTATTGGAATTTCTGATAAGCCTCTTATAAACACCAGATTTATGAGATCCTTTTGCAATCCACAGGCATCCGTTTTGTAAAGTGGCATCTTGAAGTGCATACCAAAAGCCCACCGGTGGAATCGGTTCAGTATGCAAATATGTTGCATCCTGATGTGCTATTACTGGAAAATATAAAAAAAAATAGATAGACTTATCTCTCTTTTGTAAAATGGTCAAACGAATACGTCTTGTAGAATGCATTTCAAAAGAATTCTCTTTGAATAGAATCAAAAGAATAAACATGTATGAAAATATTAGATATAAAACCTTCTTTGTTGCATAGTACTTTATACCTGGCCACTATATTCTTTATTTTGATACTCTAATATATTGTTACCTACACATATTATTAACAATAAACTTGTCACGTTATAATGTACGGTTCTTTATTATTTTCCCGGGTATTTTCTAGCATTTCACATTCATAGCCTCTACAGAAAATATGTATGGATTTGACTGAGGCAAAGGGGTGTGTAAGGATCGTGACAAATAGATATCGTTGGTATCTGCCTACCTGAAGGGAAGTAAGGTAATATGTATGCAAAAATCAGTGGGTTTTAAATAAAGCTGAAAGGTACCTTGCATATAGGTACGCTAAATCCAAATATAATGGTATTGCGGCGAATGCGCGAGGTGTGATAATATGCTGGCATACTCTGCATTTGTATCAGCGACCAACTTAAAATTTTGATCAAAGTTGCCCTAATATCACATGCAAATAGAAAACGGGACATTCTGTGATTCGATATAAGTAGTAATATTCAAGGCAATGGCACGTCAAGCCGATGTTGGACAGGCAACCGGATGGCGAGTGGTAATCTGGGCCTTTGAATGGTACAGAGTCCCCTGGTAGTGGCGAAAGTGACCCCAAATGGACAAGTTCGGCGATATGGGGGAGGGGCAAAATCGAAAATTTTTTGAAAAGGCAACCGTATAAAAATGCGGTAGCATTAAAGGAAATACCCTAATTATATAATTTTTTTTTTTTTTGCCAGCCGAAACACGCGGGCCGTTCTTGCACTAGCGAGTACAAAAAAAAAAAAAGTGAAAAGGCAACCGCTTCAAAATTAGTGAGCATACTTATTGACACCACCAAACGTTGGGAAAAAATTGCCATCCGATCCTGATGCGCAGTTTCGGAGAAACAACCCCTCAAAGTCGCCGAAAAACACTTTTTTTCGATTGTTTCAACAATTATTATAATAAAAAAAAAATTGTTCAAATCGGATGGCATTCGAAATTTATACTGTCCTAAGTACAAATATTGGTGTGTATCAATGCCATCCGATTTCGATTAAATTAACCCCTATTTAGCCACCCCCCAAACCTCATGAAAATACCAATAATTTCATACGCTGCAAAAAATTGTTGAAAATCCTTATCAATTAATATTTAACGACTGCTTGGACTTTTAAAAGGTCTGTGTATGCTCATTATCTATTACAATCCCCCTCCCGCCCCAACAACCCCCCCACCAACCCTTGTTGCCCACATTGTCCTAATTTTTTGCAGCGTATGGAATTATTGGTATTTTCATGAGGTTTGGGGGGTGGCTAAATAGGGGTTAATTTAATCGAAATCGGATGACATTGATACACACCATTATTTGTACTTAGGACAGTATAAATTTCGAATGCCATACGATTTGAACAATTTTTATTATTTTTTTTTTATTATAATAATTGTTGAAACAATCGAAAAAAGTGTTTTTCGGCGACTTTGAGGGGTTGTTTCTCCGAAACTGCCCATCAGGATCGGATGGCAATTTTTTCCCAACGTTTGGTGGTGTCAATAAGTATGCTCACTAATTTTGAAGCAGTTGCCTTTTCACTTTTTTTTTTTTTTGTACTCGCTAGTGCAAGAACGGCCCGCGTGTTTCGGTTGGCAAAAAAAAATTATTATATAAATAGGGTATTTCCTTTAATGCTACCGCATTTTTATCCGGTTGCCTTTTCAAAAAAAATTCGATTTTGCCCCTCCCCCATATCGCCGAACTTGTCCATTTGGGGTCACTTTGGCCGCTACCAGGGGACTCTGTACCACTCAAAGGCCCAGATTACCACTCGCCATCCGGTTGCCTGTCCAACATCGGCTTGACGTGCCATTGCCTTGAATATAAGGACTTCAATAGAGAACACGATTCTCGCTTCGCTAATAGAATATTATAAAGTAATTTATTTCCTTATAATGCATGACTCGTTCGTCTCTACAATACTCTACATACGCGTAATATCAGTCGTCAGATACGGGAAGTTATATACGAATCAGTGGGGTTAGCATCTATGACTTGATTTGGAGACGTCAAACGTCAAGGGGCTGTCTAACAAAGTGAAAAAAATATTTATTTACTAAGTTTTATTAAGTATCTAATACCACGGGCTAGTATCCTTACTCATTTATGCAACCCATACATCGTGACATATCTTCAAGTTTATTCTGTGTACTTTGTTACAGTACTACAAAGTCGTTGTAATTTGACTAGAATTTGGTAAGCAAATCTGAAATGTAATAATATTGACGAAGCCGATGTCAGTAACAAAACCAATACAATATTCATCTGTTATTATTTGCATCTGAAATGCAATAGAGATTTGACACGTGATCGAACTGGCGTACTGTGGCTTGGGGCTTACAGAGTTTAACGATATTCCTTCATTTATATGTAAATATTTTGATCAAACTTTTAATGCAACAGGTTCCTGAACTTTTATGATTGGATTACAAATTACTACTGCATGACCTAGTTCATATTACGCATAATTTGTACCGAGCTCGTATTTTATATGTAAATGCAGGTAAAATTAACTCTATGAGATCCTACTCGTTTTTTTTTATTTACTTTGTAGGGATTGCGAAACTTATTAATCAGCTGCTAGTACTGATTCCCTTGATACATTTTTGTTTCATATTTCCTGTATATGAAAATATGTTTTATTTTCGTGTTAATTCATATTTTTGTTCTTGTTTATTGATAACTTATTCAAAATTATTTCATTTTTTAACTATTGTAATAAAATTGTTATATCATACTGAGTGTTCTTCATCTTAAAGTTTTTTGCCTTTGGTACACTTCCAATTTCAGAAAGGAGTGTTATGAAAATTTGGAATTGAATACATTGCCCATCATAAACATTATATTGGCTTACCTTCTCCGCCGACGCGAGGATTTTTATAAATGTACATGCTCTGAACTACTGATGGATTAATGAAACCCAATTCCTGGCATACTGTCTTCACACGGTCACTATAGGTATGCTTCCTGAAAACTGGGTGAAGATAATGTAAGGCGTGTCCTACCTGAAAGGAAAGATAAAATTCCATACACTAAGAACCTTTGTCAAAATCTACACTGATATTATACAGTGTGTTAGTTTGTTTGTTTGTATGTAAGATGTAAACTCCAAAACTACTTGACAGATTTAAATAATTCTTGCACTGAATAAAATTCGATCGATTGTGAATCTATTTTAGTTTAGTTACATGTAATTGCCCAAGTGGTTCATCAACACATTAATAAACACGCCAAGTCAATTTCTGCTTAAGGTGATTTCTTTCGCAGAACATATTGTTTTGTGTGTAATTAATACTGCCGTATCTTATTATATTTTTGTAATCGAGAACTTAATCAAGGTGACTATCATCTGTAAGATTAATATCAAATGGAACAAAGAAAAATAATGGCGTCTAATATATAATGGAAAAATTTATTCAGTCTATAAAAATAAACAGTATAACAATTAAAATATATACATACATTTAAAAACTACTTATAAATAAAACACCCTCTGTCTTGCGGCAGGGTCCCAAAAACCATATTCACTGTGCCAAAACACTAGCTGAATTCCCTCTCTGTATCGCCAAGCTGATATGTTGTCCAAGTAACGTATCAGCCCTTCGGTATATGTATTAAAATTATTTGATCCTTTCTAAAGGTTCATACTTTGCGTCGGGGTGTTAAATTGTTAAATTAATTATTAATGCATGTGGTCAGTCAATGTCTTAATTACTTTTTGATAAGAGACACTCATTAACAATATCAATATATACTTAGTTAATATTTCAAGATAATTTATAACATTGTTGTCAGCCAACATAATAAAATAATAACATTATGATAGGAAATACCATTTAAAATATGAACTAAAATATCATTATAGGTACTTAATAAAAATCTAAGAGAAAATTAACTATGACCATTATAAATGTTTGTCCTTCTTTTACCCCAAAACGGGGCATCAAAACGACATGGTTCAAAAATTTGAACGGTGATACATTATGACGACTTTAGGAGCTTATATATCTTGACATATTCTCCTAAGTAAAAAAACTAACGACCCTAAAAGCGTGCTAGACGCGAAGAATTTATTACATCCATGGGAAGTCCACTGTTAACTAGGTGTTAGGAGTTATAATGATATCAGATTTGTTGTCATGAACCTTTACTAATTGTGGTATTCACATACTAACCTTATTCAGCGCGATGCTGCGATCAATTTTCAATGTTCCATCTGGGTTCAAAGAATCTTTTTCGAAAAAGAATCGAATTTTGTCGTTGCTATCTATAAAATAGTCGTCAACGAGATGCTAAAATATAATAAAAAATAATTAAATAACATAACTCTCGTCTGAGGTAATTGATATACTTGGAAATGATTTTTTGTTTGGTTTCCTCCTTTATTTAAACAAAGCTTAAAGGTAGTATTAGCGGAGCTAGTTAATTAAGTAATTATACACTTGAACAAACAAAATATTTCTTACAATCACTGCTAAAGTTGTTTTATTAGGTTTCTCAAACTTCCAACTAGTTTTATGACAACAAAGAGACTTTACAAGCAGGTGAAGGACAGACACGCCTTTCAAGTTAAACGTGCAACGATTCAATGACAAGGGGTATGACTACAGTGGCTAAAAGAATTAAATACAAATTAATAGCAAAATTGTAATTGTTCTAATACATATTTTTATATAATTTTTTGTCCTAAACATGTTATTCGTAAACCTTTCTCGTAAATCAACCTATATAGAAGTGAAAACTGCATCAAAATCCGTTTAGTAATTATGATGATTATAATATACCTACAACTAATAAAAATTAAAGAAATTAAAAGACGCCCCGCTTATCGCTGTCTGCTCTACTCAAAATTTATGTTCATAATTCGCTTTTTTGTTTGCAAACAGATAATATGTGAATAATATTAGTGAAATATATCGTATATACTTACCTTCTTAACTATATGTATAAAGCTGAAAAGTTTGTATATTTTAAGGATTTGAAATTATTTTTGCATTAAATTATCAAGTTTATTGAGGATTTTTTAAGGAACTAATTAGGTATTTAGTCTAATTATCATGATTTAATAGTGTAATTTATCATTTTTTTATTACCAGTTTATCTGGATCCGTAGTTGAGAATATGGCCCGTTCACGAACATCCGGCAAATCATCTGCAAGCTCTTTGCCAGCTTTAAACATCTCTTGGCATTCATTGTCAGATAAGAAGTTCTCCAACACCACGAAGCCATTATCATAGTACTGGAAATTAAATTATGTATATAATCTGATAATGTCATATTAGAAAACGTGCAAATATCAATGGCAAATATTATGAAGATTCGCAATATTAGACGACAATCTTTACAATTCTTTACGTGACTTCATGCCCGATAGACCCAGGTTCCTTTAAGTGCTAATAAGTGTGACTTGCGAGTCTAGTTGGAACTATGCTGATAATTTTCGGTCCGGCCAGCCGTATGAACGAGATTGAACACAGGCCACACATTAGCAATGTAGATCATACGATTTAGATCACATGCAATTCACTCACTCACACAGACAAACAAGATTCGATTAAACAAAGTGTCAAACATTCGTGTGTGCGTGACAGATCGTTCCGGCCATCGAAATCAACCACAAATACAACGATTTGAAAACGGATGTCGAACCGTACGTTACAAGAATTGGACGAGTCTGTGGTCGATTTCGGGGGACCGTATGGGGGCGCGCCGGCGCGCTTGGACGAATCAGTGGGTACCTTAGACGCGTGCTGTGTCCACCTATTTCTCTAACATTTTCTTTGTTTTACTTAATTTGGATCAGTCAGTTTGATTGACAACAATTAGTGAAAGATTTCTTTCATCTTAAAATATAATCTCACTAACGGTTGCCCGCGACTTCCTACGCGTTGTATTAGGAATAGTGATGTAGTGAAAATATATTGTAACGAATAGGTACTTAAATCGCACAAATAAATACCTAAACACATCAAGGTCGATAGACGTCTCTAGAAACATCCAGAGAGAATCAAGTACAAACGAAAATGGACCGTATGTGCCTAGCCATAGGTACCAAAATCGGGCGCGGTCGGTGTGTAGGTATTTGGCACCGAGCCGCATCGAGACGCATCTACAACTCTGTACAACAATCTCGGCGTTTCTCGAATGTTCGGAGGGCAATATAAACAGAGGATCGTCGCCGGGATGACACAGTGCGAATAAGAGCGATCAAAGCGAACACAGTGCGAATCAGAGCGACAAAAGCGAAACAGTGAAGTGGAATTTAGTGCGACTAAGTGTTATTTTAGTGTTGTCAATTATTTAACTGTATTTTTGTGGTGTTGAAGTAAAGTTTGTCTATTTAATCGGTATTTTAAATCTCTTCGAACCCCAGCTCGTAACAAATTGGTGTCAGGAGTGTGGGATTCAAAAATGCCGATTACACCACGTGACTCGTCGTCATCACGGCGACCCAAAACACGACAAACTACTGCTGGACATCACGAAGAGGAGGTGGACGAGACGGCTGCTGGTGCTGCTGGGACTGCTGGGACAGCTGCTGGTGGTGCCGAAGCTGCTGCTGGAGCCGCTGCTGGTGCTGCTGGGACTGCTGCTGGTGGTGCTGGAGCTGCTGCTGGAGTCGATTCGGGTGCTGCGGGTTCTGCGGGTGCTCCCCAGGCAACCGACATGGGAATGCTGATTTGGCTGATGGAAGAGCAGACCCGACGTCAGGAGGAGCAGGCCCGACGTCAGGAGCAGCAGGCCCGACGACAGGAGGAGGAGGTCAGGCGTCAGAAGGAGAAGACTCGGCACCTATTGGAGGAGCAGGCAAGGCGTCAGGAGGAGCAGGCAAGGCGTCAGGAGGAGCAGGCAAGGCGTCAGGAGGAGCAGGCCAGGCGTCAGGAGGAGCAGACTCGGCAGCTATTGGAGGAGCAGGCCCGACGTCAAGAGGAGCAGTCTGCTAGCCTAAAGGAGCTGCTTTCAGAATCACTGGGAAAGGTGACTATGGAGGTGAAGCAGCTACAGAGGGTTACAGACATGCACGAGGAGAGAATCGAAGACCTCCAACAGCACTATAAGGATCTCCATAAAGAAATACAGACAAGGATGAGCGGAGAACAGGATACAAGACTTAACGACCGCTACGGAGAGTTGGAGGCACGACTTGACAGCAAATGCGAGAGGCTTCAGAATGAAGTGAGAAAACTGAAGCTGTCCGCTCCTGTTTCTGGAGGCGTCGTCGTCTCCGGCCCTCGAGTCAAGGTGCCGCCGTACGACGGGACTACGTCCTGGACAGCGTACAAATTGCAGTTCCAAACGGTCGCCTTTGCCAACGGCTGGACAGACGAGCAATCTCTGACCGCCTTGACAGTGGCTTTAAGGGGCCGTGCACTATCGGTTCTGGAGGCCTCTCCAGACAGCTGCACCACGTACGGGAGCCTGATCGAGGCAATGGACTCCAGGTTCGGCGACAAACACCTGGAGCACGTCTACCGAGCGCAGCTGAGGGACAGGACGCAACATGCTGGTGAGAATTTGCAACAATGGGCTCTGGAGATTGAGAAGATCGTGAGGAAGGCGTACCCATCTGCCGGACAAGAGTTCATTGCTGCGAACCTCGTTCAAGCATTCATCGACGGCATCCGCAGCATGGAGGTCAGAGCTGCAGTTCGACTGGGCCACCACAGCGCCCTGAAAGATGCACTGGCCCATGCTCTAGAGGTGGAAGCCGTGAGACAGGAGCCTCGTTCTCAGCGATTGAGACAAGTGGCGGAGGAGGCTACTCCAACAACGACACCTGTAGCAGAGAGGCGTAGCTACTTACCCCGCTGCTTCTACTGCCACAAGCTGGGGCACCTTAAAGCAAGCTGCCCGGCGCTTAAACGACAAGGCACGGATCAACGAGTGCCAAAACGGGACGTCGGAGCTGATGTCCGTGCAGTAACTACGGAGCTTCCGGGAAACGAGTAACAGCCAGAGCCGCGGGGCGGGTACTGGCTGATCGTGACACAGCCCCAAAAGTTACCATCCGACAAGTTTTTGACGGGAACAGTCTGGTGATGAGCGAGGTCAATGGGATGCCATGTGAGATGACGAACGAACATCGACGAGGACGGACGCATGGCAATGCTGACACACTGTCACGCAGGCCGTGCCCTGAAGGTTGTAAACACTGCTCGAGGCGTGAAATCAGTGATTCTGTCATCAAAGTGATTACGACTAACAACCTTAGTGACGAATGGGCGAACGAGACGACGAGAGACGAGCAACTCAAAGATAACAACTTGGCGCCGATAATGGAATGGAAGACGCAGAATGTTCCAAGGCCCGGCTGGAATGTTGTATCCGCCATGAGTTCCACCACGAAAAGCTACTGGGCTCAGTGGGAAAGTCTAGTGCTGCACAACGGGTTGCTGTACCGCAAGTGGGAGTCGCCAAGTGGACAGGAGACACTGATGCAGCTGGTCGTGCCTAGGTCAAAGGTGCGCGCAGTGCTTGAGTCCGTGCACGATGGATCCTCGGGAGGACATCTGGGCATGAATCGAACCCTGGCGAAAATCAGGAAACGATTTTATTGGGTTCATTGCCGGCAAGATGTCGAGGATTGGTGTCGTAAGTGCACAGTATGTGCGGCCGTGAAAGGACCTACGACACGTACGAGGGGACGTATGCAGCTGTACAATGTTGGCGCTCCATGGGAACGAATTGCGGTGGACGTTGCTGGACCGTTCCCGGCCACTGAAGACGGGAACAAGTACTTCATGGTCGTGATGGACTACTTCACGAAGTGGCCGGAGGTCTTCGCAATTCCCAACCAGGAAGCGACAACAGTGGCGACTAAGTTGGTCAACGAAGTATTCTGCAGGTTCGGGCTACCATTGGAGATACATTCTGATCAAGGGCGTAACTTTGAGTCGCAGTTGTTCCAGGAAGTATGCCGTCTCCTGGGAATAAATAAAACGAGGGCTACGGCGTATCACCCACAGTCCGACGGAATGGTTGAAAGGTTCAACCGCACTTTGGAGACTCATTTAGCGAAACTGGTTGAGGATCACCAGAGGGACTGGGACCGATATATTCCCTTGTTCTTGCTCTCATATCGATCCGCAGAGCATGAAAGCATAAAGGTGACTCCTGCTTATGCCAACTTTGGGAGAGAACTCCGACTACCAGTTGATCTCCTGACCGGCGGACCTCCGGATGCGCCGCAACCTGTAAGTGACTACGTATCGAACCTGAAAAACAAGATGTGCGACATACATGACCAGATTCGTCAGAGCAGTCTTGTGGCCAGTACAAAGATGAAGACCAGGTACGATAGAAACTTCAATAGTAACGGTTTTGACGAGGGATCGTTGGTGTGGCTGCACAACCCGAAACACCGAAAAGGCAAATCTCCCAAGCTGCAGAACCGCTGGGAAGGCCCGTATAAGGTCATCACGAGGATCAATGACGTGACCTATCGGATCCAACGATGGCCGCGTGGACAGTTAAAGGTTGTCCATATTGATCGACTGGCTCCTTACAAAGGCTCGAACATTGCTCGGGACGAGCAAGTCTAAGCGGGGGGCAGTGTAACGAATAGGTACTTAAATCGCACAAATAAATACCTAAACACATCAAGGTCGATAGACGTCTCTAGAAACATCCAGAGAGAATCAAGTACAAACGAAAATGGACCGTATGTGCCTAGCCATAGGTACCAAAATCGGGCGCGGTCGGTGTGTAGGTATTTGGCACCGAGCCGCATCGAGACGCATCTACAACTCTGTACAACAATCTCGGCGTTTCTCGAATGTTCGGAGGGCAATATAAACAGAGGATCGTCGCCGGGATGACACAGTGCGAATAAGAGCGATCAAAGCGAACACAGTGCGAATCAGAGCGACAAAAGCGAAACAGTGAAGTGGAATTTAGTGCGACTAAGTGTTATTTTAGTGTTGTCAATTATTTAACTGTATTTTTGTGGTGTTGAAGTAAAGTTTGTCTATTTAATCGGTATTTTAAATCTCTTCGAACCCCAGCTCGTAACAATATAAAAGAGTTGTTTTTAATAATCGAAAATACGTATTTTGTTTTTTTCTTTTGCAGAGCATTTGTTTCAAGCTGATACACGCAGGGGATACATTTGCCATACAAACGTGTCCCCTTAAGAGTTGTTTGACAAATATACTTATTTAGTGCACCTCCTGCGCCCAGCTTTCAAGTAGATAGATCCTTTCAAAAAACTATATTTCCCCATAGAAACTATAACACCCCGTTTCACCTCTCCTTAAAGGTTGTTTTGAAACATCGTAAAATAAGTGTTTTATTGTTTGTTTTGAACAGCATTTGAACCAAGTTTCAAGTTATCAACAGAATACGATTTTCCATACATGTATAACACCATACTTCACCCGCCAAGGGGTTGATTTTTGAAAAATCTTTATCAGGTCTATCAGAAAAAGGCTTTACGTATGGTCTGCAATGAATAGAAAAAAATGAGTAATACAAGCAAGCAAAAATTTAACTCCATAGAATACTTGTAATTTCAAAGTACGGTACCTATGCCTACCTCTATAAGTATTTTTAGATTGCGTTGCGTACCAGAACGAAACAATGTCTGTCTTTCTGTACGTTTTTCGACTGTATGTCTTTCACAGCCTCTAGTTTCTAAACCAAATTATACAAAGGATTTGAAATTCACACGTATGTATCAAATACGCGAGCTAAAGACTGGGAGAGTAATAAAATATTTTGAAAAATCGACCAATTACCTGACATAGTACGGAACCCTACCCTCTGCGTGGCTGACACTCGAGACACACTTGACATAAAAATACGAAGGAACTTTTCCCCGATTTACTAATAAATAAATAGGTAAGCGTAGGTAGGAATGTAATAATATAAGTAAATATGACACTTGTATTTTAACAACCCCTATTATGTATCAGTTTCATAAAGCCGCATTAGCTGCTAAATTTATAAGAAAAGTGCCCTAGTTTAGTTCTAGATTAGCACGGCAAAGTATAAAAGAAAATGCTGTATAATAGACTGGGAAAGTATGACCTATGCAGTTTCCAGTTGCTATTTTTGTCAAGCACCACCTAAATATGTCTTTGTGTGACATTTCTAAAACGGTACACGAGAAGCGGGATTTGCATGGTCTGAGTGAATGGCACAAACTTCATGCAGATATTATATATTGTGTTAGGTCGGATACAAAACATGTGTGAAATTGAAATTCTGAACGAAAAAAGTTGAAACTTGGTACAAATTATATAGAGTTTCATGACCCAAACACGTATAGCGTAAAGAATCGAATTTAAATTCTGAGGTTAATTATTATTTTGGGGGAAATTAAAACGTGAAATAAAACATTATTATTAGGGCTCTTTTTATTATAATTTTTAAATTTTTAATTTTTATTATAATTTTAAAATGGAAAATATACGAAAATTGACCACCAAATTTTGTTACATCACGAAAATTAATCTACGTAAGAATCTCCAAATTATGGACAATGTTACTTGTATTCTGTGGTTAATCATCCAATATATTATACTAAAAATAGTTTAGATAAAAATTAGTAATGCAAGCATGCAAAGAAAATTACTCAGTTATGGGTACAATAATTGGGTGTCGGTGGTCGAGTGGGTAAGACCTCGGCTCGAAACTAAAAAGTCTCGGGTTCGATTCCTACATCCGACCATGTACCAATGGCATTTTTTTAAAATAAAAAATCTATGTACATTATCCGACAAACCGTACAAAGAGGCTTTTCCATCTCTATACCTCAACAGAGCTGGCCACTGGTTAGGTATAGCGTCAAAAAATCATTTATACTTTGTCTTCCACTGGGTACCCTGGGGCCGGCAACGGTTCCCGGTAGCTGTAAGGCAACCAGTGAAGAATAATGAAAATAAAAATAAAGTACAATAATATAAAATTTAAATTATGGTAGAATTTCGAAGTAGGTACTATAAATTACGTTTTAAAATTACTAACCATGAAGTTATAATAAATTACCGCGATCCAAAGACGGAGACAGTAATAATTAACTTACATACTCGTACCTAGTGTTGAAACTCGACAAGCGCACGACCCAATTATGAAAGTCTCACGGGTACCCCACGGCTCCCAGGAACCGTATTACTGGCCCCAGAGTACGCAGCGAAAGACAAGTAAGTGATATTTTTTATTCTACCTAAGGATCAGACTCAGACCTGCCTTTCTCTATGTGAGACAGGATTGAACGTATCATATGTATGTTTACTGAATTGTCCGAAATTCTATGAAAGTAAATAAATGATGGTGGTGGAATAATACAGTACTCAAACTAATAAAATCTATTTCTCAGAATATATATGTATAACAAAGTTCCATTATTTTTTCGAAGAATTGTAGGAGCAATAATTTAATAATTTAAAGACCCCCGACGCTAATTATGAAATAATTTATATTCACTGGCTCGAAAAGGGTATATATTTCCCACGTGGTCCCATAGTCATTAGGTCAGGATCTGTTGATGGGATCCTGGAGAAATAGAGAACTCTTCAAATTTTATAGGCACACTTGAGGTTTTTTTTATTGTGCATTTGCTTTCGGTTATAACTATTACCTAACTGAAAATATTGAGGATTGATTGATTTGTTTGATTTTATTGATTTTTATGTCAAGTATTGGTTTTTCTTTTCTCTATTCTATTTAAGTTTAATTGTACCTACAAATTACTATTGTTTAATATTTGTGCACCCATATAGGTATGTGTTAATTTATCTGTAAACTGACAAATAAAGATATTTCTTCAGTGCAATATTCTATTCATGTGTTCTGTGGTATTAAATATAATAAATATTGATTGAAGACAATAACGACGTTGTTGTTGATAACTTTTTTATTGTAATCGAATACTTCATAATAAGATTGAACTGAAATGCTCCCTTTGCTAAATTATCAATGGCAATTTGACGTCAATATAGTTTGCAATATGAGTCATATAAGACCTTAAGTCATTGATCTCATGAAAATTAGCACAACTTACAAAACAAACATTGGGCCAAGTGCGTGTCGAGAGCCGAGTCATTAAAGTGGGGATTTTTATGTTTCGTATGTGTACTTCGTATGTTTTAACTAATTTACGAATGAAACAATATTGCATATTACATTAGCTATTGTAATTCGTCTGCGCTATGATCAATTTCGTGTGATTTGTTTAATTAAATGACGGCCAAAAAAAAACCATAAATAGGACAAAATAGTTTTAAAATATTCAAAATGTCGAAAGCAAAATGGGCGAGTTCTCACTATAATATTTTTTTCCGTTATCGCAGTTAATGACAACAATGATAAGTTTGTGAGCTCATAACCTTTAACCTTTCAAGCGTGGGTAGAGACGCTTGTAGTATTATTAAATACGAAGCAAATACAAATATGTTGTTGTCTAACTAATATTAAACAGACATAAAATGAGTTTGTTTATATGAATAAACCGATTTAAAAATATATTATATTACATTTAAAAAGCTGTTTTAATTCTAGTTTAGGCCCAATCCTAGAAACATGTACATTTCAATAAAATCCACGGGCGAAACTTACTTCCTGATAAAAACAATTAAGTATGAAAACAAGTATAAAATAATTATGTTTAAATGTTATAAAAGAGCAAGTTCCACTAATGGTTGTATCGTTAAAAAATAATTATTATTAAAATGTCTTACTTGTTTTGCTATATCTTCCATTTTGACAAAGACGATATTTACAATAAACGACCACCTCTACTCAACGTCAATCTACAACTGATAACATTCATAATATAACAATTCAGATTAAGTTCTTCAAACTAACAAGTTGCTAGTTTAGTTAATATGGACGTCTCCCCTTCAGGATGCGAACGCCAGTCTTCGTAAAAAGCATGTCGGACTCCTTTGGCTTATTTTATAAGAACTCATTATTCAATAAAGCGCATATATAGAGATTGATAAATCATTGTGCCAAAAAACTATCGATTTGAATTAAAGTTACGATAAACAGCGCGGGTTCTTTTTTACCATAACTATGAATGAGCTAAGTATTTCATTCTCAGTTCTATTTTGAAAAGAAATCGCTGACGACCGAACGGGGTGCTGCAAACGTATTTATTTACAAAGACGGATTATATTATCTCGATGCATCTAGAAGATTCTATTATGTATTAGATAGATCACCGAGCTTTGAAATAGTACCCTAGACAGATCTACCCCGTTATAATTTATCATACAACAATGAACTTTGAGTCCGTGAACTTAAAGTCCATTTTAACCTGTCCCACCCTGTACGGCTTGTTATTTCTTAGCGTTTCGCTGGTAATCATATGAAAGACATGTTACGTAGGTACATAAAGATAAAATAAATCGAAATTAGTTTTCGACACTAGCACTGAGTTTTCTACATTCGCTAGTAAATTGTTATATGCAGTCTTAGCTAGATTAGTCTATGAACGCACATAATACTGAAACTGTGATAGTTTATGGAAGGGAATCCGAGAGGGTATTAATAACGAGAAAGTGATAGCTGTGTGGATGAGAGATTGCGCAAATGAATTTCATGTCATCCTATGCTTGTTGACTTTACATTTAAAGGCAAATCTGACGAACAAAGTGTGGCCTTTCGGTAAATCTGACGGCTCTATTTTTAACTCGATATTCAGGGCGAATAAAATGTATCCTATGTCTTACATTCCTTATAATAATAATTATATATATATTACATTTTTTTATCCTGCCTTACAGCTCATAGGGTACCCAGTGGAAGACAAAGTCTTCTTCATTTAGCCAATGATTTTTTGAGGCTATACCTAACGAGTGGCCAGCTCTGTTGAGGTATATAAATGGAAAAATCTCTTTGTACGGTTTGTCGGTTAATGTAGATACATATATTTTTTTATTATAAAAAACCCTTTGGTACATGGTCGGATGTAAGAATCGAACCCGCGACTTTTCAGTTATGAGCCGACGTCTTAACCACTCGGCCACCGACACCAATATATATATTACATAATATAACTTTTTTCGTCCTGAATATCGCGTTAAAAATGGTCCAAATTTAGAGCCGTCAGATTTAGCGAAAGGTCATACTTTGTTCCTCAAATATGCCTTTAAATGTAATTATGGGTCAACCCCATAGGATGACATGAAAGTAATTTTTGCTGAACATCAATTTCTTTCCTCCTATTTTGAATCTGAATCCGCCCTCCTGTGCACGGGGCTCCTGTCTGAAAGTTTTCAGATAAAACTTCGGTAATGTCTCATGAACCCCTATCCACAAAGCCTGATTATCACGCGAATAGAATATAGTTCGAACCTGAGAAAACAATCTAGCTTATCCACTTATAGAATCCAGTAACTTGATACCGATGTCAAGGGATTGTGGAAGAAAATAGCAAGCCGCCAACTTAGGGCGTCTATAACATATGGGATTTATATACTTTATTGTATTGTCTACAAACCCCATGCTAAAGTTCAGCTCGATTTGATAACAGGAAGTGTGTCAAATTTCAGCCATAAAATTTAAATCACTAAAATTAAAAAGGCATAGGCATTCATGGGGACAGCGACAAAAGTGAAAACTTAAAACTATGAATAACAGTGGTTTTCTCGTATCCAAAAAATGTACCGGACGGGAGACCAAGTACGGGGTGGTCGGTCTATCACACTCCAGGAGCCACAATGGTGATGATGCAGGTGGCCGTACGGATAGTCCGATCAAGACCTTTTCTAGTTGGAAATGAACACTAATTACTTCACCGCGTTCACCAAGGAAAGTCGAAGTACATGCGTGGTAATTAGTGGAGGATTAATCTCAACACTGTACTTCACCAAATAAAATAGCAAAATTCACAAAAAAATTATGCACCCACCGGCCGGCATTCATTTACAGTAAGGTCCAGCCCGGTCTTATTAAACGGATAGATGGCGCTGCTATGGCTGTGCCAATTATTTATGAAGAAAAGTATATATAGGTAGGTATATTTTTTATGAGGTACGTACCTACCTACGTTGCCACTTATATGTTTTAGCTGGATACACATGTAACAAAAACACTAAAAACTATGAATAGCAGTAGTTTTTAATTTATAAGTAGATAGGTTTATAACGTATAATAACACCATCTTGCGATCATTTGACATTTTAATATATCTGTGTCGGGATTGAAGAATTGCCGGCCAGAAATACGCAGCTAAAAATGCCCGACTCAGGCATTCTCAGGTCGATCACACTCGGCCCGGGCAATTCTTGGTCTTGTGGAGAAAACCATAAGATTTCCCCCTACCAAAAATCGCTAAAAGCGCCTAAAGAAGTTTTCGTTTAAAAAAGTTGTTTTAATTTTTTATTACAATGCGTTCTTATTAGAACCAAACGTTGATAACGGATTAAATGTCATAACGGAAAGTGGGTCAAATTTTAGCCACAAAATTGTAATCACACGGATTTTTTAATTGTATTATTTCTATACTATAATGCATTCTTATTAGAACCAAATGTGTTTGCAATATTTCAGCTCGATAGAATAACGGGAAGTGGGTCAAAGAATCAATAAATTTCGTAATTAAAATCTCGTCAGATTTGTTAAAAGTCTCCACATATCTGTCAGATATTTATATAATTATTATAGAGATGTATATTTGCCCTAAATATCGCGTTGGTCAATGGTCAAATTTAGATCCGTCAGATTTAGAGAAAGCTTTTTTCATCAGAGTTGCCTTTAAATATCATTATGGGGCAACCCCCATAAGATGACATGAAAATTATTTGCGCTGAACATCACGTTTTTTGACGGGGCTCCTGTCTAAAAGTTTTCAAATAGAATTTCGATAATCTTTCATACAATTATCACTTTTGCGCCCTAATTATCACGTGATTAAAACACACTCGGATTCCCTTCCATTACAAGAAAGCAAGCGGAAAGAATTTTGTGGTCAACATTATTTTTACTACTGGCAACACAAACTACCCCTTTTTTGCACATTTGGTAATTTGGTTTTCAGAAAAAGTTGATCATAACGGCAGGTCTGGGTAACGGTGAATATTGGTAGCTTTTTTAAAATCAAAACTACCTATCTAAACACCGTTTTCGAAGATACCAAATATGAAAAGAGTACCTACTCTCATCCACTTTTAACCCTATTCAACCACTCAGTCAGTCAGAAACAAAGGAATAAAACAGAAGTCGAAAGCATCATCGAAAGTGGAGGGTATTTAGGTGTAGCCGTTACGGTAAAATATTGTAGAAACTCACCTTGGTTTTGGTACGACTGAGGGGTTGGAAAGGGTTTAACTCAATGAGAGTAGGTACTTTTTTCGTCTTTTGTATTCTAGAAAAGGGTATGTGCGTAGGGAGTTTTGATATGCGAAAAAAAAATATTTTTCCACCCCCTGGAAGTTGTCAGGGGTAGCTGTGGTAGTCTTCAGTTTAAAAAGTCAACTACTACGATGAAGTTCATATATCAGCACAACACTAAAACAGCACTTCGAATATAATTTATTGGTAGGTATCAATTTAACTCACAATTCAAATTGCCAACATCCTTATTATAATGCAGTCATTCATAGCATATTCATCGCATCGCACATCAAAGTATTATGTAAGCTCAAGTTATTACAATAATTTTTAGTACCGCTTCTTTTACAAAGGAAACGCTGAATTTGATTTATTTTCTAACGAAATCGTCCATTACTTAGAGTATAAACAAAAAATTACCATGCATAAATGAGAAGCACGTAAAATCCCTAAAGAGGCTTATGAATTTGCTCTTCTAATGTCTGAGTGACTTGTTATTTTCGTGCAATAAGCTCGAGTTGAAAAGGCACGGAACTATGAAAGTGGTCTAAAATGTATTATTATATTTCATGTAACACATCAACTGACCGCCCGGCTTCGCACAGCTTTAATTTACTTTTTTGTATATTTCTTTCATTTTTTTTAATTTTTTTATACATTTAATTTTCTTTTTTTTTTGTTCAATAATTACTTACATAAAAAAAGAATATAATATAAAAACCTTAAAATAGACTTAATGCAATTATAAAATCTAAAACTAAATTTATAAATAAAAAATTTGTCCCAGGTCCCCAGACATTGGAAGTGTACCCAGAAGCTGGCTGCGTTTCCTCGTTGAATTGCAAGGCTTATGCGTTGTGCGAAGTACGTACCAGCCTTCTGGTCATTTGTAGATTTAATTAGGCGTTTTGAAATTTCTTTACAAATGGAATGAGCGCTTGGTCCCCAAGGCCCAACTTCCATTTACTTCCTCTAATGCCTTAGAGGATCAGCAGCAGCCATACCAGAAAACGCAAAGCGGCGCAGATATGTCGGCCTCAGCGACGACTACATATTTGCGCCACTTGGTTTCTTTCATACATTATTTTGTTATATTTTATAGATTCTAAAAGTTATATATTTTTTGATGTGAAACACATCTATCGGCGCGCCTTGGTGGTCAGACCGACTCGTATGATGTGACGGAAAAGTGCGTCATGCCCCCTATCCCCCGCCGCTCTTTACTCCCCCTCTCCACAACCGCTCTCCGCTTGTGTGTGCGTGGTGCGTATACTATGTGTACTGCGTGTACCTCTCTAATCGACGTCAGTATACTTGTCGCGTCAATTTTGATGTCACATATCTGCCTGCGTGACGGCTACCTTTTTCGTAGTGTAGAGGAAGGGGGTGGGCTATTGTGATAGTATACATACAGCGACAGTACGCAGATGTGCGAACCAATCGAGTAATACATTCAAATCTTGAATACAAGTATCGCGCGCGCCTGTCCAGGCTACTCTGAAACTATTTGTGATTAAGTTTCACTGTCGCCATAAAAGGACCTAATATTATATAGTATTAGTACTTTTTACATCTATGTAGTTTGCTTTTCTTTGACGGTTCTGATTTAATTTGCATTAATAATTCTCGTTTTAAGGATGATGACCGCTTATCTGTGATGTAAACCAAGTTTTATAATTCTGAAATGTAGGTATGTGTATTGATGAAAAGTGCAAATCCGTGAATTCGTTAAAAATATTCTAAATTACGAGTATCTAGACTAGACTAAAAGAAGAAGAACTCATTAGTGGAGTGTCGTTAGTCGTAAAAAGTGAAAAACCTCGAACGAGAGCAGCAGTGACTATATTTTTATAGGGTTTTTTGCATTGTACGGCTAAAGCCTAATACCATAGATTAAATAATACTAAAATGTTTACTAATTAGAATTTGCCGATCTTTTTTCTTTACGAGCTGCTTTACAGCCCCCGAAACCGTAACAGGGTACCCAGCAAAAAACCAAGTCTTTCTCGTTTAGCCGATGGATGGTATTTGTGAGGCCAGTTCTGTTGAGGTATAATTTCCTTGTTTATTTCATAGTTTATTGAAAAATTCAAGAAATAATTGTAAATTAATGATTAATCCAAAGTAACTGCAATAATTTTAATCATATGGATAAAAAGTATCATTATTTATGTTTTTGGAATTGGCAAGTATTAATTCAAGGTCGAAAATTGCAAATTTAAATAGAAAAGAACCAAAAATAATGGCCAGAAACTTTGTAACCAGGTATAATAATTCATACAAAAAACGTTATATTATTTGTAAATAACATAATTTAGACTAATGAAAAACATACTAATTATCTCCGATATCTCCGTCTTCAACTTCGTCTATTTGTAAAATTGGAGATGCGTTTAAACAACTATCACCACTGCACTCCGAACAAGCGGCACTGCAATTACACCCACAAACAACTTCGCATCCTGTCGTACCTACATGAACAAAAAATACTTTTCAGTAGGTTTTCTGTAGCTGGCAGTTGATTCATTGTTATGTCTCAACATCCCTCGGTCATGTTTCCATCCCCACTAGGCGGCCATTGCAACCATGTTAAGCGACTGGTCTATTTGGCGGTTTTTGCCCACTCCACGACCTGTCCTCGCAGTTTGAGTGGTGGCGGTAGTCGTTTCTTGAAGGTCATCAGTGCGGCAGTCTTACCGACGTTGAAGGACAACCTCGATTTGTCGAGCCAGTCTGGCAAAACATCCAGCAGACATTGCATCTTCCATGCCGCATGGGTTACGTTCACGGAAGAGGCGAAAAAGGCACTGTCGTCCGCAAAGAGGGCCAACATGCAACAGAGTCCCCTCTTCGCCCAAGGGCGAGGGTCCGAGGGTCCCAAGTTTGGTGTGTCATCAGTGTATATCGCGTAGAGTGCAGGAGATAGACAGCTCCCTTGGGGTAGTCCGGCTGAGATCGTTCTCAGATTCGTTCGCCAATACGTGGAGTACCTACTCTCACAAGCTGGAGAGTAGTAGGATGCCCCTCCCAGAAGCCGAATTGCTCCCTACGGACCGCGAAGCAGGGTCTCAGAAGTCCCCACTACAATAAGTGATAAAAAACACAACAACAATATTTTTAATGACCACAAAATTGTAATAGGTTATATTTACATCGCGTACGTCACCAAACTAACAGCTCAACTCATGCAAACCGACACCTAGCAGTTTCATACCCTCAATTCTCTTTTGTGTACCTGAGACCTCAAATAGGCTTTGCATTTAAAATAATTTCACTTTAGGAATTACAGTCTAAACTTTACAGTAAAAAAAATACATATATATAAAAAAATCAACAATTAAAAAAAACAAAAAGCGAAACAAAACAACATATAAAACACATTCCAAAAAAAAAAAAAGATAATTTTGTCACTGTTGACTTCGTTCGAGGTATAAATCTAACGACACTCCACTACATCTCAATTTTCGGGATCATAATACATCCCATCTATTTCCATTTAAAATTATATTCATACCAGTTTAGCCGTTTACAGCCGTACAGAATAAAGAAAATCCTGTGCCTGTAATATCCTATTATAGCCATATTTATCAAATAGCCGTTAAAATTAAATAGAACTGTAACACTGAAGGATGCGTGCTGTACGTGGAACACTTCCTAACCCTCAGTGTCGTGGCAGGTCTCTAATTGGGTCACTCTCCAATAAAAGATAATACTGTTCACTCTACTATATTGACATAGACTTGCTTGCTAGGCAGTATTATGAATGACCTAGTGAATTACGACGCTATGCATGCGACCTACTGTCGAGAGCGTTTACATGTAACTGACGTGTATCGGACAATGTACCTGTATGAATATATGTCCGCTACAGAACAATAAGAATCAATATTTTTGTGTCAGCAATTTTCAATATAGTTTAAACATAATGGCCAAGAGGGAGTCTAAAGCTGGCTTCCCACGGTGCGTGATATTGCGGACGGACGCGCACCAGCCGTATTCGTCCGTGCTCGTGCGTGCTTGTGCGTCCCGGTGCGCTCGATCCGCGGCGAGTCAGTAACTTCAAAGGTGCGGTGCGTGCTCGTCCGTGCTCGTGCGTACTCGTGCGTGGCCGTCCGCGGTCGTCTGATATTACTATACTCTTTGGTCTGTCGTGCGGCCTTGTGCGTGCTATCACGCACCGTGGGAAGCCAGCATAACACACATGGACCATTTTTTCCTGAGAACTTTAAGACATTTTATTTTCTTTACTTTAATTTAAACAATGCGAGGTAACACAGGGTTTGGGGTTCTTGAAAAAGTATTATTTTTATAATTTTACATATAGTTTTTAATTTTTTTATTTATTATTTATTTTATGTGTAAAAAATATTTAGATAATATAATTTAAAGAATAAATTAAATATAATACATTTTAAAATTGTTAAAAAAAAATTACAATTCTTATAACAAGCCCTTTCATTTGATGAGTCACATGACGCACTTAAAAAAGGTTTCACTATTTAATTTTTCCCTCAAAATTAATTAGGTGATCAAAATCTACATACTTATGTACCAACTTTCAATCTTTTTCCGTCCATTAGATTTGGACAAAATAATGACAGACTGACAAACAGACAGATAGACACAAGAGTGATCCTATAAGGGTTCCGTTTTTTCATCGGATGTACGAAAACCTAGAAATAACAAATATTTTTATTTTTTATGTTATTTTACAAGTTTCAGTCGACGGCATGATTGGGAGTCAAACGAAACCTTTATAAGTTTATACAATCACTTTTGTGTCCGTCCGTCTGTCACAGAGGTTTTTCTCGAAATCCATGTATCGGAATTATATAATTGGCATAAGGTTGACGCGCACAATATAGACATAGCCAGTCACTGATTAGAGAAATATTTTTTCTTTCTCTTTTAACTGGTTTGTGTGAGGTTATACTTAATGATTAGAAAAACATGTTTGTAAGATTGAGATAGCGGTCAGTTTAGTTCAACGAAAAAATATATAATTAATACATAATATTGTGAGTTATACCTCTAGGGATTCCAAAATTATATATATAACTAGCTCATTGCTGCTCATTCGTACGCGTTGTATTAGGAATACAATTCACCCACTTGGGTAGGTACCGTGATGTTAAATACCTTCCTCAAGAAATGGGCTATCAAATGCATTTTTTTTTCAAACAGGTCTAGTAGGGTATAGGCTGGCAATTATGACGTCATCAATTTTTTGTAAGGGATTTGTAATTGTTTTTTCAGAAACCTATCGTGTGTGGTATCAAATGAAAGGACTAAAATATACTACACCAATACCTTTGGGTCCTTCAGGTAGGAGACAGCTTAGTATTTTTTTTTATAAAACATACTTCAAATGTTTCATGATATATATATAACTTTTTTAATTTTTTTCATTATTAAAAAGTTGGACAGATTTTTGAAATTTAAACTTTGTGTGTTTTGCAATTTTTTGGATATTTAGAAAACAGGTGGCCGAAAGGTAATGGTGTAGTATATTTATAGAACCGGCTCACCAGGTCACTTTTCAATAAAGCTGCAGTTTTCCGATAATCTTTAATAGGAATATCGTGCGAGCAAATTTCCCATCAAGATGGTATTTATCGGGTTACGCGGCAATATACGATTGGAAAATATCGAATGTAATGGCGTGTTTTATTTTGAAAGTAGATATTAATTTTTTGTAAGTTTTGAAAAAACATGCATGATATACAGTTGATTCGTTAGTGCTATTGATTAGAAAAGAGAGACTATTAGATCCTATTTACACATGTGCATTTTGGGCGTCGACCTACATACCTACCTAATTTTTTTTTATCTTGCAGCTATAGTTGTGTGAGCCTATATATGAAACGGCGATGACCGGCTTTACTTCTGAAAATATTCATACTTCGCCACTGCTATGTATTAATGATCCATATCAAATAAAAAGCTGTAGCAGTTCACATATACTTCACATATAATTTAGATGTATACTTCAGGAACTAGCACAGGCTTCTTCATTACGCGGAATAAATTAATTAGGGCAGGCGAGCGGCTTGTATAGGCGAAACTCTTAGTACGAAACCTTAATTATGCAAGCCCGACTCGCCCTTTTCATGCACTTTCATTGTGTACGGTTTCAGTATTCAGTACCACTCGCTGCATACCATTAGGTACTATATATTTTTTAAATTACTTTATTGCATCATAGAATAAATATAAAGCACTAGCATTCCGCCCCCGGCTTCGCCCGTGGACATTTACGAACAAAATAAAATATACCCTATAATTCGTATCTAATTGTAGCTGACCGAAATTAATAAATAATATTCGATCTCTTTGGCTGTATAAAGAGTTCCTTTTTAAGAAGATTTTGATTTGACACATTCTTTACTTTATATTTGATAGCTGTTTCCCACGACTTCTAATTTCAAAATGTTGGCAAACATATACACTTCATACACTGCCCACCCCGTTCCCGTCGTCATGCCGTGATAATAAAAAGTATCCTATGTTACTTCTAATACCTCCAAGAATATATGTGCAAAATTTCATGATGATCGGCTAAGTAGTTTTTGCGTGAAAGCGTACAAACAAACTTACATTCGCATTTATATTAATAAGGGATAGGGATACTCGATTATAAATGAATAATCGCGTATGTTTTTTAAACAATTATTTAATTTACTATTTATTTCATAATTATTTTACTTTTGAAAGTATACATGAAAACTTTATCAATTCGTTCTGGCACTGTATATTTATAATCAACATACGCAAACTTGAAATGTTGTAAAAATTATCCTCTAAAGGAACAATTTATGGTATATATTTCGTCTTAGTTTTTGTTTAGTTATTTGTTCAATAATTACTTACATAAAAAAAGAATATAATATAAAAACCTTAAAATAGACTTAATACAATTATAAAATCTAAAACTAAATTTATAAATAAAAAAATTGTCCCAGGTCCCCAGACATTGGAAGTGTACCTAGAAGGCTGGCTGCGAAGTACGTACCAGCCTTCTGCTCATTTGTAGATTTAATTAGGCATTTTGAAATTTCTTTACAAATTGAATGAGCGCTTGGTCCCCAAGGCCCAAGTGTTTCAAAACCAAGTGGCGCAAATATGTAGTCGTCGCTGAGGCCCACATATCTGCGCCGCTTTGCGTTTTCTGCTATGGCTGCTGCTGATCCTGCATGTGTATGGTATGTATGTACTTATAAAGTTTATTTGAAATTATACTCTTAAAAGCCTACGGGGGGTGAAAATAAATGCTTAATATAGCATGAACAAAATACGAATAATTAATTTAATTAATTTACAATATTTTAAAAATTGTACATAACATTAAAAAGCTCCACTCCAAAGAAAAATAAATTGTAATTAACATTATACGGAACACAACAAATGATGTAAAAATGTATTTAGAAATAACTAAAGTAGAAAATAAACCTTGTTACGAGTTACTTATTTGCCACTATACAGAGACTGTTATTCATGTCCAGGGCCGGGGAAAAATCTCATTTGCACAGCCCGCCCCACACAAATGTAACAATGTATTTATTCTTTTCACTATTATTACTATTTGTATTTTTAAATCATTTTACATATTTTTGACCTAAATTAACAATAATAACAATGCTATATAAAAATAGGGTAGGTAATTAAGCTTTCGTGACTCGGGCGGATTACGAACTACGCTATGTCAACCAGGAGATGTGACGAATAATCAATGACCTTCGAATAATTGAAATAAATTACACTCATATTTTTAGAAGTTGTTTTTTTATATATTTTATTTAAGAACTACATTGACCTCAAGATGCAGTTTATCTATAATGATTTATCTTGTGCAGAGCAAATTTCCTTCGATATAGTTTCAACGTCGAATGGATCGTAATAATCAATAAGCGTTGCTAATTTCTATACTAATATACAATGTGTATATATTAGTTCCCTATTGAAATGTAACAACAAAATGATACATGATTCATACAGATTAGGTGACCTCATAATTGGGTAGATATATACTAAGGTATCAGCATGTCACATAACCTCATATCGTAATCTCTTGGTAACAACATAATGAAACGAAATAGAGTTACATTGTCTTAGTTAGACCAATAGACGTGCAAATTGCAATTCCTTTGCTTGCTTGTATTCTTTAGGCGCGTTGAGCGAATTTTGGTGGGCGGAAATCTTATGGATTCGCGTCAGGACATGCTCATGGATTGCGCCCGGCCCGAAAATGCTCGGCCCGAGATTGTCTTCCAATTTCTGAGAATGCTCGGCTCGAGAATGCCCGGGCAGGAATTCGTGTACTGGCTTCCAATTGCTGGGACTGTTAATTATAATTTTAAGTATTCACTTTCCCCCATGACTGCCTGTCTTTTTTATTGAAAAATTGTATTATATTAATTTTAGTATTTGTTTTTGTACATTATTTCCATATAATTATGTACGTAAAGTTTTTGTGATAGACCAGATTCTTTTTGTCAAATTTAAATTTACTTTTTTAAATATTTTGACCGTCTTTGTTATGTCTATACTATGTTCGAATTTCAAGTCTATATCTTATTTTGTTTAGAAGCTAGATAGAGGCTTATGACAGACGGACAAACATTTTTGGTATTGGAATATATTTTTTTACGGAACCCTAAAAATTAAGACAACAAAACAGTAATATAGGTTAATAAATTAGTATTGTAAGTTTGTATGATTGTTACTCAAACACTTAAATAACTTAATAAATAAATTGTACAAAACAAGTTTTTCTCAGAAGTCATAATATATTTCCTTTAATTCAATCTAATTAAAATTCACAGAAATAGACTTACATATTTTTATATACTTACCTATTTTGTAGTTAAATTTCAAATTAAAATATTTTAGTGATAGCTCTCCATACATTGTAACAAAGATTTTTCGTTTATATTGCAGCAATTATGCAGAAGTTATGTTTTGAGATATGAGCTCCTAAAATCGTTAACAATGTGTTTTTAAGTGAATAAAAAATATAGAAATCATTCATAAAATTTTCAATAACTGCAATTTTCAGTTATGTACTTGAAACGTAGCAACCGGTGAAGTTATAAAAATGAGCCAAGTGCGAGTCGGACTCGCACACGAAGGATTCCGTATCACCGTGCAATATTTAACACTACATTGTTTTTTATAATTTAATTAAAAACATTATTTGTTTTAATTAAGAGTATGCCTTCTAGTTATACTATTAGTTAGACGTTTGTATGTATTATATTTATGCCATAATAAAATGGAGCAATACACGCCGAAAAAACACTATTCTTGTATGTGGACCCGTTTTAATGTTTTACTTTATTTTATTTCTATTATTTGTTATACATATAATAAAATGTTGCTATATAATTATAGCGGTCACAATCTGTGAACATTTTAAGAGTCTACCTATTACGGGTTAAAAGACGGACGGGCAGACGGAGGAACAGACAGCGGAGCCTTAGTAATAGGGTTTCCGTTAGCACCCTTCACCGATATTTGTAAGACCAATTAAAAATGGTAAATTACAGCATTTGGAAGAAAAATATGTACAAAGTACAAAATGAAAATTAAATGATTGTCAGTTAGCCGCAATCTCTAAGATGTCAGATAATTAATTAAAGGTTTTGATTTTGTTAATTATTTGCTGATATCACATGGTTGCCTGTAAAGAGACGGGCGTAAGTAAGTATTACATATTTGAAATAACTTCTCCCGGCTCCAGATTTTGCTCGGCATCCCGAAAAACATAATACTCAATCAAGTGGCCGGCTCTTAGACTATGAATATTATTCTACTTATTTCAGCCTGTTTAATTAGACACGTCTAATTAACTACGTAAGGGAAAACCTTAATGATGGTCAAGAGCGGCAAATAAATAAAAAAAAATATTGCATACTATTAATGTCGTCCCAAGATAAAAATTAATAACTTTAGATGGAAATACGTGGCGGAATAAGGATAGGTAGTTATCTATGTTATAATTTAATATTCCTAATTAGGTTTTTAAATTAACTTACACAGTTTGGCTAATATAGACTAGATAAGACTAGGAATTGAAAAAATTAACCTCTCGAAGCAAATTAATTTTCTACAAAAACTATTAGAGCTAGGTGAAATGGAAAAAAATATCCTCATTAATTTATCTACACAATACTTACTTATTGATAGTGCTATACCTTTAAAATATTATTATGGGTAGTCAGTCACATGAAAAAAAAAATTGCAATAATGCATTATGTACTGTTTTGTAGCTAAATATATAAATATTACAACTCTTATATAAATATTACAACTCTTATATAGATCATTTTGTCACAGCTTCGGTCGTTTTCATATAAATTAAAGAAAAAGTAATTATAATTAATATTAATATTTTTTCACCCACAGTCATATTCTGGAAACTATAAGTTCTATCAAAATAAAGTAAATAAGTTATATAAAATGCTATAAAAATGGTTGCAGATAACGAGGATCATTAGGAACTCGAGCATTTCGATTTAGATGGAAACACCTATTACAAAATTAATATGATTTGTTTCTAGACGTTCCTTCAGTAACGAGAGGCGCATCATTATTTTTTATCAAATCTGGTTCAGTCTAATAAGTACTTTAAGAAATTTTGCATTTGCGAGATACTACTGGCGCGTAAATGATTCCATTTCATTAAATCAAGACCTCTGGAACATAATGGTTTTTTTTTTAATTATAACTTTTCCTGTCTGATGTTATAGAATGTGTCAGTGAATGTTTTTTGTATTAACATATAACTTAACAATCAAAAATCTGAGTATTTTTTAACCCGACTGTTATTAAAGCTGGACGAAATAACTAACGGGCACCAACTATTACGTACCTACTGCACTGCACGATTTAGATAAATGGATTTACTGTTATTTTTACAAACAACTTTTCGCGACACTCAACGCGAACAATGGACGACTCCGCTGTCGGTCGGTGCCGGCGGGCGGTTGGTGTGCTGCGTAAGGATGTGTTAAGGAGCGGTGGTCAAGGTCATCTTGTATCTGTCAAAAATATGGCAAATCTAAGTTAATCCTGCAAACGTGAGTTTATTTATACAACATCTCCTCACCCCAAAAGGATTGTTATTATTTGAAATTGGATTGAGCCATATTTTTATTATTTAGGGTTCTAAAGAGCCATAGTTTTCGATACGAGCAGATTATTTGCGTATATTTACCGATTTTCATATTATAGGTTTGCCGACTTGGCGTGTAATATATAGAATGTTTAATGCAGAAGGCTTGGCGTCACCAGCGGCCCGGCTAAGAAGAGAGGTTAGCGGGGTAAGTCGCTGTATGAGGGGCAAACCTGCGTGCGCCGTTCCTGCGTCTATATAACTCGAACAATCCTGGTCAAACCAACCATTCCGACGAGAACCTCTCTTGAGCAAACGTGCCTAGGAAAATCTCTTGTCATATCGGCTTCTATTTAAATTATATCGAGAAACTTAATTTCAACCTGTTGCATAAAATAAAAAAGTTGCTATGTAGAATTTTTGAGAAGTTGTTTCGCCATTGGGGCGTTTATTTGTAATTGATGAACAATAAACACTTTTATTTGAGAAGGTGAACTAACTTTAAGAAAAATGTCGCTTGTTGTGTTTTTGAATCGTGTGAAGCTGATGAGCAGCCGTTCCTACAAGTATGCGTTGTTCGAGTTCCGAGGTACGTAACACTTAATTAAAAGCTTTTTAAGTTCTTTAATATTTTTTTCTTTATTTTAATTTTAGATTACTATTTTATGTTTACTTTTTGATTTTGTTAGTATTTTGTTCTGTTTCTAGCTGTTCCAGCAATACCACGTCTTCAAAGCAGCTTTTTAAGATCTGCAATTTATTATGTCACCCCTTCTACTGTTTATCTCCATCTAAAGTCAAAAACTATACCATAATTTTAATGTGACATTAATTTTAAATATACGTGTACAGAAAAATAAATCGACGCTAGAACGAAATAATCATACAATTTAATAGCCCTAAATTTAAAGCCCTAATAGACATAATTTGTATAAAAATATAAATCCAATTTCTAACTTTGTTGATAATAATAACTGCCGTTAGTTGAATTGTTTTGGTGAACAGGTTGTTTGTTTTAAGCAACAGGCATTCGGCCACCCGCGGGGTGGTAGTACACGCTAGTACTGTATTTCGTGTAGTTTGATATGACGCAGATTGAATATATAATGTTTGAAAGTATTTATAACAAATTTTATACGTCGATATCATAATATACCGAATAGTGTAATGCTAGACTACGAATAATTTAATATCTTTACTTATACTTTTTTTGTTACTTGATTCATACAGAGTTACTAAAAATTAAAACAACTTAAAACGTAATAAATCCGGAAAGAATTACAACTTGCCTCATGTCTTCAATAATATTTTATTTAGTACTAGCTTTCCGCACCCGGCTTGGCCCGTGGAAATTCATCAAAATAAAATATATCTTATATTACACTCACTATTTCCATTAGTGAAAGAATGTTTATAATAGTTTCAGTAGATACACAAATTACCCCCTACATACAAATAAGTATAGATTTTAATTTCTTAACAAATACAACAATGTTTCTAAAATAATAAGAATTATAAAATCCGCAATATACACTCCCAACTAATATTGCGCTTATTTGTTTGTCCCTTTTTTCACGTCAAATAGAGCAACGGGTCGACGTGATTTTATAGGAGACACAGAGATATTTAATATTTGTAGAGCCGGAGAGTGATATAAGCTACAGCTTATGCAGGAAATACTTGTGAATAAATAGAGCTGGGACCTTAATTTCTCCACAGAGATATGAAATGTATACATTTTGTTTAAAATGTTATGAAGCGACTCATTTAAAAAAATATAATCACTTCATCACGGGCTTTACAGTTTGCGACGCAGTAATAATGTAAATTTTCAACCAAGTTCGGAACACCTGTTGCAAGAGCGTCCGTAGAGCTATTTTATTGGTAGAGCAGTAGACTTGAACCCCCCTGGAGTAGGTAGATACCTCGTATGAGTCGTTTTTCGAATTTAATCGAATACGTTCAGAAATTACGGTATGAATGAGTCATGTTCACTCTGTCTAAAAATAAGTCGTATCCGTTCCGTAGTTACGGCAAAAAAGTGCTAGGTCACGCCCTTCCACCTCTGAACCAAAATTCATCGTAATCCGTTCAGCAATTAAAGCGTGAATGTGTTATGTCATGCCCCTCTATTTTTATTCATAATTTCATCAAAATTTGTTCAGAAGTTAGGACATTTATCTCTTTATCAATTCATCAAAATATATTCAGAAATTGTGAGTTATGCGGAAAATACAAAACAAAATACTTTTGGTCATAACCGTTTGTATGTAGGTATCTCAACATATAATAAAACAAAGTCCCCCGCCGCGATTTGAATGAATGAATTTTGTAGATTAAAAAGTCAACAAAAAAGTATGTGGTAGCATATATATATCTCTAATAAATAAATAGTTATAAGCGTATTTATGTATGTGTTAAAATTGTTATAAACCCATATTGTATCCGTGCGAAGCCGGGGGCTAAGTTGTTAGCGTTATATATAACTCAACCATTTTGTCATTGTATATGTTCACAAGTTGAAAAACGTGTTTATTCTTGCTACTGCGAGTTGAAAAAAATGTCGACTCATGGAACTTCATCTCTATTATTAATACTTTTAATTAAATGTCGAAAATAGGCGATCGGCGCTGTGTTAAGCGGGGAACTCACTAGACAGACGTGCCCACGGGCATGTCTGCGCAGGCCTCTCTGCTATTAGGTCTGCCCTATGTCTGTTAATGTGTGTCCGTCACAGGCAGTCTGTCAGACTGCCCGTCGCAAGTCCGCGCGATCTCATTTTGTCCGCGCGGGCACAGACATGTCCGACCGTGTATGCTTACCGCGGGCTGCCTGTGCACAGACACAGGAGCGACAGCGACCAATGCGTACCTAAAAGTTTATTATTATCATTTAATGAATTTATTTAATTAATATTCTCTTTATTTCAATTAATTTCTTTCATTTATATTTTTACATATTTATAAAAATACATAAAAATGTATAAAAAAAAAGGAGTTATCCCCCCAGAAGCGTGACAAATACCAAAAGTACCGGTGGTTAGGGCTGCAGAGAGAGGAGGAGCAATGCCTTCTGGATCTGACCCTTGACCCAACCGCCAAACTCAAGGCTCCTAAGGTGTTGGTCGAAACTCTTGGCAAACAGACCATTGACCGTCACAACTATCGGTACAACGATCGCCGACTTCCCATCCCACATGTCGACAATCTCGTGAGCCAAGTCAAGATTATTAATAACAGGGCTCAGAAATGAATTTCAATGATAATAAATTATTCTGGGAAGAATTTATTTCCAATTCTTTAAGTAAATTCATATGGCTATACTTATTTCTACTTTTATAACATTTTTTAAACTAAATTCTTTTCTTTTTATTTTTTTCTAACATTATTAACGCAGCACCAGCTACTGTAATTTTACGTCTTTGCGTTGTCATTGTCTAAAACAAACTGATGAGTCTGTGTAGTGCAAGGAATATACTACTCTCTAGTGTAGTGTATTGTGGCGACAGACATGTCCGGACAGACCAAGGACAGACTGCCCGTGGGCAAGTCTGTCTAGTGAGTTCCCCGCTTTACGCTGTCTCAAAACAGGCCGCTACAACTAACAATTATATATTACCCTTTATACCTAATATAAATTTAAATTTTGAAAAAATATGGTTATATAAAAGTATTTTTATAATACCATATAGGTATTAATAAAATATTTTTTTATTGTTTAAAATCGTTTTTCTTTTAGTTTAAAAAATATTTAAAAAAAATTTGGTGATAAAATTAATGATATGCGAATTATTACAGAATAAAAATAAATATTTATATTTAATTAGTTTATTGAGTAAACAATTTGTTATAAATAATTGTGGAACTTGCTTATATTTATTTTAGATTTAAAAATTGTAAATTAAAATGTAAAAAAAATTCTATTATCTACAGATTTTTTCTGGAGTTCTCGTTTACATTCTAAGTCGGATAATTATTAAAAGAAAGCTCCTAAAATTATTACGGTTCGTAGTCTCTACACCATTATGAACATTAAAAAAATTATTAGTTATAAAAAACAATATTTTATAATAATATGGCAGAATAAAATTGAAAAAAATAATTATTGCATTTGTTTAAAAATTTTATTTAAACAAATGCTCCTAAAAATTGTAGTAAAATTGTATTCATATTTAAAATCAGAAATAATACCTATTTTTATTAAAAAATAAATTTAGTCAATTTTTTGAAACTTTTTAATTTTTTGTTGTTTAAATAAATCATAATTACTGGATTTTAATAATTAAAAATACCGCAAGTTAATTAAATCTTATTAAGTATAGTTTTTAAAATCTCCACTAAGCGTAATAATTTTAGGAGCTTTAGTTTAATAACTATCCGAATTAGAATGTAAACGAGAACTCCAAAAGAATTAGGTAATTAACAAGGCTCATTTTATAAAAATCAGTGGTTAATTCGGTATGTAAAGTAAAAGCTAAGGTACGATTTTTATATTTTTATTTTAAAGATTAAGCTATTTTAAGAAACTAATTTGAATATTTTTGATTTCTATACAGCAGTTTTTTTATAATAAATTATCAAAGTTTTGGCACTGATGACGTCATTTTGTCGGCTGAATACTTCAATACCTTTGATATGTTGGTACAGAAAAAAGAACATCTGTGTTCTTTGAGTTTGACATTTAACAAACAATAATGTTGCCGTCTCTAAATCCTACAAAATCTACCAAAACCTACCACTTCTACATAAAACATATTAAAACAACAACTAAGAAACACATCTTTACGGCTTTTATACCGTAGTCTGCATAGTTGTTGTGATACAAAATATATACAAAGGTCAAAGAATATCCTACCATAAAAATGCTTATACATTCTTTCTAAATAATAAACTAGATTAGTTATAAAAACTACTGAAATAGTAGTATATCTAGTAACAGAGTAACATTGGTTGACAAGTTGACAAGTAAATATTTTGCTTTTATTTAGCCGATATAATGACGTCATTCATGATTCCACGACACGCCTTGGTGGAAAGCGCACGCGCCGCGCAGACGTGTTGGGGAATCCAGTTTAATCCCGTCCGTGCTGTGATGGTTGTGATTAGTCAGCGATTAATAGGACATATCGGAGCATTCTACCTACCGATTATCGGCTTATTGTTACTGTGACGTCTATAATACTTGACATTGGCGGAATCATCAAAACCCTGATGGAGCCATTTTGAAAAAAAATAGAATAGAATAGACGTCATTCATAGGTGAAATGTAGGTTAAGTAAATTATTTGTTTTTGAAAAAATAAAGACAATCTCACGATTTTAAGAGTTATAAATTGAAAAATACGGATTATTAAACCAATGTCTCGAAACGGTTTTGGATTCAGCATACCTTAACTTTTACTTTACCTACCGAATTGTTTTTCCTTTGGAACTTTTTTCTCTGTAAACAAATGTGAAAAAGAAATTTGTTAAAAAATTTAAAAAAATCTGTAAATAATAGAATATTTTCTTTACATTTTAATTCACATTGTTATTTTTATTATATTTTTTTAAACTAAAAAAATTATAAGCAAGTTCCACAATTATTTATAACAAATTGTTTATTTAATAAATTAATTAAATATGAATTATTATTTTTTATTCTGTAGGTAATCGCAAATCATTAATTTTAAATAAAAATTATTTTTAAATATGTTTTTAAACTAAAAAAATAAAAAAAACTATTATAAACAATAAATTCAATATTTTTTTTAAAACAATATTTTATAAAATATAATAATGCAGAAAAAATTTTTTTTAAACAAATGCAATTAAAAATTGTATTAAAATGGTATGTAAATACCGCAAGTTACTTAAATCTTATTAAGTATAGTTTTTAAAATGTCTCCACGAATCGTAATAATTTTAGGAGCTTTGATTTAATAATTATCCGACTTAGAATGTAAACGCGAACTCTAAAAGAATTAGTTAATTATCAATAGGCTCATTTTATGAAATATCAGTGGATTTTTTTTTCCTTCAGAACTTTTTTCTCTCAAGTGTCTAGATAATACCATCGATTTTAAATTAATAATTTATAGGGTAAAATATAATTGTTAGTTGTAGCGGCCGGTTGTGAGAGAGCGTAACCCTATATTCGTAACCGCGCGGAGCCCTATATTCGACATTTAATTAAAAGTATTAATAATAGAGATAAAGTTCAGTAGGTGGACATCTTTTTCTGTCCTCCTCTTTTTTTAAATATCTTTGATATTATTAGTTATTGAGTTATTTGCAAAAATATAGACCCATTTTATTGGGATTATTTAATTGTTAATAATATTTGTATTTGTTTATGTGCTGGTTTATCTTGTTTGGTGAATAAAACAGATTACTTATATTGTGTTTTTAATGTTATTTTTAATATGTTAACAATTTCTTTAATTTTAGTTTTATACAATGTAACAATACACGTTTTTTAACGACTTACTCAATTCGACCGTATATTTTTTTTTTTATGTGTGTTCGCGGATAACTTCGTCGTTTATGAACCGATTTTGATGATTTATTTTTTAATCGACAGATAATTCTTCCGGATTGGTCCCATTTTTATGTCATAAAAATTGGTTTATTAGTTTTTCAGTAATTTTGAAAAAACTGACTTTATAAGTAAATTATCAGTATCTCAATGAAATATGTACCGATTTTGACGACTTATTTTTTTAAGGATATAATAATTTCTCGACATTATCTCACAGACATATAACGAAAATCCGTTCAGTAGTTTTTCAGAAATTCAGTGATTTGTCTCTGTTTACGGCTGAAAATTATGTATCAGAGAAAAGCCTTAGCAACGGTTGCTATTGACACGAAGTTGTCAATTTTTGTATCGACGGTGGTCTAACGGCTAAAGGTATGGCATGGTATGGTGCAGCTCAGGATGCAAACGGTTCAAATCCCATCCACAGCAGCATATTTCGACCCTCTAATACACATACGATCCAAATCGGAATATTAGTTTGAATTGTATGGGATGCTACGAGCGCTACGACGTCTTTGAACTAGACTATGCAATCATCTAATTCGAAACAAATGCTTGATTTGTGTGGGATGCTACGACTTTATGCAGACTCGACCCACCAACACACAATCCAAATCGGAATATTAGTTTGATTTGTATAGAATGCTGCTAGTGCTACGACGTCTTTGGACTCGATTATTAAACAAACAATCAATTTGGAACATGTACTTAATTTGTGTTAGATGCTACGACTTTATCAGACTCGACCCTCCAACACACACAATCCAAATCGATACTGCTAGTGCTACGACATCTTCGGACTCGATTATTCAACAAACAATCATCAAATTTGGAACATGAACTTGAATTGTGTTGGATGCTACGACTTTATCAGACTCGACCCACCAACACACACAATCCAAATCGGAGTATTAGTTTGATTTGTATGGAATGCTACGCGTGATACGACGTCTTTGAACTAGACTATGCAACAAACAATCATCTAATTCGAAACAAATGCTTGATTTGTGTGGGATGCTACGACTTTATGCAGACTCGACCCACCAACACACAATCCAAATCGGAATATTAGTTTGATTTGTATAGAATGCTGCTAGTGCTACGACGTCTTTGGACTCGATTATTAAACAAACAATCAATTTGGAACATGTACTTGATTTGTGTTGGATGCTACGACTTTATCAGACTCGACCCTCCAACACACACAATCCAAATCGATACTGCTAGTGCTATGACATCTTCGGACTCGATTATTCAACAAACAATCATCAAATTTGGAACATGAACTTGAATTGTGTTGGATGCTACGACTTTATCAGACTCGACCCACCAACACACACTATCCAAATCGGAGTATTAGTTTGATTTGTATGGAATGCTACGAGTGATACGACGTCTTTGAACTAGACTATGCAACAAACAATCATCTAATTCGAAACAAATGCTTGATTTGTGTGGGATGCTACGACTTTATGCAGACTCGACCCACCAACACACAATCTAAATCGGAATATTAGTTTGATTTGTATAGAATGCTGCTAGTGCTACGACGTCTTTGGACTCGATTATTAAACAAACAATCAATTTGGAACATGTACTTGATTTGTGTGGGATGCTACGACTTCATCAGACTCGACTTACCAACACACACAATCCAAATCGGCATATTAGTTTGATATGTATGGAATACTGCCAGTGCTACGACATCTTCGGACTCGATTATTCAACAAACAATCATCCAATTTGGAACATGAGCTGTATTTGTGTGGTATGCTACGACTTTATCAGACTCGACCCACCAACACACACAATCCAAATCGGAATATTAGTTTGATTTGTATGGAATGCTACGAGTGCTACGACCTCTTTGAACTCAACTATTCAACAAACAATCTATCTATTTAGACATTACCTTGATTTGCGTGGGATGCTACGACTTTATCAGGCTCGACTTACCAACACACACAATCCAAATCGGCATATTAGTTTGATATGTATGGAATACTGCTAGTGCTACGACATCTTCGGACTCGATTATTCAACAAACAATCATTCAATTTGGAACATGAGCTGTATTTGTGTGGGATGCTACGACTTTATCAGACTCGACCCACCAACACACACAATCCAAACACAATCTTAATCGGAATATTAGTTTGATTTGTATGGAATGCTACGACTGCTACGACGTCTTTAAACTCGACTATTCAACAAACAATCATTTAACTTGATTTGCGTGGGATACTACGACTTTATCAGACTCGACCCTCCAACATACACAATCTTAATCGGAATATTAGTTTGAATTGTATGGAATGCTACGACTGCTACGACGTCATTGTACTCGACTATTCAACAAACGATCATTCAATTTGGAACATTAACTTTAATTGTGTGGGATGCTACGACTTTATCATACTCCACTGTTAGCGAGGCTGTTCTATAGTAATTTTATTTATATAGTATTTTCTTCAATTAAAACATAAATAAAATAAAATCAAACAAATTAATTGTATGTTATATCAAAAAATAATAGAATAAATGGCTACATTACAGCTTAGTTAGTGTCTATCAATAAACCTCTTCCCCATAATAATTGTGTTGCTCCGCTATGTAAGCTATAATCACTAATAGTG
Source organism: Nemapogon koenigi (assembly GCA_963924495.1). Classification (NCBI taxonomy): domain Eukaryota; kingdom Metazoa; phylum Arthropoda; class Insecta; order Lepidoptera; family Tineidae; genus Nemapogon; species Nemapogon koenigi. The sequence goes on from OZ004629.1 coordinate 21,787,241, forward strand.
AGTAAGAATACAAACCTGTAAAACAGAAAATTTATATTATAGTTTAAGGTAGAACGAGTCAATCCTGAATGGCACCAGTATCGTATTATAATATATTTTACGCGGAATTTAATGATTCAAATCAAATTTTACCATAGCGCAGGCGATTTATAACTGTAATGTAATATACAATATTGTTGTTCATCAAAATATACCTTAACAGAACTGGCCACTCGTTAGCCTCACAAATACTAAGGCTAAGAGAGGAAGACTTTGTTGTCGTGGGACCTTAAATCCGTGAAGATATTTAAAAAAAGTGTAAAGTTATTAACATAAAAATATACAAAATAATAAAGATGTGGACACCTACTAGAAATAATGTAATAGTCAATATTATTATATTAGAAAATTAGTTAGTAACATATATTTCTTGTATTTTGTGAACATTTATATTACTTTGCCTATTTTTCATATTACTAAGAAGTTTACGAATAAAGCAATATATTGTATATTCAACTAGTCAGGTTTTTGTAGGTTTGTAACTATTATTAACTTTATTAAAAGATCTTATATAAGTTAAGATTAGTACTAGGTACTTAACTATGTTAATGTTAGTAGTACTCATTTGTTTACAAACAAACAACCCATTGTCAAAAAACATGGTATGAGCATTTATATAGTTTGCTTCTAACATACATTTTTAAACATGGTACAATATTTTTAATATTTTCTCGCATATCTCCATCAATATATACTTTATTAGTACTTAAAAGTATTTATAAAAATTACATATATGCAATAAGTAGTAAACAGGAAAGACGCTGCATATCGCTGCATGGCTGAGAAACATGATTATCAATAGAGACAGGAACACAACTCCAAAAAAGCAGTACGCTTTCACCAAAATTTGATTTTCCTGCGAAATATAATAATAAATAAACCTTTTAAAAAAAAGTGTACCGACTTCAAAAATTTGCACTGAAAAGTAAGAAACAATAAAAATAGCGTCGTAGAATTTGAAGACGGTTGGTGCCAAATTAGGATACAAAATTAAGTAAACATCTAGGGACATAAAGATCTGTTCAATATTATCTGTGTTTCTACTGATGATCGTAGGTTCCTAATGAATTATCTAGATTAGTGAATTTGGGTACTAAATTATTTCTAATTTGGCACCAACCGTCTTCCAATTCTACGACGAAATTTTTATTATTTACTTTTATTACTTTTCAGTGCAAATTTTTGAAGTCGGTACACTTTTTTTTAAAAGGTTTATTTTTCCCTTTTAAGTGATTTTGTTGCCCTGAGAAATAAATAATAACGCAACTAAAAAAAATTATGGAAAATTTAAAAAAATACTGCGGTGGATGGGATTTGAACCTCGAGCAATGTGCATCCTACGCTGCATCCCATACCTTTAGCCGCTAGACCACCGTCGATACGAAAATTGACAACTTCGTGTCAATAGCAACCGTTGCTAAGGCTTTTCTCTGATATAATTTTCAGCAGTAAACAGAGACAAATTACTGAATTTCTGAAAAATTACTGAACCGATTTTCGTCATATGACTGTGAGATAATGTCAAGAAATTATTATATCCTTAAAAAAATAAGTCGTCAAAATCGGTACATATTTCATCGAGATATTACGAAAAATTGACTTAAAAGGTCAGTTTTTTCAAAATTTCTGAAAAACTAAAGAACCAATTTTTATGAGATAAAAATGGGACCAATCCGGAAGAATTATCTGTCGATTAAAAAAGAAACCATCAAAATCGGTTCACAACTGGCGGAGTAATCGATGTACATACATACATAAAAATACGGTCCGAATTGAGAACCTTCTCCTTCTTTTTTTGGAAGTCGGTTAAAAATAAGAACAACTACCATAACATAACTAACATACACATATAAAAATAATTTACATTAAATGCTTTTTGTATAGGTAATATCTACTTTTTCTATTAAAGCTTCTCAAATGATTGATTGTCTACCGCAGTGATGTATTTGGGAGCTAATATTTTTTTATTTTGAGAATTTTTTTATATCTTTACAAAATTCTTTTATTAACTTATATTTAAAATGTTGTGCTGTGAAATTGGCTTTTTTTCTTCACTTCTTCAACAACATCGAGATAATATTTATTTATTTTCATTCACGAATATTAGGTTAGAAATGAACCGAAACATCAGATGTATGAACATTGAACAGTGATATAGATAGACTAAAAACGAGTGCATCTCACTGGTACTTATGCGCTTGCATAATGCTCTCGCGCTTCCTCGCACAGCGGAACTTTTAACGAGTCTGGGAGGATGTTTGGGCCGTCAGATTTGTCAGGCTCATTGGAAAATATTTTAAAATATTATACTTAATTATATTATATTATTATACTAAATATATAAAGCTCGATTACCACTCACTCACTGACTCACTCACTCACTGACAGAATTGTTCTCCCAGAAAGAGTTGTGATGGGGGGTAACTTTTGGTGGGATCGTATAGAGGGGGTCCCAGTGAGTACCAGAAAAATCCCAAACCCCCCCTTTTCACCCCCCTTATTTTATTTTATTTTTATCTCGAGAAGTATACATCGGATGGGGTAGATGCCGAAACTAATAATGTTTAGGATCTGTTCCTATTAGTGAATCCATTAAAAAAAAAAACTTCCATGCAAAAAAAAACTCCCATACATTTTTTTTGTCTTTTATCTCGGAAACTACAAATCGGAGGGGGTAGGTGCCGAAACTAATAATGTTCAGGATCTGTATCTATTAGTGAATCCATTAAAAAAAAATATCTCCCATACAAAAAAAAAACTCACATACAAATTTACATACATTTTTTCTTTTTCCAGAAAGAGTTGTGATGGGGGGAAACTTTTGGTGGGATCGTATAGAAGGGGTCCCAGTGAGTACCAGAAAAATCCCAACCCATCCCCCCCCCCCCGTGTCCCATACAAATATTTTTAAACTCGCGAGCGAAGCGAGCGATGCCGCGGGAGCGGCCGGAGAAGCGTCAGTTATCAAAAAACCGAAACCCCCCTTTTTCGCCCCCCTTATTTTTTTGTTTTTTATCTCGGAAACTACAAATCGGAGGGGGTACGTGCCGAAACTAATATTGTTCAGGATCTGTTCCTATTAGCGAATCCATTAAAAAAAATCTCCCATACAAAAAAGAAGTCCCATACATTTTTTTTTGTTTTTTATCTCGGAAACTACAAATCGGAGGGGGTACGTGGCGAAACTAATATTGTTCAGGATCTGTTCCTATTAGCGAATCCATTTAAAAAAAAACTCCCATACAAAAAAAAACTCCCATACATTTTTTTTTTGTTTTTTATCTCGGAAACTACAAATCGGAGGGGGTAGGTGCCGAAACTAATAATGTTCAGAATCTGTTTCTATTAGTGAATCCATTAAAAAAAATCTCCCATACAAAAAAAAACTCCCATACAAATTTTCATACATTTTTTCTTTTTTTTTCCTGTGGACTGGGATTTGATTTCTACCCCTTTCCACTTTTCCAGTACCCCCCCCCCCCCCGTCTCCATACTAATTTTTCTAAACTCGCGAGCGATGCCGCGGCAGCGGCCGGAGAAGCGTCAGTTATCGCGATTTTAATGGTGGTAGGAGTAGGGTAGGGGTAGGGGTGGGGGTAGGAGTAGTGGTAGGGGTAGGGGTAGGGGTAGGGGTAGGGGTAGGGGTAGGGGTAGGATTAGGGGTAGGGGTAGGAGTAGGAGTAGGGGTAGGAGTAGGGGTAGGGGTTGGAGTAGGGGTAGGGGTTGGAGTAGGGGTAGGGGTTGCAGTAGGGATAGAGGTAGTGGTAGGGGTTGGAGTAGGGGTAGTGGTAGGGGTTGGAGTAGGGGTAGGGGTAGTGGGAGTAGTTGTGGTACCAGTAGGAATAGTTTATAGGTGGCGGGCTTATCGCTGACTTGTAGCATGTCTTCTTTGGTGTGGGCAGCAGTTGTTCCCTCACAGCAAACACGCGAGTTGCTTGCAACTCGCGCACTACACAACATACTAGTAATATATATAAAATTCAGCCTTCCTAAAATGACGTAAGTTCGAGCAAATTTTTTACGACTTTTAAAGTGTCTGTTAAAAGTTATGGCCCACAGGAAGTGTCTGGCAACTGTATATGTTTGTTTATAATAATATCATATATGACATATGTAAAAACCAGCCTTCCTACTTTGACGTAAGTTAGCATGTTTTTTTTCCACCTTTGATACCTGCTACCTGTAAAACGGCCCCGCTTTCAGCTTAGCGAGTATCCATTCCTTTCTAAGTTTATGTTATACTATACCGATCCTAAAAATTTCATCTTTCCTAAAAGCACGTAATTCTGGGGTGACTGGGATCTTGGACTATTACTTCTATACATAATCGTATTTTCACATTTAAGATGCTTTTCTATCTATATATACTTCAACACCGCTAAAGGAGAAAGCCTCTGCGTCTTCCGCTGAGCACTCTGTGACCAATAACAAAGTTCCGGTTATAAGAGCCTTTAAGTTATAAAAGAATAGTTTAAAAATATACTAGATAAATATAAGTGACTTATGATAAACCTGATTTAGTCCTGTGACGAGCACCACAATGAACAACAAATGCACTGCCAGTAGAAAAGACCACATGGTTGCCACTAGAATCATATGCTTGCTCAATAATCCTAATTTCTTCACATTACCGAGAGTTAATTTAAACGTTAGCAAGCCCTTGATACCCACTACCCCCATCTCCCAACGGTTTCTTATACTGCCAGTGTATTTTATTTTACATTTTTCTCCAGAACGACATCGTGCTATCACAGGTTGCCCAGCTAATAGTATTCGCCAGCCTATGCTGCCAGTGCCTTTTCCTCCACCCCCGGTTATTCCGTTCGCAATATTTTTCATATCCGTTATAAAATGAGGAGGCAATTCCATGTCGTCTGGAAAATCAGTATCGTCCTGAAATTATATACAGATATAACGACACTATTAGGCCAGTCTGGCTATTTTGAGCTGTATGGAAATTTTTCGTAACCGTTATACAGCAAACGAAGATATGTAAAAAATCGGAAATATTCCGTAGAATTCAATGCACTATTTTTAAAACAACCGACAATAGGGGAACTTATATAAAATGGCAGCCAAAGTTGTTAAAAAACACTTTCTTTCGTTTTAAAAAAAAGCCTTTATTTAAAAAAAGTTTAATACACAAGTTGTGAAACTATTTATTTCGGATCGGTCTAGCCCAGTCCGATGTTAATAAATTGTAATACATATTACATCTCTTTAAAAAAATATATGTAACCGAAAAATGGTGAAAATGTAGCCCTAGACAAGCCAAAAAAAGAGCGTATTTGCAAATTTGAAAAATATTGAAAAGATTTTGCAAAAATCCGATTTTTCGAAATAAAAGTATTTTTTTTAAATTCCAATAAATCGTAAAAACGTGGCTTTTTAGATTTGTCTGAGCTTAAAATTTTCTTTAATAGTTGCCGTTATATGTGCGAGTATTGCGCGCTTCATTAATTGATCGGTAATATGCGAAATATCGGTCAAAAAATCGGTTTCTTTTTTTTGTTCCAAAAACGTAATTTATCTTTAATAGTTAAAATTGTATAAAATTGACGTTTATGCGATGTTATAGCTGGTATTTTTCTGATAATTTAAAAAACTATATGCTAGTGAATTATAAAACCGAGTAATATTATTTCACAACCTACTTAACTTATTTTAACTTAGAATTCACCTTAATTGTTTCACCACCAATAATCCCTTCAATGGCCGACTCGTGCACTAAATTAGCCACGCTGTCCACTGTCATGCTACTCAATTTTTTAACAGTCACATCAGCTGTGTTCAATAATATACAGAGCACCAAAGCGAGTACTAAGTATATAATGCAGACCACCTGCGAAATGAAAAGAAGTACTTTAGAAACTATCCGCATTGAATCACTCTCAACGAGTAATAGTCTGGTAAGCAAGTGCCTTTTTTCGTATTTCCTGTTAGCGTTGAGGTGATAGCGATGATTGAGGTGTCATTCGATTCGGAATGACATTTAGAAACTTTTCAAAAAATATAAAAAAGGGGCCGAAAAAAATTGCAGAAGTTATAAACAATCTAGCAAGAAAATAAAAGAGGGTTTAGATTTTTGCAAATATCCCAAAAACTACTTAAGATATTTAAAATCTCAAAAAAGATCCTTAAAGAGGAGGAAATTTACAAAAAAAGGTTCTAACTCCCCGAACTGTATGACCAATATTTATAATTTTAATTGCTCGGTGAAAATAGGGCAAAAACGGGTGGCGCGGCGGCCGCGTGCTCTTCACATTCTTTACACATAAACAGTAAAAAAATATTTAACTAATTAAATATGAATATTAAGGAATGAAAAAAAATTTAGGCACCACCGGAAAATATGAGAGTACAATAATCTGACGGAAAATATTTTTTTTGTCATTTTTTCATATAAAACACCGGATAATTTTTGTAATAAAAACCTGAGTATTTTTTCACTTCTTTGATCTATTATTGGATGGCTTTAGAATAGATCCCCGTTGGAAAAATTAAAAAAACTTAATTTCCTATTTTTTTATTAACAATTTTAGATTGGTAAAAATGAAAGACTAAAAAAAAGTATTTAAATTTTTTTTTTTCCAAATATAAGAAATAGCACATGGATGTTTTTATTATATTATTTAGTATATAGAAGAAAAAAACGGCGGAAATCCATTTGTTTATAACAAATTGTTTATTAAATAAACAAATAAAAAATAAACAAAAAAAATTTTTTTTACGAAATCTGAAAGAACAATAAAAATTTTATTTTAAAAAAACCGTTTCTAAATATTAATATTTACTTACAAAAAACGATTGTTAATTAACAAATGCGTTTTTAGCACTAAATATTTTTTCTTAGAAATAATTTATTTCTTGAAAATTTATAATAATTATTTAAACAATGGGAGTAAAAAATAAAAAAAAAATTACGTAGTTTTTGATAATTAAAAAACAAATCAATCGCGATATTTGGAAAAAAATAATTTTTTAATTACTTTTTTTTTATTTTTCATTTTTACCAATCTTAAATTGCTAATAAAAAAATGGGAAATTATTTTTCTAAAATTTTTCCCACGGGGATCTATTCTATAGCCATCCAATAATAGATCAAAGAAGTTGAAAAAATCTCAGGTTTTTACTTAAAAAATTGTCCGGATTTTTATATGAATTCAAATTTTATAAAATTTACCTAATTAACAATAGCATAAATTATAGAAAAAAATGCTAAAAAAAAAACCGTCGGATTACTGTTCTCTCATATTTTCCGGTGGTGCCTAAATTTTTTTCATTCCTTAATACTCATATTTAATTAGTAAAATATTTTTTTACTGTTTATGTGTAAAGAATGTGAAGCGCACGCGGCCCCAGCGACATCCGTTTTTGCCCTATTTTCACCGAGCAATTAAAATTATAAATATTGGTCATACAGTTCGGGGAGTTAGAACCTTTTTTTGTATATTTCCTCCTCTTTAAGGATCTTTTTTGAGATTTTAAATATCTTAAGTAGTTTTTGAGATATTTGCAAAAAACTAAACCCTCTTTTATTTTTTTGCTAAATTGTTTATAACTTCTGCAATTTTTTTCGGCCCCTTTTTATATTTTGCTAAAAGTTTCTAAATGTCATTCCGAATCGAATGACACCTCAATCATAATTTTCGGTGAACGCTAACAGGAAATACGAAAAAAGGCACTTGCTTACCAGACTATAAAGGCAGCAAGTTAAACTATTTAGAAAAAAATATTAAAAATTTCACTTGAAAATAACCATGTTTTTGGTTTAGTATACATTTGCACCAAATGTACAAAACCTTAACTTCTTTATAAAACACTAGCTTTCCACTCCGCCTTCGCCCATGGAAATGTTTATTTGGTTGACATTTATGGTTACTACTAAGCTCCTTTGGCTCATATCGTGATGTAATATTAGCCTATAACCTTCAATAAGCTCAAACATAAAAATTCTACATCTTTATATATTACTATAGAATCTTATCAATATCTATACAATATATAGATTAATCCAGACCATAATATCTACCTACTATTATCTAAAGACGAGCCAAGCAACATCATAATGTTTATAATTTCCGGTGTAGCCAGTGATAGCACTGTGCACATTTAACCAATCGTCCATATAATATACTCAGAACAAACCAGACGCATGTGCTAGTATAAATTCCACACCATTCATATTTCTCGCCACGATTTATTAATGATTTCCTATTATCAAGGGACCAATATATTCTATGTTCCTATTCATTTTTCTAATATTGTCTTTTTTATCAAGAAATACAACCAACCGCGTACGCTATTTTAGTGTACTATTTTTAGCCTCAGTTTCAAGAATTTATGCGGTTTCTGTTCGTTCTGTATTCTAATATAAAATAAAAAGAACTCTGTATTTATAAGAACCTACCATATTAATGTAAGTTATCACCAAAGCTAGTACTTTCAATTTAATGCGACCGCAACAACCCACCACCTCGTACCATTCGAGCGACATCGCATAATGCAGTTCTTATTTACAACACTAAATAAATAATGAATATATATTATGTAATAAAAACGAAATCATCTTTTGGATTGTGTTTACGATTTGCTATTTTGACACATAACTTCCATACGTTTCTGTCAAAAATTTTAAAATTGCACACGAATACGCATAAACCATTTAAAAAAAAGTGTACCGACTTCAAAATTTTGCACTGAAAAGTAAGAAATAATAAAAAATTCGTCGTAGAATTTGAAGACGGTTGGTGCCAAATTAGGATACAAAATTAAGTAAACATCTAAGGACATAAAGATCTGTTCAATATTATCTATGTTTGTACTGATGATCGTAGGTTCCTTATGAATTATCTAGATTAGTGAATTTGGGAAGTACTAAATTATTTTTAATTTGGCACCAACCGTCTTCAAATTCTACGACGACTTTTTTATTATTTCTTACTTTTCAGTGCAAATTTTTGAAGTCGGTACACTTTTTTTAAAAGGTTTATTTTGCTGCCCTGAGAAACAAATAATAACGCAACTAAAAAAAATTGATGGAAAATTAAAAAAAAATCTGCGGTGGATGGGATTTGAAACATATGCAATGTGCATCCTGCGCTGCACCCCGTACCTTTAGGCGCTAGTCCACCGTCGATACGAAAATAGACAAATTCGTGTCAATAGCAACCTAAGGCTTTTCTCTGATATAATTTTCAGCTGTAAACAGAGACAAATTATTGAATTTCTGAAAAATTACTGAAGCGATTTTCGTCATATGACTGTGAGATAATGTCAAGAAATTACTTATTAAAAAAATAAGTCGTCAAAATTGGTACATATTTCATCGAGATAGGTATTACGAAAAATTGACTTATAAGGTCAATTTTTTTTAAATTTCTGAAAAACTAATGAACCAATTTTTATGAGATAAAAATGGGACTAATCCGGAAGAATTATCTGTCGATTAAAAAAGAAACCATCAAAATCGGTTAACAACTGGCGGAGTAATCAATGTCCATACATACATAAAAAAAAATAAAAAAAAACATACGGTCCGAATTGAGAACCTTCTCCTTCTTTTTTTGGAAGTCGGTTAAAAATGAGGTCGCCCGGCGCCCCATTTATTATATATTTTTGCATCTCTGACCGTAGACAGATTATAGTATGACATGACAACTTTGTGACAACCAATGAAAAGATGACAACAGAGATCTTTTGTACATTTCAACTGACAGAGGTAAAGACTTAAAGAAATACAGTACGTAACTTACTAAATAAATCTATGACTAAGCATTAATTGTGTGCTTAGATTAAATATTCGAGTGTGTGTGTGTACATATACCTAAGTACATACATTTAATATTTATTAAAATAACGGAAATGTGAAAAGCAACATATTTTATTTTTCTCAATGTTGACAATAGAAACATAAAATCATTACAAGGTCAATCGATATGGCCTGTCGCCACAGTATTACGCCCGTATTGTTTTGTCAGTATAGGTACATTTTAAAAATAAATAATCAATATAATTAATATCATAATCAAAATATTTAATTCAAATAAGATAAGATACTCGTAATAGCGTGCAAAGTCGTCGGTGAAAGGTTACCATCAGCTAGGTGATAATAAAAAATACTATATTCACAAAACTTTCTTTTCTATTTGGATTTTTTTAGGAATAGTGGCAAAACATGGGAGAGTCGATATTTTCATAGAGTTTAATGTGGCTGCATAACACATATCCTTTGCTTTTTCTGCATTTAAAAAAAACAAAACGTTACAATATCGTTTTTGTCTGTTTTTGTCTGTTTTTGTATGAAAACTTCGGTACTATAATACATTATAGTATCGAAGTTTGACATATTAGAGACGCGTGTATGAAAAACATATCAATAAGAAGTATAATTCCATTTTGTAATAGAGATTTTACGTTATAAGAGTAGATAAAGAATATTAAACATTATTTACATTTAAAATAAAGTTTCATACTAACTTCGTAAAGCCAAATGGGGCTGTGTGAAGTTGGTACCCCCAAATTCTATTTTTCAGTTTTTTTTCATCAGGTTCGTTTGTCCAGCGTTAGTCAACATTTGTCCACCAAAAATTTTTTTTTGTCCACCTCTCAAAAAAAAGTTATTCAAAAAAATAAAATTGGGGTGGAAGTTGGCACCCTCAAATGCGAATTTCCATTTTTTTTCATCACGTTCGTTTATCCATCGTTTGGGGGTGCCAACTTCACACATCCGCCAAATGGGATTAGATTTCTATTTGAACATTCTTGAAACTAGAGGTAGCACATGTTCATATTTACGAAGTACTCATCTTGTGACTCCGCACATCCTCTTTTTCTGAGTATTCTAGATGTCTATACAATTAAATAAAATCCAAGTGATTTTATACCGAAGCATGCGAGTACATAACAGATTTTATGTTTGTCTATTTTATTAAGTAATATAAAAACCTTAAATCAAATCTAAAGATTAATAACTAAATAAACCAAATCCGTGAGGAATAGTGGCAAGAATACTGACTGCATTTCCCCGCTGAATCGCGATGCTGATTCGTAGATTTGTTTATTTTTATTTTTTTTTATTAGTTTAAAAATTTCTATTTGTCTGTGAGTATGTCTATCCCAATGCTTGGCCTGTATTTTGATAAAACTTTAAGACATCATAGTGGGTATTTATTTAGTCTTAAAATCTTGTACTATCACGATGATATGGCTATGTTAATGGATATTTACACGGTCAAAGCCGGGGGCAGAAAGTAATCTAATATATACTTCTATACTAATAAAGTGTGTTTGTTTCAAAACCGAGCAGTGGATCGACGTGATTTTTTGTATAGGAAATAGTTGTAGGTGATTGTAGAGCTAGATAGTGAAAAATATCTTATTTCTGGGGCGGGTCTCTATAGTATGAAAATAAAATGACATCAAAAAATCTTCGGCTTTTGACTTTGTGTTCCACTGGGTACCCTGGGGCCGGCAACGGTTTTTTATGGCATAGATAATGTTAATATTTTATTTGATAGGTACTATTAATAATTATTTTTTTGTTTTAGGAATAACTAAAATTTCCAGAACATTTAGTGGAATAAGTGAAACGCTACATGTGAATGAGGTATGTATGTGTTGTAATTAATTCTAATAGAATACATAAAACAAAAATTTAGCTGCCAACGACGTTTTATACTGAGCTTTATATTTAGACGAATTTTGATAGATACGTAGGTATATAATTATTTTCATAAAAATTAGTCCAAAAGTAAAAGTGATCATAGCAGCACACCCAAGTATATTTTAAGATAGATATATTAATGATAAGTTCACTCCCTTTCCACCTTGTAATTGAAGCAACAATAAAGAATAGTCAGTTGACAAGAAATAGTCAGGAGCAATGCTAGCAGTTTTCCTGATTATTGAAACGTGTATCATACTTGGCTGTTTATGTTAGCAATCTTATTAAAATATAATAAACCACTACATATTATAAAACAAAAACTACTGAACAGATTTTGTTGCTGTTTCCACTATTAGATAGGTTCTATCATGTTCAGGAGCTGAGTGAATTAATTGTGGAAAAAGTTAGCCCCAGCGAGTGTTCATACATGAATTTCTATTGGACTTTGACAGAAACGCACGTTATGTCTATTTGCCATGCCTTAAGAATATTGTTTAGCTAAAAATTTTTATACAATTTAACGTTTCTACCCCACTAAACATAATCCGTTCTTGCTGTTTTTTTATATGTTATAGAGACAAGTAAAAACTAGGTCGACTCGTTTTTGGTTTTTTTCATATTGCTTATAAATTTAGAAATAATTAATCCTCAAAAACCGGTTTTTTTAACTAAAAAACTTCCTCATACTTATCTCGTGATAATTATGAAACTACTCAAAATTTTGAAAAAATCTTACTTAGTTTATGATATAACAAAACGATAGAGACTAAAGTCAAAAAATTTCGTTAACAAACTATAGAAAAACCTTAACACCTAAACACCTATTTTGCGCATAATTCAAGAGAATTTCGTCAGAAGCCTGCAACTCTCTCTATCGCACACGTGTAAGTGAACGCGGGTGACTGATGAGATAGCAAATATTCGAAAAACGCACAGCGCCCGAACTCTGTGACTAAACGATACTCTTAAAAAATAATATTGGCTTTTAAATTCATCGAAATCGACCCACCCAAGCAAGTAATTTTCAAAATACAGCTTGATTTTCTTTTTCAGCAATTCATATGGGAGGTTACCGATACAATTCAGCCTGGCGAAGTATTAAACATCACCTTAATGTCAAGAAGGTGGGGTTTGAACAGAATAATTGGTACTTACACCCTTGGTCTGCAACTTGTAGTCAATGATGGGCATCTGTCTGTCATCGATGGCCTCACCAATGATAGGAACCAATTCATTCCGGTAAGTACATAAACTAAAAATAATATTATTTAATTCTATTGATAAATTGTGTGACTGTGTTTATCTCAAGAACCATATGAAGTAGTTTTTGATGAGGAATAAACTCCATTTCAGAAAATAATCGTCCATGAACATAATGTAGGTACTTAAATCATGTTCTACAAAGAACAAAACGAAGTTGTATTTTGCCACCATTATTCCTCTAATAATTTCTTGTTGTCGACACAATCTTTTATCATTCTATTCAGGTTGTATTAAATTCTTTACCTTGTATAATACCTTTTAAAAATAAATGTTGAGAGAAAGCGAACAAATTCAATTAACTGTTCTAAGATGTTTACCTATTTGTTTCTCCTGTATTATTGTTATATCAAGGTTTTACAGTGAAAGTAGCAGCTGTCCTGAATAATGGAATCGTTCTCTGTCTTATTTTCCTGTATCCTAAATTGGTACGCGAAACTATGGAGCACATATCTATTCTTACTATTATAGAAACATATATTTGAACTTATATTTTTGTAGGTACTTTATTTTAAGTCCTTCAGTCTTCGATCAATATAAACTAACATTGTAACGTTTCATCAAAAGCCGTCCAGTAGTTTTTGCGTGAAGTAGTAACAACCATCCATCCATCCTCACAAACTTTCGCGTTTATAATATTAGTAAGATTGATCGAAGCTTTCAGTAATTTTTTCTCAAATATAAGGCTTTGGTAGCATAACTTTTTCCCGGGTACACAAATATCGTTTAGACCTTAAATGATAGAGCAATCACATAACCCATCCTCAAGAAAAGCAGATTGTCTTATTGCACTGACAAAACATAAGTGCAATTACATTGTCAATTACAATAAAGGAAAGCAAGGGTACCTACGCTCACATCTGTTTCCGCTTTATAATGGTAGAATGTTCAGAATGTGGTAGAGCTCGATTTACTTTTAAAAACTCGATTAATATTTTCGGCGTACGGAATATAATTACTCGTCATTTAATTTTATATCTTCAATATTAATTACATATATGTCCCTAGTGGTTAGTTAGTGGATCCTAAAGACCGGGTTAGATTTCTAGGAGGGTGTATTCTAGTTTGGAGCTAGAAGTATTGTAAGTACTTTAAATTGTTGATATTGGGTTATACTATCATTTAAAGTTTTCTAATTTCTTTTATTGTCACTTTTTTTTCATCAAGATTTCCTTTTAGACTGCCACGATAAAATAACAAATGTCCCGTTTCAGTTACAAATGTTGGTATATCTTACGAAGCCCTTAATTAAAAAAAGTGTCCCAGTTCTTTCTGGAATATGTTTGTTTTTTTACATTGTTACTTCAACACTTTAACACATTGTCCTGTACTTTACAAACAAAGAAATAAACTGACAATATACATATATATATTTAGGGGACAGTAACAAGTTTTTTAAAACAAGCCACAGAATTAGAACAACAAGCTACTGATTAGTGGCCGACGTACAAATTTTATATTCCGCAGCTCCTCGTTGGACTCGCTTAGCTAAAAGTATGTCAAGGTCAAAACAATTGTTAACTTGTAACGCTTTGTGTAGAGCTTTTGCAGCCATCCATAACTAATCCTCAATTATAATATAATAATTCCTATATTATAGATTAATATTTGTATTTATAACTTACTCAGGTAGTTTACTCTTGATTTCAAATTTAAATCCTAAAATCCTGAATTTAATTTAATTTGCGTTGACAATTTATTTAAATGAAGTAGTTAAACAAACAATTTAGTTAAACATAATTCAATTTCAATAAAACAAGCTACTGTCGTTATCGCAACAAAATTAAACTCAAGATTTTAGGATTAGGATTGAAATTTACGTCAAACTACATTAAATTTTTGCCCTGTTCGTATCAAATCTTTAATTGTTTTATAAAAATGAACATAATTAAGGAAATAATATTAACTGAGAGTCTTCTAAATAAATAATTAAATATAGGGCGGGTCTTCACTCAGTTATATACCTACCTTACTAATTGACTTTACTGAATTAATCCCTATTTACTACGTTAGTAAACAATGAACATTAACTCGGTATATCGTGTAATTATTATGCGATTATCTCGAGTCGATAATGAGTTTAATCTCCACACACTTGATTATGTAGACTATGCAACAATTGTCAAGACCGCGCTGAAATATTATCTAATTGAATATAATTTTGATGCCTTATCTTGGCCGTGAATGTCGTGTAAAGGAGCTTATTTTTATACCAACAATGATTGCTTAAAGGTTCATCAAAATATACTGATCCTTTTTGGAGCCTTTTTTGGACAAACATACACACAAGAAATACGAGTATGTAGGTACGATATCTGTTCACAAGTTTTAATAATCTGTTTTTAAATAAAATATCTTACTCAAAATCTCATACAAATACTACATATTTACAAATTATAATTATTTTTCAATATTGAGCCTCTAATAATATTTTACTAAAATTAATACTCATAAACTTTTATATTTTTTAAGCAAATAATGTAGAATACAGAATTAAAGTTTCCACGAATATTCTATTAAGTTTATTAATATTGGGTATTGAAATAGGTAAAAGTAAGAAGTATTGTGAATTTCTATTGTACTCAATAGCAGCAACAGCTGAAAACCTCGCCGTTTAAGGTTGTATAATACATCCCTAGTTTTAATTACTTATTACTATTAGGGCTTAGGAGCAAATTAATTGTATAAAGTCATCTGTAATCTCATCTTATCGCTGGAGTCTACAAAGAAGTTCCTATATACCTATACTACAAAAAAGCTGCCACAGAGCTCCAATGATTGTCTAGATATTATGTATAGAGATTAGCTTTTGCCCACGACTCCGTCAGCGTAAAATTAGGAATATTGACAAAAAATTATCTGGAGTATTGTTCTATTTTTATTTTTTCCTATGGCCTGTGTTACTGAATAGTTTTTTGTTTAAACACCATTTCTATATCTCTAATAGTATGGGTAGACCTCTAGGACCCATCATCAGGTCTTCCAAGTCACCAGATTTTCAATGGACTGCTGACATATAAACAAACAAAAAAATACAAAATAAATTATACGTGGATATTCTAATACTCCGTGAAAATTTTAAATGTGAAACAATTGCCACATACACAATTTAACACCCCCTTGCACCCCTTATTTCAAAAAATGCTTCTTTTAGTCAACTCCTATGCCGTGTAGCTAAGTTTGAAATTTGGAGATTCGAGCAAAACAACCTTTTTCCACATACAAACTTCATCAAGGGAAATATACCGTCCGCAATTTTCATATATTTCATATACAGTGGTTTAAGCTGTGCGTTGATTGTCAGTCAGTAAGCGACACGACAGTTTTATATATTTAGATAAGGTGGAGGCCCAGTTTTCAGTGTGGCCACTAAATTTTAATGATAATAAGCTTGGGACGCCGGGGGCTTACTGACCTACTTTTGTTGCACCACTCCGCCGACTATTACAATACTCTCTGGTCATTTATTTTGACTTAAAATAAACAAAGATATTCACAATTGTTTGTTTAAAATCCTTCTGTTTAATAAATAAATTCAAGTTAGTTGGTCACATATATGAATAGTTCTGGAATATAAGTAGCTAACTAAAACAACACTTTAGATAATAATATTAAGAATTTTAAAAATAATATACCTACTAGGCGCGGTAGTTTTCATCGTAAAATAAATGCAACGACTCGCGCGCAGAGGGTTTCGTCCGTTCTGTCGAATCGGGCCCTCTGGAATGTTCGGGAATCATAAATATGTACCTACATTCACTAACTGCAAAATTACGTTTGTCGGTAACAGAAAATTTTATTAGCGTATCAAAAATATATAGCACAAGCTTCTGTCCGCGGTTTCACCCGCATGGAAATAGATCCAAAAAGAAATAATTTGCCCATCCCCCGCTCTATTTTGCGGTATAAATAGTAGATATGTCATTATCTGACCCCTAATTTACCACTATGCAAAAATTCATGTCGATCCCGGGAAAAAACAGACTATTCCAGACAATCTATCTCTGTGCTAAATTTCATCCAGATCCGTTCAGCCGTTCTGGCGTGATTGAGTAACTAACATACACATACATCCATACAAACTTTCGCGTTTATAATATTAGTGGGATGTAATGAATTCTTTCAAATTAGAACACATTGTTAACGAGTTCATAGGACGAGTATATCTCGCGAAATATTAAAATAATATTTATCTTTTTAGGTAGAATATAAGTATATTTTTACTATAATGTTAATAAGTTTTCCCCTTTATAGGTTTACTTAGATATCGATGTGTACTACTTAATGCCAGCATCAGCAAGAGACCCCATACCCGAAGTAGGAGCTCGATGCCGAAGTCTGCCAGCATCAACTCGCATATCAATAGAAAATTCCCCAGTTCAATCTGCTCAAAATTCTACTCCCGCGAGTGATGGAGAAGAAGAAACAGGTTTAGGAGACGTTGAGAAAAATATTCAAAATTTGGAACACGCAATGATGCATGAATGTAACCTCGGAGAAAAATGGGATGTCGATTTCGATTCTTCAGATGATTCTCGCGGCCATCGCTTTAGAACTACTGGCAGACGCTTTTTTAGGTAAAATATAGAGAAACATTTAATAGATTTTTCAATCATTTTCTCATTTTTTTTATATACAAAACATAAACCCGTCATGACTTAAAAATATACATTTAACGTCAATTGACATAAATTGTACTAGAGATAGATACCGGGGGGTTGTTTCTCCCCGAGACATTGTCGGCGCAACGGGGGTTGTCTCAGCGCCTCTGTATGTATAGGATAGCTCCCTACTGACTGACTGGCGCATTTGACATTTGTTAACGATCTAGCTAAATGTTTCCATTTTGTTAAAAATTAACAATGGACAACATTTCATTTTTCGTAAGGTACCAAAATTCGAAAACCGTTTGGAGATTACATGCTAGAAAGCTTATTTCTTTTATATATCCTTTAATTTTCGAGTTATTTTAAAAATACTGAAATATTGAAAACTAAGGATTGATAGGTGCCTTAATCTGTGCTAACCCTCTAATTTAAAAATACTAAATTGTGTTGGCTGAGTTGTTAGTTATTGAACTCAGGTGTTACCTTCTATTAATTTTACCCATTTTTATTCCATTTGAAGCTAAATTAATAATTATTCTTTATATATAATTACAAAAATACTTCTTTTGTATAATAATTTTTTGGAAGTTTTGCATGTTTAGAATGGGCTATCACAGGAAATATATTTACGAGTGAAACCGCGGACAAAAGCTAGTATTGGTATACATTATGAATAATGTTGTAGGCGATTTGAGTTCCTGCTACGGCAACACCTATTCGAAACACGGGACATTTCTACAGTATATTATACTCTTTGCATTTCTATAACATATACTCTGTGGCTTGACTGACACTATCTGTCACTTTATTTGGGTGGCAGTTTATATTTCTTATTTTTAGTCCTAGCTAAGGTTTTTAGTTTATAAGTCCTCATTAAATTAAAAATATAAAAACTCAACCAAAAATAAAATATAAAAATACGTGTCTCTTATTATTTTTAAATATATTTTTAATTAAAGTAATAAAAATGGGTGATTAAAAAAATTAAATGTTGTCCATTGCAAGTGGCAATTGTAGTGGCCAGCTATGGTGATATTATATTTTGAGAGGATACCCTATAAATAACAGTATTACTAATAGTTAATTTAAACAATTCTAAACATTTTCTGCTTATTTATAAGGAAGAGGGTTCACGTTTCTCTGAAAGATAAATGGCGAGCGTGAATTTCAAAGACATTAGTAAGGTTTCTTTCCAGACTTTTCAGACAGCTTAAAATTATTAAAATTAAATTTCTCGGTATCCTTAAGTAATAAATATATTGGAAGAGCGTTGACTTGAAACCCGAGTTCAATTCTCATTTTTTCTCGAAAAGGCTAAGCAAAATTTTTCTTTAAGAATATGTGCTTTAATCGACTTCTTGTGCTTCGGAGGGCGCATTATGCGGGGCGTGCGCACTTCTTTTAAAAATAACAGATAATTATGTCCGTTAAAGAATGGAAGTGATACCTCAATGATCTAGCTTGCTGTCATCAGGTAAATGCCTTCCGCTGGTAACCCTAGGTAACACGATCCTCGCGAACTGAACGGCACGCGTGAAGGAAAAATAATTATAGCACCTAGATGTAATACCACCCACCTAGGAAAATTTGTGCGAAAACCATAACTACCCCCCCCCCCCTCCAAAAATAATTAAATTGTTGCTTAGCTTTATTGGTTTTAAGTTCAACACTCTAACGATTGCCTTATCGACATTTTTTAATAAAACTCTTAAAAGCGTGATATTTACACTTACAAAACTTTTCTTAAGTAAGAAGGTTTTCACTGTTGCGAATCAAAAGGTATACGCCGACTCATCTGTTATTTTTTTTATTCAAACAGGCGTGGTTTATCCATGGGAAGCCCGGATAGAGTGACTATTGTTAACGAGCGAGCTAAGGGTGGCTTTACCTCTGCAATTAGAAGTTTAATTCGTGGTAGACAACGTTTACGTGCGAAGGCAGATGAAGAAACTGGACTTCTGGATTATGCTGGGCTACCCAGGGAATCGGAGCCTATGCCAAGTACAAGTCAGGCTTCAACTACCTCGAATGATCTCCTCATAGACATTGAAACTCCGAATACTACACCTGTTAAGAAATGGCGCTCGTAAGTAAAAACACTCTTCATTTATTTCATGATATTTTATTTTTAAGGCTGTATTGTTTTGTAATCGAATGGCTTCTACAAAAGATCACGTCGATATGTTGTTCTGTTTCGGTGTGAAAGATTGAAAAAGAAATAAATAAATTAAGTAAAGATTTCTCAAAATAAAACTATAGAATTTTGATGATATATAACTATAGAAAACCTCTCCAGCTATCTCTGTGCAAGTCGATCCGTTGCTCTTTTTTGACGTGATAGAAGGACAAACGAACAAAAGCTCTTTTGCATTTATTATTATCGACTATAAATCATCTACGTTTCATTTGAATGATTATTTTTTGATAAAAATTGTTTAAAACTAGCCTAGAAGTATCAGTAAACGTGTGTTTCAGTTAGATTTCTCCCATACTAATTAATAACTACTGTACAAAGTTATACAATATTCAACTCCCACTCGTGCCAATAATGCCAAGCACCAATTTTCTGTAAGAATATGTGCTAATCGACTCCTTGTGCTTCGGAAGGGACACTTCTTCTAAAAATAGCAGATATTTACGTCTATTAAACACATGTAGATCCATTAAATGCAGCAACAGGCTATGGATAACTGGCAAAAAGTGGACACTGTTACGGTGTCTCTGGCCACACCGCAAGGTATAAAGGCCGTCAAAATGTGTGTCAATGATATTGAATAACATATTTGTATAACTTTGTACATACTTTATATGGGGGAGGGGTTAATGTGTAATTGATATAAGTTTTTTTTATCAGAAAAGCGATCCCAGAGTCGACCACCCTGAATGCACTGAAAGCAGGAGATTTCCAAGTATGTGTGACTATCATAGAGGCTCGTCAACTGGTGGGCCTTAATATGGATCCAGTAGTTTGCGTGACTGTAGGAGAACACAAAAAATACACAAGTGTGAAAGAAAGTACTAATTGCCCTTACTACAATGAGGTAAGAATTTAGAACTTAATGTGTCTATAGTAATATTATCTAGATTCACTTGATTTTTTTGAGCATGTTACGCAGTGGTCCATAGAGAAACTGGTTGTGCACTGCAGAGTTGATGGCGACAGATCGCGAGGACGTTCCCCTTTGTGTTGGACCGACCAAATGATTGACCCCGAATGCTTTGCCAAGAGCACTACCGACTAAATAGATCCTTTATTGAGAAAGACTAAAATAACATTACATTACATTGCGACCCAAAGGACCGGATCAGTAACTATTAACGCGGGTGAAACCGCGGGGCACAGCTAATAGTAGGTAAATGTCAACAAAGTACCGGATTAGAATCGCAGAACTCTAGAGTAGTAAGATCCGTGTGATGATGAAGTAAAGATGTGTGAGAATTTAGGTATGTTTCTAACTTCTATTCCTTTCAATTCTTGGTATAGGTACCGGGATGGTTCTTGAGCGGTGGTCGTTAGATGCGCAGAACACAATTTTTGGGTCTGCTTGACGGTATGAGGTAAAAATTTTAATTTTACCAGCAGTAAAAAGCAATCGTTAAAACAAACACCAATAAATCAATTATAATAAATATACAAGTTATATTGCACTCGAATTACATTGCAAACCTTCCCCCGCTTTTTCGTCGAGCGCTCAAGAACCGTCCCGGTACCTGTACTTCGAGATACAGGTCACGCCATCAGCCTTGTATTTTTGGGCATGCGTTATTTATTTATTATTTAGCTTCGGGGCTGTTTAAAATATCACAAAGAAACAAAAAGTGTAATATTTGTGTGAAAGGAGTAAATTAGAGCAAGTGAATTAATTTGTACATTTGGATTTAGATAGACAAGGAAATTGAAAGGAGAGTGAAAGCTGGAAGCAAGGTATTTAGTGGACTAAACAATGTATGCAGAAACACACAACTTACAACTAAAAGTAAAATTAATATACATAATGCTGTTTTAGTTCCATCACTTACATTATGGAAGCGAGACTTGGGTATGGAATAAGAAGCATGAAAGTAAGATAAATGCAGTGGAAATGCGGTCTTTACGTAGAATGTGTGCTATAAAGTATATTTACCGCATCCGGAACGATGTCATTAGAGATAAATGTTTAAAAATTAGAGTGAAAGATGATGTTGTGACTAAAATGAGTTGTAGTTTAGGCTGGTTTGGACACGTTGAAAGAATGAAGGATGAAAGATTGACTAAAAAGGTATATATGGCTGAAGTGAAAGGAAATGCTGGTGTAGGAACACAGTCGCCGAGCATGTATGACAGGTATGATTAATATAAAATAAGCGAAAGAGGTATGTCAGGACCGTAGCAAATGACATTCGATTGTGTCTGTCTACCCCTCTTGGGATAAAAGGCGTGATGATAGATAGATAGATAGATAGATAGAACAAAAAGCAGATTTTAAATCAATATATCTTCCACAATCGTTAAAAGTTTTAAAAAAGATATACAAAAATTTACTCAAATAAAAAAAATGCCCATATGCTATCAAAAATACTGATTGCACAGCAAAATACCTCAAAATATTATTATCGTATTGCACTACTCCTACGTGAAAGATCGTACGGGCTCTGCCCAGGGTGGGTTTATGTGCGGTTAAAAAACCCTAGCCTATATACCTCTACGTGCCAACAGGGTCGTACTTTCAATAATGTATTTGATGTAAATAAAATGATGTACAAAAAATGTATTTAATAGCTGTACATTATATTGATGAAATCTTTTGGTGAAACATAAAATGTAAAATAAGCTTAATTTTTTACGTAAGGACTTAAGGAGGATTGTAACGAACGCTACATTATATTATAATATATTACAGCGCGATAAGAAAGCTGAGTATGTAATGACCAATGCACACACGTTTCATTTCAAACTTGTGAGGAATAAAATAAACTTCATGGAATCAAATTTACGTATTCTTCGTCACTTGAAGTCGACATTTTTGATAATTAACGGCGAAAATGTTAACAAATATTTATGGAAAAAGGCGAACATGTTTTGTTTTTTCCCGCGTCGCGCCAGGTGACAGATAAAGCACGGGTGACTTCGCCAAACAGCCAACAAAGTCGTGGTTAAAAAATAAAAACTGTATTATGCGGTTAAATTAAGAATGCTTTATGGATACACATACAATTTCCAATCTTGTACGAATTTAACTTCATTGGGTTATATTATAACACTTGTGATGTAATGTAAAGAAAAAAGCACGCGTGTTTAATATATTGGATTATGGGTCTAAAAGTGAAGTAATAAGACTCACGTTACGAGCAAGTGTGTTGAAAATATTGTAATTAATTTTGAAGTAGACTTCAATTGTATTTATTTTACCGATTATGTTGTATAAATGAATTGATGTATAAAACATTCAGTTCGCCTGCATATATTATTTGTATATCGTGCTTCGGAGGGCACGTAAAGCACTTTGTCTGTTGACGAAGTGACTCGTGGAGCTATCATTAAGTGCGGTAACAGGCTTGCCACCTGTTCTGTTTAATATGGACAACTGACAAAAAGTGACACTGTTACTGGTGTCTCTAGCCACACCGCAAAGTATGATTGTGAAGTCAAATTACACTTACAAAATATTTACGCATATTTTTAATTATTTCTCAAGTTAATTTAAGTTTAGTAAGTACAACTTTTCACATAATCCCGTCGGTACAACTTACTTTTATAAATAATGCTGCCTGTAGAGCTTTAACTTTTTAAAGGCAAGTTAACTAAATTAGCTTGCATGTAGGTACAGCATTAATATATATTATTATACTTTAGGTTATTTTTCACAAAAAAAAATTTTGTTATTATTTCGTACTAGCTGTACCTTTCGGTTGCACCCGCTTTAATGGTTACTGCTCCGCTACTGTGGGTCGTAGCCCGATGTTATATAGCCTATAACCTTCCGCGTGACTTGGGCTTTTAAATGCAATGGTAGTTCTAGTGATTTGCGCGTTTAAACTAGTGTCAATGTGATTTCAAAATTATATATAAAAAAATATAAACCTACGCTATTCACACGATATTTGGTAATAATAGTTATTTGTTCCACAAGTGAAGTAAGACTTTTAACGGTTTTTTTTAATTGTTGTCTGCCTGTCTATCTGTCTGGCTTTGAGTGATTTTAAAATTCTATAAGCAAAGCCGGGGCGGAAAGCTAGACCGACACTACGAAGGCGTGGACAGCTATTAAGGGCCCTATCCCCATAATTTTTCTGGTATAAACTATTCCCAATTTCTCTGTAAATAATCCACCTGTGTCACTGTAATTTAGCATATAGATATTTATTGAATATATCTAAGTAAAATAGTTGTTATTTTCTCAATGGATTTTTTGGAATAGGAAATATGGGTGGTTAAACTTTGCCCCCGTTTTCTCTTTCATAATATATCACAAAACTCTTTTTTTTTTTTAAACTGTTATGCCATACCATTACCCTTCAATTAAACGTCTTGGGATTTTTTGTAGCTTATTGAAAATTCAAAATAATAATTATTTTATTATTTATGACCAATTAAAAAAACATAAAATATTTTTTATTTTGCATTTTCAATAAGCTACTAAAAAACGCAAGACGTTTAATTGAAGGGTAATGGTTAAACCGCGCTTTAAAAAAATTAAGAGCTTTGTGATAGATTATAATAGAGAAAACAGGGGCAAAATATTCCTATATTTTACTACTCATATTTCCTATTCAATAAAACCAATTGAAAAACAAATGACTATTTCACTTAGATATATATTGAATAAGTAACTATATGCTAAATTACAGTGACACAGGTGGATTATTTACAGAGAAATTGGGAATAGTAATATCCCCATACAAATTATCGGGATAGGGCCCTTAATTATATCATGCTTTTATTATATTTATTCCATATTTATACCTTTATTTCCTGCTTTCACAAAAATATGGTATCATTACTTATTCATTATTCGTATAAAAAGGAAAAAGAATAAATTTTATAATATGGAATTTAAATAAAATGTTTTGTCTATAATTAAAATAAAATGTTGTATCTAATTTATTTAATGATTTTTTATGAAATCTTTCTTATCTTTAAAATTGACGACGTCGTTATAAGGTACATACTACATTTAATAAAATAAGTAATATTGTTCACAGTACTTCGTGTTCGACTTCCACATGCCTCCAGTGATGCTACTTGACAAGATCATTAATTTATCAGTAAGTACTTTATTTTATTTCTAATATACAAATAAAAATAATTTATAAAGAAGACTTTTAATTTGTAAATGAATTGCATATCAATAGATATGGAAGATAATAATATGACCATCAATTATCATTATTCCAATATCTTCTTGTAATATAATAGGTATTCGTGAAAATTGTGTACCTATCAATTTAAATCTCGTTTCCGGGACAAATATTCCTTTAGGTACCTCTATGCCGCTCTAGACTTTTGCTTTTCTCGTAGTTCCATGTTTTTTATTAAATTTTAAAATATGTACAAGGCAAAATATAATCGATTCTCGCAGTAACATTGGCCTATTATACCAATCATGGAAATGATAATGCGAGGTCGTTACCGAAGGTGGTTACAATTTAAGGTTCATTATAAATTCAAAGCTCTGAATACTATGAATAGTGGGTTAATGGTAAAATTTGAGCTACATATTGTAATAGTAGTTTGTGATACGGGATCATAATACAAGTGGAATTTTAATAGCATCCACGAGTGTTTTAATTCCAAGTTATGTGCCCGTTCATACACTACTTTATCTAATCCCTTACAATAGTACAAAACAAATTGAACCAAGATATTTTTCTTAATCGACAAATTGGCAAAACCGCGGTTACCTTACCTACTGCGCATGCGCGTTAACTGTCAAGTGTCTCCCACATAGGTGTGTCGATATTTTCATAGAGTTTAATGTGGCTGCATAACACATATCCTTTGCCCTTTCTGCATTTAAAAAAAAAACAACATTACGATATCGTTTTTGTATGAAAAATTCGGTACTATAATACATTATAGTATCGAAGTTTGACATATTAGAGACGCGTGTATGTAAAACATATTATGAAGTATAATTCGGTTTTGTAATAGAGATTTTACGTTATAAGAGTAGATAAAATGTATTATGAAATATAGTAAAGCCCATGCATTGGTTTTGAATATATTTTGATCTACATTTTATTGAAATCTAAATCGTCAACTCATATCCGCAATCTTATTGCATTTTGAAAATATTAATTTAAAAATAAATCCGACATTGACAGCTAACTCGTTGGCATACAAATGTTACAGGTCATTATGTATTTGAAGTTTAAAGATTGACCCGAACAGAGCCGGGTTCTCAGCTAGTATTCAATATATCACCATATAATTTTGCACATTCACATACGACATATGACTACAAATATATAATATATATAAGTACAATGTTTCTGGCCCAAATAAATGGTAGGTCTTTAAATTTAATTAAATTATTAAATTTAAATTGTTAGCAATTTCTCTAGTGATTAAGTTATAAAGGAGATACTTGTAAGATATTATAATCCTCTTCAAATACACAAACAATAAATAGATCTTCAAAATATTTTTCGAAATATAGAAATTTTTATGGAATTATAGTAAAAATAACATAATACTTGACACGATAAGTCATTTAACCTTTTAAGAGTTGAAATACTAGTTCAAAATAAACAAATGTATTAGTTTCGGTCAAGAAAAGACAGGATTCCTTCTCTTCTAGATTTAAAGTCAGGAAACCTCATATAAAATAAATATCGTGTGTTCATTATTGGAGAACAAAAAAATGCTGATAAGCTAAAATTGTCTTTAATTGATAAGTAATTTCATACAGGAGTTTTAGTATTATCGTTAGAAATAATAACTGCAATGGCCATTTAAATTCAATGTTGCGTGATTGACATACAATAACTATGCAGGGTGCAAAATAAATGAGTTCATTCAATAGTTCCGTTAACTGTCCTTGTCAGATAACGGTGTAAATGACAACCCGGTAAAGGAAGGAAATTGCTTTTTCCAGTTGAAACAATTACTTATTTGTTATGTCAGTAACATTGTGTTTGTTATTAGTCACAAATAAGTTAATAACAACAATGAATAATAAGTTCGTTACAAGAAAGGAATGTAAATATTCATTATATTATACTCTTTTTCAAAAGTATTAACTATTTTATCAAAACCTATTCTGAGTATTTTTCGATTTTTTTTCTTTCTTCACGGGTTGCCTTACAGCTTCTGAAACCGTATTACCAGCGGAATACCAAGTCTCCCTCGTTTAGCCGATGGTATTTGTGAGGCTATATCTAACGAGTGGTCAGTTCTGTTAAGGTATATTTAGATGGAAAAGCCTCTAAGTGTGGTTTCCCGGAATATGTACTTAAGTTTTTAATTTAAAAACCCTTAGTAAATGGACGGGTTCCGGGATCGAACGCGAGGTCTGCCTAGTTAATACCAGAGGTCTTTAAACCACTCGACCACTGACGCCTCTATTTCTTATAATTAGCTATTGACCTGTCCAAGCTAACAAAAAAAACACCTATACCAAATTGTATCCAAATTTTTTCTACCATTTAAAAGTAATGATAATTATCCTGTCAACGCTATATAAATATCTCGCTCGTAGACCTCAGAATAAAAAATGAGATTAATACTGCATATTGTGGTGCAAGGTATTATTGTAAAAGTAACTGTAAAATTCCCGTAAAAAAGAAAAAATCCATATTTGTGCTTCGAAGTATAATGATCCACAGCACAATCTTCTAACCTTATTCTGCTAGGGATTGTTTAGTACCTATCTTTAGCTTTTTACTTTTATTATAGAACCAATATGGGCAATGTTTTTTTTTTATAAGATCAAAAAGGCATGAAATGAAAGGGTAAGCAAGCAGTCTACGATTTTTTTTTCATTATATTTCCTGACATCACGCCTAAACAATTAGTTAAAATTATAATAAGAAAACATTTCCATAAACTTATTTTCTTCATACATTATTTATTTATTATACAGACAGATACACATCTAGGTACATTAAGTGCAACAACGGGCTTACCACCTGTTCTGTTCAATATTGAAAACTGGCAAAAAGTGGACATTGCTACCGGTGTCTCTGTCCATATAGCAAGGTATAAAGGCCGCGAAGGTGGGTTTTGTTTTTGTTTTGCTGAAGATAGAAAACAATTTCAACTAGTGAAAAATAGAATTTATATTCATAGCTAAATAAACTCAATAATAGGATATCGAAAGTACCTCTATCTGGTTTCCCGGTTTATAAAACGTACAGCTGAAAAATAAATTCACAATTTTATTAACACACCTGTCATGTAGGTATACTCGATACTCGTATTTATTTTGTTCACCCTTATTCCGATTTCAAACAGT
Source organism: Nemapogon koenigi (assembly GCA_963924495.1). Lineage (NCBI taxonomy): Eukaryota > Metazoa > Arthropoda > Insecta > Lepidoptera > Tineidae > Nemapogon > Nemapogon koenigi. The sequence continues at coordinate 21,815,251 of OZ004629.1, forward strand.
CTGCATGAATCAAAGACAAATTTGTCAACGAAATAATCCGGTCACAATTTTTTTAACTACCTATGTACGTATTACGTACTGAGCAATTTCAGAGCGTTTTCTATATTAAAAGATAGAATATCAAAATTATTGCTTACTAACTTAAGAGAATTGACGATTTTAAAAAGGGATGTCACTCCCCGATCTTCTCTGTGTAAAAAATCTAGTCCATCCGTTGCTCTGTTTTGATTTGAAAGATATTATTGATAATATTATAAACGCGAAAGTTTGTATGGATGTATGTTTGTTACTAAATGACTCCAGAACGGCTGAACGGATCTTGATGAAATTTGGCACAGATATAGATTATAGTCTGGAATAGCACATAGGCTACTTTTTATCCCGAAAAAATATATGGTTCCCGTAGAATTTGTTTTTCACAGAATCGACATGATTTTTTGCATAGTGGTAGATTAGGGGTCAGAGAATGACATATTATACTACTTTTTATACCGCGAAATATGGGGCAAATTACATCCACGGGATTTTTTTTTTATCTATTTCCACGTGGGTGAAACCGCGGACAGAAGCTTGTTAGTTATATTTAAAAAAAAATAAGTCGTCTAAATCGATAGGTACATATTTCAGCGCAAAAACAGACAACATTTCATTTTTCGTAAGGTACCAAAATTCGAAAACCGTTTGGAGATTACATGCTAGAAAGCTTATTTTTCATTTTTTTTATTTTTTATATCCTTTAATTTTCGAGTTATTTTAAAAATACTGAAATATTGAAAAATAAGGATTAATATGTGCCCTAATCTGTGCTAACCCTCTAATTTAAAAATACTAATGTCTGTTGGCTGAGTTGTTAGTTATTGAACTCAGGTGTTGCCTTCTATTAATTTTTACCCATTTTTATTCCATTTGAAGCTAAATTAATAATTATTCTTTAAATATAATTATAAAAATACTTCTTTTATATAAAATTTTTTGGAAGCTTTGCTAGTTTCGAATGGGCTATCACAGGAAATATATTTACGAGTGAAACTGCGGACAAAAGCTAGTATTATTATATACATTATGAATAATGTTGTAGGAGATTTGAGTTCCGGCTACGGCAATACCTATTTGGAACACGGTATATTATACTCTTTGCATTTCTATAACGTATACTCTGTGGCTTGACTGACACTATCAGTCACTTTCTTTGGGTAGCAGTTTATATTTCTTAATTTTAGTCCTAGCTAAGGTTTTTAGTTTATTAGTCCTCAGAATTTATAAAAATTCATAATTAAATTAAAAATATAAAAACTCACCAAAAATAAAATATAAAAATACGTGTAACTTATTTTTTAATATATTTTTAATTAAAGTAATAAAAATGGGTGATTAAAAAGATGAAATGTTGTCCATTCCTGAAATATATCGGAAGAATATCCTGTCGAATAAACAAGAACGTAACAGGAGTAACCCTGGTGTACATTTATAAACATATATAAGCCGAATTGTGAACCTCCTCCTTTTTTTAAGTCGGTTAATATGTAGATTTTAAATACCCACTGTGATCCCTGAAATGTTGATTAAACTTAATTCCGCCATTTCGGAGCCTATTCTGAACATACTGTTCATACATACTGAACATATAGGCTCCTGTTTTTTTGTTGATATGAAATACATCTTCATAAAATTAACCTAATATCAATTCAAGTACCATGATAAGTAAGTTAGATGTAAATATTTAAATTAGACCTAATAAAATAAATAAAAAATAAAAAAAATTCAAGTACCTATATTAGTTATTTTATTAAGTTTGAAAAGTCGCGTTACTTATTTGTTACAACATCAGAAAACTTATAAGTTGGTTAGAGCAGCTAAGAGGCAAATGTTTTGCCCCCGTAAGTTTTCCATCTCGTAACTCTCGAACTTTGATGAACTTTCGAAGGATAAAAGTTGAATTGAATTCCAATTTCCTACTTTCAAGTGAAAATTTTAACAATATAATTTATATTACTGTAATATTTATCTGACACGTAATCAATGACTTTACAACCAAATTATTTCTACATCTATAATCTTTACAAAATAAGTAAGTGTTATATGTTTTGTGTAACTTTTTTTAGACAGACATTTGTGTGTCTGTCTGTCTAGCTGTCTTAATATTCATCCGGAATAAGATCCAGGGAACTTACAGTGTGTTCTCTTTGTTTGACGGATCTTAGGGTTCCGAAAAAAAATTAATGTTATCTACTAATGCGAAAATGTATTTTTGCTTGTCCTTTTTTCACGTCAAGAACGGATAAACGTTATTGTGTTGTTACTACTTTTTATCCCAGGGAAATATTCTCATAAATCAATAATTTTATGTTCATTCCTTACTTAGTTGTTATTCATCACTATGACTACATATTATAAAACAAAGTTCCCCCGCCGCGTCTGTCTGTCTGTTTGTGACATTTTCAATCAAAATCTACTGAACGGATTTTGATGTGGTTTACACGAGTGGATAGGATAATTCACGAGCATTAAATATGGATATATATCCCTTTTAGGAACTGAGCATTAACATTATATTTATTAACATTATTATAGCGCCATATTGCATAGGTTAGAACAAGACAGTTATATGTGCAAACAAAGCCCCGTTGCATCAGAGGTCTCAACTGACTGATCAACTTAGAGAGCGCCCTATCTGCTAATTCTGAGGATGAACTCATTCAATCACTTAACTAATCTTGTTTCTAAAGACATTTGAAGACTCTGGATCCCTACCCTTTAGGCTGAAGTTTGATAGATTAGAATATCCTATTGAGAAAATAAATTGTTCTGTAAAATATGTAGTTTACTCATATGTTCGTTTTAAGTTTTAGACAATGTAAAATATTTTTTGTTCTGTTAATCATGCCTCAAAGATCAATCATTAACATAGGGCGTAGGACACGTACACCACGTGCCAAATTGTAGAATATGCGGCTTGCTTAAAGGGTTATAGATTTAAAACAATATATCAATTAGGAATTAATTGTACAGAAAAAAATATCTACAAAAATATGCACAAAGTAATTTTTAGTGAATATTTTTTATTTATTTTTTCTTCACGGTTCCAGAAACTGTGTATGGTCCCACTCTTAGGGTACCCAGCGGAAATCCAAGCCTCTTTTAGCCGATGGTATTTGTGATGCTAAACTTAACGAGATGCCCGTTCTGTTGAGGAATATTTTAGATGGAAAAGATGGATTATGTACATAAGTTTTTAATTATAAAAACCCATTGGTACATGGCCGGGATTCGGAATCGAATCCGTGGTCTGCCTAGTTAATACCAGACGTCTTAACCACTCGGTCGCGCCGACGACTCTGTTTCTTATTAGAACCTATTTTATTATTTTCATCTAATTTACATTGTATTTCGATATAAATAGAACTATAACAAATATGACCAGGAATACTAGGAACCTGATTGTGTACGTATGTATGTGTTAATAATACCTACATATAAAAAATAATTAACATTACATTAAATTTAATATACAGTTTAAATATTATTTTCTTCAAAGTTCTATATTTTGCAATCACGCCACCACTAATACATTCATGACGTGTGACTGTAGATACATAGGTAGGTAGGTACACATAGCATGTCCTTCACAATCACGCAAGCGAACTAATTATAATTAGAACCCGCGCGAATTTGTCCCCTACTAAAATCATAAACTGAAGTGCTTTCAAAATGATAAAATTGTTTCAATTTGCACGTTTCCCAGTGCCTGTCTTGCATTTTTATAAAATCACTCATTCACGCCCTTCCAATTTTTGGGTATTATTTTTAATTGCGTGTTTCTGTTGATTCGTTGAGCACGTTCGATATGATAACTACAGAGGCTATGAATGTGAAATGCTGGGAAAATAAATAATAAATAGCTGTACAGTATAACGTGACAAGTTTATTGTAGATAATTGTAGGTGTAGGTATCCAAGGTAACAGTATATTAGAGTATCAAAATAAAGAATAGAATGGCCAGGTATAAAGTATTATACAACAAAAAAGGTTTTATTTTATATCTAATAATAACTAAATCCAAAAATATTTACTGACGATATGGCAAACAGACAGCCAAACATATATATAATACTAGCGGCTTGTCCCGACTTCGCCCATGGTAACAATTATATACAAACTTCACACTAATGTTTTTAATTTATTTGCGAGTAACGCCACTCTTTGATGAGGTTGAAAAATTTTGTATGGGAAAAGTAATGTGTTGTTTAGTTCTAGTTTTCTTTTTTTTCTAAAACCATCTTCGCAATTATTTTCAAATTAAACCGGTTTGGGGCACATCGTTTGGATGGTTTCAAAGTCTATAAAACGGACATAGGTAGAAACATTTTTGTGTTTTATATAATATATAGATGAAATATATTATTGTTAATTAAATCATGTGTAATTTTTCATAATTAGGTAGCCAATCACTAAAGAATGACTAATAAGTTAATTTTAGGTTTTATATGAATGTTAATTTAATAAGGTAGGTAACTGCATAAACCCCGACAAAAATATAATACAAGAAATACAAAACTTTTTCCGGAAAACAGGAACTTTTTCTCTCTCATTATTCCGATACAAATTCAGTCAATTTCCGTATTTTTCAAGTAACTCTAAAATTAATAGATAGAAAAAAATTATATAAGCTTTATAAAATCTCCAAAAGGTTTTGAATTTCCTGCAAATGAAGTTTTTTACACTCATAATATCAAAAAAGGTAAATTAGCAACAAATATTGCGGGAACTTCTGTTAATGTTAATAGTCTCAACGCAAGCTTCCTACCATACGGGGATTCCATATATTATTATTAACATCGGGTTAAGGCAAGGTATGACATATCGTACAGGTTATGAACACATTACAACTTACTTCATGAGTACAATTATTTAAATTAATGGACAACATTTCATTTTTTTAATCACCCATTTTTATTACTTTAATTAAAAGTATATTAAAAAATAAGTTACACGTATTTTTATATTTTATTTTTGGTTGAGTTTTTATATTTTTAATTTTATTATGATTTTTTATAAATTCTGAGGACTTATAAACTAAAAACCTTAGCTAGGACTAAAATTAAGAAATATAAACTGTCACCCAAAGAAAGTGACAGATAGTGTCAGTCAAGTCACAGAGTATACGTTATAGAAATGCAAAGAGTATATACCGTGTTCCAAATAGGTGTTGCCGTAGCCGGAACTCAAATCGCCTACAACATTATTCATAATGTATATAATAATACTAGCTTTTGTCCGCGGTTTCTAGCAAAACTTCCAAAAAAATATTATATAAAAGAAGTATTTTTATAATTATATTTAAAGAATAATTATTAATTTAGCTTTAAATGGAATAAAAATGGGTAAAATTAATAGAAGGCAACACCTGAGTTCAATAACTAACAACTCTGCCAACAGACATTAGTATTTTTAAATTAGAGGGTTAGCACAGATTAGGGCACCTATTAATCCTTTTTTTCAATATTTCAGTATTTTTAAAATAACTCGAAAATTAAAGGATATAAAAAATAAAAAAAATGTAAAATAAGCTTTCTAGCATGTAATCTCCAAACGGAATGTTGTCCATTCTGATATAGTTTTACCAGCGTTCGAAACCTGTTGCGGATTTCTAATAAAAAGTTATAAAAGAGATTAACATTGCATGTCATCTATATTAAAATAATTTCATCGACGGCACTATAAACTTGAATAAAATTTAATATCAACTAGTTTTCCGCCCCAGCTTCGCCCGTGGAGCCCATATTAACTTCCATCCCCTATTATGGTTTTGAGTTCACACAAAAATCCCCTAGAAAAAACATTTTCAGTTTTTCCGCAATTTTCCATTATTCCGGACAGTTTTTCCAATTGTTCGTTAACATTTAAAAAAAATACCAAATCAATCAATCTTTGAATGCATCAAATACAATGCGCTCACATACAGGCCCTGTCAGGTGCCTGGACTATTGCTGATATAAAATTAAATTAAAATTCCGCCAATGTGTTGTTTAGTAAACTGCCATGTATGAATGAACGGATCAGGGTTAGCAGCTAGTAAAATATAAAGCAAAGGTTTAAATTTCAATTTTTTGATTATATATGATCTATATTAAACGTTTCTTTTTTCATTCGTCCATATAGGTATATAAAATTAGTTTTGTTGTTATTATATTTGGATTTTTTCCCTTGAATGAAATGCCTAAATTTACCCTTTCCTCTACTTATCATAATAATATTTGCTTATGTAAGATACTTTAGATTGTGTATGTATATTTTAAAACGCATTATCATTATTTTGTGCATAAACGATAAAATATTCAACACCACTAAAATGAGTTCCGGTAAAGAAATAATGCACAAATAATGTCTTATTTTATTTCTAATGCAATTTCCTGTACAGTGCTAAAATATTAGAACATAAGTAAAGATATTTACAACTGACAACTTCCTTTTTCCGGTAAATAAATAATGCATCTACGTATGTCTTCTTTTCTGCAGTGTCAATTTTAAATGCAATTTCCTGTACTGTGTTAAAAGAGCATAAAGATATTTATTTTACAACTGACAACTTTCTTTTTACTTAATTTAAATAATCTAATGCTAAATGTTCTGAGCAGCTACGCCGTAGACGATGTTTTATAGAAAGATATTAAGTATCTCATAGTATTTAATCCGAAATTCCCAATGTGAATAGAAAATTTTAACAATACTCATACTTCCTTGTCCTTGTAACTCTGTACTGGTCATAACTTATTTCCTCATTAATAATTTCAACACGTAAACAAATTTAGATTCTTGAAGAACTTTGCTTAAATTGAGATCATGTTTAAATATCTACTATAATAGAGAGAAGCTGTTATGTAGCCACTTATTAGTAAATTTCAGTATTTCAGGAAAATTCTAATAGCATTTTGACACATACTTCCATTCAAATAATTTGACACAAACACTTGCGTGAACGTATTTTCAGTAAATATATTATATGGTTGCATCTCGAGGGAAATCCGTGAAGAACCCTTTGTGTTTCCAAAATGGGTAGGTTTGGCTATTTTGAATAGTTAAAGAAAAAGTAACCTATCATACATACAAGGGCAAGATTATACAAATTATACGATGTAAAAGTATTTACAATATCATGAGCCCGTTAAATTGATAACCACTAAAAAAGCACTCTTGTTACATTTCGTCAGAGTTCATATTCGCTCTAGGTTGAATGACGACGCCGGACGGAAGCTTCTCTCGGGAAGCATTAAGTGCGGGTGGTGTGCTCTAACTGTTGTTACGTACACGTTAAACGTGTTATCTAAGTAGAAGCTTATACGATTTCGTCGTGTTTTGTTGTAATAAATATTGTCAACAAAATCAGTTTGTGCAAACAAAAATGTTATAGGGACGGTCTCGGTCCTAAGATTTTTTAAAACAAGATTTATTTAAAAACAGAATACCAATTTTCTGGGATAACAATTTGGAAGTTTAAGCTTTTGGTTCACTCACTATGTAAAGACGTATTTGAATCTATCATACTAGATTGATGTTCATTGAGAAGCTCCCTTCTTTTTTGAAGTCACTTAAAAATGTTCATTAACAACAACCGTTTTTTGCCTAAATTATGTAGTACTTATAATACAAAGGCTTACCGTCGAGCTTAGTGTTTCAAAGTTTTGTTAGACAGTTTATATGGTATGAAAATAAATAAATTTAGCTTACCGACAAACAAAGTCCAAAGTCTCTAATTTACAGACACTCTAAGATTACTCTGATGACCTCAATTAACCAAATTACACCATTTGTTTATATACGAAACAACAGGTGTCTAAGGTGTCTCAAAGCTTACAAAAACATTAGTAAAAATATTTAAATAGTATAATAATATGATATGCTAAATTATTCAAGTACGTGAAATTGAATTTTCCTTAAGAAGAGCAACCTAATACAAATGACATGACATGTATTTTATTATTTTGCCTCAATGTTATTCGTACGTGAATGTAATTCAAACGCATTTCTATTATTATAATTTCGAGTAACATCGCACAACGATTTCCTGCTACTAACCTAGTGACCTGAGACTACGTATTTATTTACACTAGCGTAACCCTTTGTAATTGTAAGCCTTTTATTAAGTTGCTAGCGATTTTAGAGAATCTGAACTATAGAAACATTGAACACAAACTGTTCAAATTAATTGTGTATAATTAATCTAGCTTCAATACATTAATCTTAAACAACCTAACTTTCAGTTCATACCAAATGATATATTAATCCAAGTTTTAGTAAATGTAAAATGTAAATCAACGTATTTTATATACACTTATACTGCATTATCAGCGCTCTCTAGCGCAAACCCGCTTATATAATTAATTATCCTTTGACACAGATATTCACCTATTAAGTAAAGCTTCTAAACTATCCATAAGATAACTAATCGATCAATCATAATGAAGTAGTTCGAGGTTTTACATATGTAATATTATTATTATTACTATAGAGCATCATAGTTTTAGGACCAAATTGAATTTATATGCACAAAGTAATTCCATCGCTATGCCATGCTATGCCGAACATACATTTTTATTTCAGGTTCTACAATCACGGAACATTCTGCGTTCAAACAAATTGCTGGGCAGTTTTAAGTTAGACGTAGCAACTGTATGGAATCAGCCAGGTTAGTGACAAGTAGATTAAAGAAACGTTTCATTTATATGTTTTTAATCAATTCTATGTTTTTCCTTTCAATCCATTAAAAATAAGGCTGGATGAAGTATTTTAAACTTTAATATTTCTGATCTGAAGGGATTTAACGGACAATGTTTCATTTTTTAACCATGAAAAATTAAATTACAATCGTTTTTTTATATTTATAGGGTTCCGTACATCTCCGATTATAAACGGAAACCCTTTTAGGATCAGTCTCTTGTCTGACTGTCTGTCAGTCCGTCTGTCACAGCTTATTTTCTCCGAATCTACTAGACGAAAAAAGTTGAAACGAAAAAATGAAGAGTTTGATGACCCCCTAACGGACGTACCTATATATCGTAAATAATCGAATTTCTATTTTGGGGGTTAATTTTTCAGGCGCATCATGTGACATCTCAAATGAAAGGGCTCGTTATAAAAGAATACAAATATTTTTTTAATAATTTTGATATGCATAGTATAAATTATTTTTAACATTTGTACTAGATAATCTCCAAACTTCCCAAAAATTAAATGTTGTCCTTTGTAATAAGTTTAATTTCATAAAATTATGAACACTAACTCCAGCCTCAGGTCTGTTGGGAACATGCATGTGATATTTTTGCGTATTCATTTTCTCTTCATGCACTGTTTTCAATTATGTACACGCTCTTTCAGAGATATCCTGTCTGCCGAATGAGTGTCGCGCTGCCTAACTGCATCACAGAATGTAATCTAGGTGACAATAGTAAAAGCCCAATAAAATGCTGTTTTCCACTCCAACCAACTATACCAATCAACTAATATAGCAGCGACTAAGTATTTGGAAATCGTATATCGTGTGGCTATAAAAAACTCTAACTAATATAAATATTTTATTAGATGTATTATGTAATGTTTAAAAAGTAACTTATTATTGTTATTTGAATGTATGAAAGATATGACGAATATAAAAGAAGCGAAGAGGTATGTCAGGATCGTGGCAAATGGTATTCGATTGTCTCTCCCTACCCCTCTTGGAATAAAAGGCGTGATGATAGATAGATTATTGTTATATTCTAAATATAGGCTGTTAACTAAAATTACACCGGTACAATTATTTGTTTTCAAATTATAATCTTAGTTGCTCGGTTTAATTGTTGGAGTGAAAATACAGATAAATTGCTTCTCATGTCTTTGTTCGCTTATTGTTGATGTTAGTTTCAGATATTATATTTTTTTTATTATAACATGCAGTGTCATCACGTGATTTAAAATTGTCAAATACTGTCTTGACTTCTTGGGCTTTGAAGGCACGGAATCCTGGCGTCGCACTTCTTCTGAAAATTATATAAGTGACAGCTGTTTAATTTAACTGACTACAGACAAATGAGTAGTACCACGGGGCAAAAATATGGACTTTGGTGGCTCTAGCCACTATAAGCAGGTCATAGAAACATTTAACACCAATCGAATAAGGTAGTGTTCGATATTTTTCAATATCACACAGGTAGGTTTAATTTCTATGATTTAGAATAATAACGACTTTATTGGGTCCCTATTTTAATTTATATTTACATTTTAAGGACATAAAGACAACACTAAGGTAACTATGAAGTGCTCCAATTAACTTCTAATTAGACATTTTGCAGTCCGTTGGCATAGCGAAAATATTGTGACAGAGCGAATGTTCTTGAATTCTACAAAAAAAATGTATGCACTGTAACGATATTTTTGCGATACACCCACTTGTAAGTATAGAACTTAAAGTATATAGACATATACAAACAAATTACTAGCTTTAACTATATTCTTCAAAAGTAGAAGCCTAATAATTAGATAAAAACAGTATCGTAACAAGTAATAATTATATTCATAAACAAAATTGCTTAAGGGCCGTTGGTCAAGGTCATCTTATAACTGTCAAAAATATGGTAAAATAAACGCAAAAGCTGTGCTCGTTTTGAAAACGTTACAACCCTAAATAATAAAAATATGGCTCAATCCAATTTAAAATAATAATTATCAACTGTGTGGTAAGGAAATGTTGCATAAATAAACTCACCTTTCCAGGATTAACTGAGATTTGCCATATTTTTGACAGATGACTGAGAGCAACAGTCCTTAATGAAAACTATGTTTAGATAGTTGTTAAATTAGCCGGCTACAAAACACCACGCATATATCGCATATTGCAAAATAAATACTCACACCATATTTTTTAATATTTAGGTTTACAGTAAATAAAATCAATGGTAGCCCAAATAAGATCAATAATTATTTTAGAAATTAATGTCTCTTTTACGATTTTGTCAACAGATCATCAGTTTTATCGAAAATGGGCACTTCTTACTGACCCGGAGGACTGCGTGTCTGGAGCTAAGGGATTCTTAAAGTGCGATATTAGTGTCATTGGAAAAGGAGACTCTGTGAAAATACCACCAAAAAATGACAAGGATGAAGATGATATAGAAGCGTAAGTAATACTTTATTTTATGTTGAATTTATAGATAGACTTATTCTAAACTTAGTTCACTGTACACAAAATTCCCTCTAATCAGTATTACTGAATAGACTAAAATGTAAATGGTTTAATAAAATAAAAAATACATTTTTCCTTACTGTGTAAAGTAACTTGTTGTTTACCAGCGGGGCCTTAATTCAATTATAGAATTAGAGAAAATTGTACTAGTTTTATCTCGTTCTCTGTACGACTTGTCTGTTATTAACTATATCAATTAATTAAATTTTAGTTATCATAGGTATAATATTATAAATGTGAAAACAGAGCAATGTATCGACAATAGCAAAGAGAGTGAAATATGCTACTTTTTATCCCAGAAATCCTTCGGCATAAATTCTTAGCCAATTTAAAAAAAAATCCACAGGCGAAGCTAGTTATGGTATAAAGTTAAGTCTTTAATATTGGATGCACGTCTTGTGATTTATATCTTATGTACATATTCTACAAGTTCAGTGTAGATTGCTAAGTAATGTACACCTGTAGCTACGAGAATGTAGGCAATTTCAAAGTTATGATGCGTCATCATAGCGCAACGATCTCAGTGAAACGCGCGACTTATTTTGTTCGTATCTCTTTAGAGAGATGTAAACCACTGCGACTAAAATTGATAAGATAGGGCTAGAGAGTCTTGAAACATGAGAAAGAACGAGTTCACAAAATATCGTTCTTCCAAAAATACACGAAACGAACTTCGGCTATTCAAGTATTGTTCAAAAACTATTAGAAAATCAAGTTTTAGTATAGTACTCTTTGTATTAGTATAGTATGTGAAATTATCTGTAATAAAATGTAATATTATACATGTGCACATACATTACAATATTAACCATCATCTCTGTCGCATGTCTCCGCCATCTCTCACCTAGAATGACCTCCCTGCAGGCCCGTGAACAAATCACCAATCCAAGCCAAGGCAATTTGTCATTCAGCCAACTATTATTCATTGATAATCTATATTATAAAGAGAGAGTGCGAATTTTGTGAGTTTGTATCTATGTGGAGGGTAATCTCCGGAACGGAACCACTCTTTTATCATTTGAAAGACAATGGATCTTGTCAGAGTGACTTATTTACGAAGATGTTACTTCGTTATAAAATAAATGAGACTAACACAGCCAGCTTATTAACATTAAGTTTGAAGCTATACTTAAAAATGAAATTAACAACTCGTGTATGCTTCTAGGCTTTTTAATATCTTAACAATGTATAAATTACAAATTTTTTTTTAATAATCTCATTTACAACTTAACTAAATTGTACAATAATAAATAAATAATATATTTAAAAACTATATATACAAACTATTCAGCGATCTTTTATATAAATAATATCATTAAAAATAATCATTCAATTAAACTGATCTTGGCGTGGTCTAGCCTTGTACCCAAATTTTTCATGTTTTTTTTTTCATTTCGGCAGACCATGGACTCATTGTTTCCAATGCACTTCTAGGCTAATTCGTAAAGTTTGAAATTGAACTTACAATAACGAAATTTTTGATTGATTGCTCCGCTTCCTTAGGTCGTATAGCGTGATGTTATAATATAACCTTCCTCAATAAACGAAATATTTTTTTTATAATTTAAGTTATAGAGAAAATTTTCACCAATCATGTTTTCATCTTACACAATACTAGATAAAATCCTCTAGTTTTCGGTGCCCAAATTGTATGTTCATAGCATTCGTAATATTCGGGAATTTCAGTTCAGCAATCAACCAAAATTATTCGTTCCTCCCCTTAAATAGATTTTTTTTCTTACAAATGCGTTGAAAAACGTCGTATTCGCGGCTCGGGCCGTAATCCAGCCTCGACTGTAATGACCAACTTAACTCACTTGTATCATAATGTACTATTTTACGTTTTATGACAATTTATCATGATTTAATTTAGGAAATAAGAACCTACGCCGTTTGTTTTTGTGAAAGAAACAAGACCAATATGCCGCTTCATTTTGGTTTTGAAATAAAAAAATATACCTACGTGTAAACAAACGAAGTAGCAATTTACAAGAAAAGCTATTATCTTCAAAATATACATTTCTCGGTGTCTTTTGTCTTATGTATAATTTGCTACCACAAATATTTTCACTTTCTTAAACAATGCATGTTGTATAAAATTTCATGTTTTTATACATGAAATTAAAGGTAGGCAGTAGAGGAAAATTACCTGCTAGCAAATATTACAGAAATAAAACAATATTTTATTTTTTAAATTAAGTAAAACTGCGCTCAAAGATATTTGAAAAGTCGCTTGCCTCAGCCGGAAATCGAATGATAAAAAAAATAATCAACCCTTATTTTTATCAACCGAACGATAAGGAGCAAATCTCTTTAATAAAAATTGCACTTTACATTTATTAAGAAATATATAAACTTGGATGTGGTAATTAATATATTACTTTCAAGGTCTTATTCAGGAATTTACTAAAATTGGCAGTTGTTGACTTAGTGCAAGTTTTGTTGCTAGTTCACACAAGGATTATATGGTTTGATCCCGTAATTTATTCCTCCTCATCAGCATCGCGATTTAGCGGTGAAATGCAGCCAGTATTCTTGCCACTATTCCACGCGGACCTGGTTTATTTAGTTATTTTTAATGTTTAGATTAGATTTAAGGTTTTTATATTATTACAATGTATTGTTTGTAAATATTGCAGAAATTTGCTTCTTCCATCTGGAGTGTCAATTGAACGTCAACGTGCTAAATACGTCGTAAGCATTTATAAAGCAGATGGTCTTCCCAAAGCCAGCTGCAATGTGTTATCTAATGTTAAACGTGCTCTGATTGGAGATAAACACAACCTTGGAGATCCATATGTCCAAGTGTCTTTTGCTGGAATGAAGGTAAATAATTGTTTGAATTATTATTGAATAATTAATAAATCAATAAAAATATCATCGGTTACGAAATTAGGGTCACTAAGATAATGGCAACCAAACTGAAAGGAAGATATGTTGGGTTTTAATGTTGATAAGAATGGCAAATAACGGTTTGGCATAAATATACTTTCAAGTCATCGCAAATACAACGTCCTTCCCGCTCCGTTCGTTCGACGGTCCCCTCTAGGGAGAGCAATCATGCGGTACTTGGCACTGGCCTCAGCAGAAAAGGACATACCTTGAAATGCGATGTCGCGTTGCCCTGACGCTTTAATTAATATTATTAAAGTTCGTAATTTCATTATGATTGTCAATAAATATTAATAGGTTATTATTATATACCGTACTTCAAAATATATTAACCATCCGGAAGAAAGCATGATACTTGGCTGGCACTGATATCCATCTAAATTACGTAAAATACAAAATGGCGACTCAAATTCTAATTGTATGTTTCTATTGTTGAATCACCCTCACACTTACCGTGCCTTACAAAGCTATATTTTTGATAAATGTCATGCTTTCTATATGGTAGAAGACCACATAAGGAGCCGTACTATTAAAAAACAAAACAAACTGTCTACACCATATATTTAGTATAGCCACGCGGGTGCTCAGATTGGCAATGCAAAAGAGAAAACGCATAGATACGCGTATGTTAAAGGGAGACAGATAGACAAGACCGTTTTTTTTTAATACGGTAACAGCCTGTAACAACCAGCGTCAATAGTAATTTTGCTTATTTTTGTCAACACGACGACACGACGGTTTTATATGTTTAGATTAGATGTAATGTTTTTATGTTTACTTATGACAGCATTTACAGCCCTGATATATACAATGTCTAGACAATATCAAAGGCGTCATCTTGTGGTGGTATAACAATGAAGTGTTTGTTACATTATTAACAGGGTTGCACATCAGTTAAAAAGAATTCTGTGGTACCTGTGTGGAATGAGAAAATAACTTTCAACGAGATGTTCCCGCTACTTTGCCAGCGACTCAAAGTGCAATTAAGAGATAATGACCCAATGCATCCTAATATCATAGGAACTCACTTTATTGATATGAAAAGTATATCATATGATGGCGAAAAAGGTAAAAAGAATTGTGCTTATTAAAAATTTTATTTTAATGTTTTATTTATATATTAGTCAACCCTATTAAATCGTTTAGAAAGGAGTAGCGACTTTGTATAATCGCAACTAAGTACCCTTAATATATTTAATATACTATATTATAATCCTACTTTATCCTAATTCTAACTGAGCGCGGAGCTGAGGCGACTGTCTTTGTTTGTCCATCTTTAAACGAAGCAACAGATAGATATGATTTTTAACATTCGAAATGGTTTTTTTTTACAATAGGATATTTACCAACGTTTGGGCCAGCCTACATATATTTATATGGATCTACACGAGACGTCACACTAATCGATCAACATTCCAGTCTCAACACAGGGATGGGCGAAGGTGTAGCATACAGAGCTCGGTAACTTTTCTTATACCTATCCTTATTTTAATATTTATTGTGAGCACTTAAAAATAAATAAATCAAGATTGAATCGTAATGTTTTTCGATTATTTTTACAGACTATTAATATCAATACATACTGAGTTAGTAGACATCGTTGATAATCAAAGCGGTGATGTTGAAGTGGATCGTATGAGTATATTAAACGAACCTGAACTTCCTAAAAACGAAGAATTTTTCATTTACGCTACTCTATTTGAAGCAAACATGATTGACAAGACGATTGTCGATAAACAACTAAGTTTTGAACTTAGTATTGGGAATGCTGGCAATAACATTGATGGGGGGACACCGCCTCTAAGTAGATCATCCGAAATAGACGACTCTGGTTTGGGTAACTAATTTAATATACATAAATAATCCTTGGTAAACCGTACAAAGTCACTATTTTTTTCCTTAGGTCCTGGTCTATGTGCAACTTTTATTGCGAAACTGCAGAGAAGAACTATTTTTTTATATACATGCGGCAGAATCTGTTGTATCTAATATCTTAAACTACACTTTTAGCGACGAACAAATAATTAATTTTTTGATATAATATCTATCATACATTACTAAAAAACTACATTTATAATATTGTTCTGTTATTATTTAGTATCGCGATTCAGCGAGGAAATGCAACCAGTATTCTTGACACTGTTCCTTGGTTATTTAGTTATTTTTAATTTTCAGATTAAGATTTTTTTCGTAGTGTGTAAATTGAAACGAACAAATAATATAGAAGAACTTTATGTTATTATTGCCAAATCTGTACATTTTTTAACTACTGCCGCATTAACAGATCATATATTTTTCTCTAAATTCACCTATCAGAGCAAATACATAAAATTCGACACAACTAGCTAATCAGGATCTACTCAACATTACGATCGTCCCAAATTAAACTCAGCTCTCTTCCATGATTTTCTACTTCTGTTATTTTTAAATAATGTGACAGATGTCCAAAATGTTATTCAAAATTTCCAAATTATTATTGAACTACGAACCACGGTATATTTTCAGATCAGTGTAGTGTCGATGGTGGTTACTGGCACAGCACTACATTTGAAACCAAATGTACGTCCAACGACAAAGTACATTACTATATACCATACTGGGAAACTAAGCAGTGTATGTCTATAAATACAGTTTGGCCAGATAATCGGCGAAGGATACACCATTCAAACAGAATGAATGTTTTAATTGAGAAATTTGTAAGTATGGTGACATTTAGATTAACCATGAAAACCAAAATATGTTAAACAATGGAAATTGTAAAAAATAAATAATTATAAATTGTATATAGGCAGTGAACATCGTCATTAAAATTAAAATAAGTACCTGTATCCAAAAATAGTTTCTAACCAGTTTGTAATAATCGACTGTATATCTAAGGGATTTAGTAATTCGATTAAATTTTCGCAGGAGGAAGGTTTGTCAGATGTGCAAGCTGCCATTGATATTGACTCAGCAAACGACAGTAATGCAATTACTCTTCTAAAATCAGTGCTAGAAAACACGAGTATTGCTTGCGCAGAGTATGCACTGGCGTTAAACACTGTTCCTCCATTTGGAATTACTAAACTTGATAAGGAGCGTCATAAGATGTGTATAACTGAATTTGTTAGTATTATGAATTAAATTTTGGTTGATATTAAACGTAATATTACATTTTTACTGTCTAGATTTTTACATATTTGTATATTTATTTCAGGAGCAAATAAGTTTAATCACAAGGAATTTAAAAGCATTGGTGACGAAACATTCAATTAAGGACAGACTGGTATCAGCTTTTTCTTACTTGAATAGACTTAAACTGACATGTGAAGATGTAAGTTTTAACGCTTATTATTCTTTTTTTTTACTAAAAAAATATTAACATTAATTTAATTTGAAATAATTTTGTTTTAGCCTCAACACACAATGCCAGATGTGTTTATATGGTTATTATCTAATGGAAAACGCATAGCATATCAACGAATTCCAGTTAAAGATATAATTTACTCTGAAAACAAAGATGAATCTGGCAAATACTGTGGAAAACTTCAAACATTATTTATGCGCGTAAGTTAACTAATGAAAACTACTTTTTTATTTATTCTATAGTCCACTGAAATCCCTAAAAAACATGGTTATATTGGTTATTGTTGTTGTTTAATACATTAATAAATCTAAACATTTCAGTGGCCAGGCAAAAAGGCAACCTCTCCAAGTGGCTGGTCTATACCATCAAAAATAAATATTTATTTATGGCTTGGTCATATAGATGATAAAAGATACTGTCTAGATGGTCTACCTCCGGGATACCAATTAAGTAATGACATTAAAAATATTGCTAAGAAACGAGGAAATGTGCCGCCGTCCCTTTATTACATAGAGAAGCGTGTAAGTTAATTTTTTTAGTGTACATTTTGAAATTACATATACATTTCTGCTAATACATTGGAAACTAATAGCGCCCTCTATCAACACGACAGTTATATTTGAATATTCCGCCCACCCAGAAGAACAATTTCTTAAACAATAGGTTCGACATATTTTTTATGACGTAACCTCAAAGGAAAAAACCATTACTGTCAGATAAGTATAACCAATCCACTGGCTACCTACAAAAACAAAATTAATGTTACATATTGTTCAATAATAATTAAGCATGTTATCAATTTGCTATTTTCCCTGCAAAGTGTAGGTAAAGTTCTTTGCAATTTCTAACATTTTTAGCACTATAAAGTTTTGTCAATAGGATTATATTCGAATATTTTCTTGATGACTGTTATTTTTTGGCACTCGAAATTTCAAATCGTTTATTAATTTTATATTTATAGACATTCCAGCTAAGAACCTATATTTACCAGGCAAGATCATTAATTGGGTCAGATTCTTCAGGACTTTCTGATCCTTTTGCAAGAGTTGTAATTGGAGATATGGCTAGAACAACACAAGTTATTGATGAAACCTTAAGTCCCACATGGGATGAACTACTTGTTTTTAATGATCTTTTAATATATGGTAGTATTAAATACATTAAAGAAGAGCCGCCAGTGATCATAGTCGAAATATTTGACCAAGACAAAGTAGGAAAATCAGAATTCATTGGAAGAGCAATCGCCAAACCGCATGTGAAGTCCATTGAAGAATTGTATAAAAGGCCGAATTTTCCGCCATCGCTTGAATGGTATGAGATTAGGAGAGGAGACGATCATGCAGGAGAGTTACTAGCTGCTTTTGAGCTACTAGAAAATTCTAATGGATTGCCAGATTTACCATCGCCTAAAGTACCGACTAGTAATAGTGCGTCAGATTTATCAAGAACTCCGATTTATCCAGTTCCAGAAGGCATTCGCCCCACTCTGTCCAAATATCGTATAGAGGTATTATTTTGGGGTCTTCGTGAATTGAAGAGAGTTCATTTATTAACAGTTGATAAGCCAAGAGTTGATATCGAATGCGCTGGCAATATTATTTACTCCTCTGTTATCCAAAACGCTAGCCGTAATCCTAATTTTACGAGCCCCATAAAATTTGTAGATGTTGAACTGCCAGATCAACATTTATATAGACCACCTCTAACCATTCGTGTCATTGACTGCAGAAGTTTTGGAAGATATACGTTAGTAGGTACGCATACCATTAACTCAATTCATAAATATATGTATAACCCTAAACTTAAAAAAACGAAGGAAGCAGAGGAGCGAAATAAGTCTCTAATACCATTAGAGAATATAGACTTACGAACAAATAGCGTCCAACAAGAAGACGTATTCTTTGTTGAAAATGAAAAGGAAAGTTGTCCACTTTTAAAACGTCAGCAGAAAACTGGCTTTGCTTACGGGTTAAATACAGCGCCAAAGAGGAGGGATATAAAGAGAGAAATGATGAAGAAACGAAAAGAGAGCACAGAATCTGTTTCTGAAAATGACGAAGGAAGTAAAGACTGGTGGACAAAATATTTTGCGTCTATTGAAAATATGATCGAAGAAGAAAGAATCTCAAAAATCAAAAAACAAGACTGCGCAGCACCAGTTGCTAGCACAAGTGATGATTCTCGATATGAGGTATGTTCGTCTAAAGAAGAAAAAGACAAGGAAAAACGATCAAGAGCACAGTCACCAAAAATAAATAAAATTAATCAAGGAGCACGAAAAAAAAATCAGCTTCCTCACACGTCACTGGCCAAGGTTTGTAGATAAATAATCCACCATTGAATGTTATTTTAAGATTTGGGCATGTCTCGGGGCAGCGTGAGGCGGAGTTCTATAGATTCTTATGTAGAAGTCCCGCATGCTCTCTTAGTGACGTTATTTTTGACGGTATTTCATTTATTTACAGAAATAGTAAAGCTTATCCCAAAAATTTAGCAAACAATAAAGAGACAATTTATATTTATAAAAATGTCTTATGGTTGTCGCTAAAAACCCTTTTTATATTTTACTAGACATTCCGCCACCGGCTCCGCACGTGGAGATATTCAAAAAATATAAAATATAGCTCATGTCACTAGCTTTCTATTAGTGATTTTTGTGATACAGAATTTTTTAAATCAGTTCTGTAGTTTTTGAGTTTATTCATTACAAACAAACATACAAAACATCAAATTTTACCTCTCTATAATATTAGTATAGATAGTATAGACAACTTGGGCTTTCCTTTCGGGGAGTGAGTGCCATTATTTGTACAAGTAGTTCCTACAGGTGCCCCCTCATTCGTCCATTCGCCGGCACGTCGCCATACGGTCCACCGAAATCGACCACAGACTCGTCCAATTCTTGTCGTGGTCCGCCATCCGTTTTCAAATCGTTGTATTTGTGGTTGATTTCGATGACCGGAACGATCTGTTACACACACACACACACATCCACACCCCTTTGTTTAATCAAATCTTGTGTGTCTATGTGAGTGAGTGAATTGCATGTGATCTAGATCGTATGATTTACATCGCTAATGTCTGGCCTATCAGTATTCAATATCGATCATACGGCTGACCGGACCGAACATTTTCTGGTGGGCTACTTAAAACACGTATTTAGGCTCAAGAAGAAACTGAAGTCCTTGAGGAAAATGTTTTGGCTTTATTAGCGATTTGTGAATTCCACTTGTACTTGATAGATATTTTTATTTTAGGTATACAACACCGAACTTGAATCTGTTCTTGAATTTGAAGAATTTAAGGAATGGCTTAAAACATTTGAACTGTATAGGGGTAAGAAAACTGGCGATGAAACTGATGATGATAATAGAGTCGCAGGAATATTTAAGGTACATTTATTTTAGTGTATTTATTTACTATGTCTCTATTAGTCGTTTTCTCGTATTCACAGTAGTTTACTGATATTTCTATAATTATACTCATAACTCAATAGATGTGTCGGATTTCCGCACCAAACACCTATGTAATGTATTAGTAGAGCGCCGTAAGACATAAAAATGTAAAAACCTCGGAACCCGGTTACACTGAATGGATTTTTGTGTAACCTTTTCGATTGCATTGTTAAATCTTCAATAAAAAAGTTTACCCATCTAAATTGTCCGATCTCAATTACAACAATTTATAGGTACTAAGAATTAATTAAAAAATTATGAAGAAAAAAAATTTTGTCGATGTTTAAATTTTATATACAAGTTAACTTTAATATTAATTTATAATTTTTTTGCTAAAGCTAATAAATTTACAATAAAACAAAACATTGATGATAATAAGTTGCTCAAAATCGTATGTACATATCGGACTAAGGATACAAAAAAATAGGTTAAATACAATATTGTAGACGAGATTTTTATTCAAAAATAAATATTTATTATTTCATTTTTTATTAAATCGAATTTTTTTTTAATTAACTACATAATCGTCGCCGTCATCGACCTCATTAAGTTGGATAATAGTTGTTGGATTAGTACAACTGTAGCCATTGCATTCTAAGCATGCTACAGTGCAACTGAATACACTTTTTCTGCACCAAAAAGACACTCCACATCATTTTATGCATGCGCAAAAATAAAATTCAGTACAGTTTGTGGAGCTGGTGGCTGCGTCATTGTTCCTGATGTCAGTATTCCGCTTGCATATTTCTTCTTAGGTGGAGAGCATGCTAATGTAGTGTTTGTTCACTTTATTTAAATATGTTTCAATATATTTTTGATATTTTTGTCTGCATGATGAATGAACGCAGATAAATTTGCAACTAATTAAATACTGAAGCAGCCCATCCGCTCTTTTTTCAGAAGCAGCCTTCAGTGTTGCTATTTCTCTCGTTACTTTTATCACTTCTCCTAGATCAGAGGTCGATCGTGAACTAGATCCGATTTTGTCACAAATGAGGCAAAGATTTTTATCATAATAATCACTATTTAATTATTCACCAATTTTAATACGAAGCTGTAACAAGAAATATTGGTAATATTAATAACTAACGTTTATTTCATCGATTGATAAAATTACTTAAACTGGAAAGTTATAATACTTAGCATCGATGTATTGCAAAATATACGTTTGAGCTTTGTTAAAACGTATGTAAATAAAAAATAAATACCTACCGTGTATGCCAGTATTTTCAAAGATTGTCCATAAACAATTGAATGATGTTCAGTTATAAACTTTTTTTGCACTAACTGCACAATAATAAATAGACACAAATAATAAATATCACAAATAGAAAAATAATAAAAAACTAGAAAAAAAAAACTTTTTAGCCTACATTTTCAGACAATCCCATCACTTTTTTTTCACCGGTTGTCTTACAGCATCCGAAACCGTTTTGAATCTTCATTCTAATTTCAAACAAATGACTAAGCGAGACTTCGGTACGTTTTTAGTAATATTTCTGTATAACATAAATACCATTTGGAGGCAACTATAACTTCACGTTATTAGCTTCAACAGCCATGCTTTTCAGTGCACAATTTTTAGTCAGTATGTTTTTTTATAAGTTTATTATGAAGTTGAATATTCTGTTTGTATGATTAATTTTGGTGTATTATTTTAGGGAGCTTTGAAAGTGTATAAATGGCCAATACCCAAAGGCATCGATGACTGCACTGTAATGGGGTTCGATCCGAACTTTGGTTTTTTCCAAGGAGTACCAAATAATGAACCTATACATGTTTTGGTTCGCGTTTACATAGTAAAAGCAACAGACTTGCATCCTATGGATTTAAACGGGAAAGCTGATCCATACATTGTTTTGCATCTTGGTTCAAAGAGAATTAGTGACAAAGAGAACTATATCTCTAAACAATTGAACCCCGTATTCGGAAAGTGCTTTGAAATCGAAGCTACATTTCCACAAGATTCCATGTTAACCGTTCAAGTAATTGATTGGGATTTACTTGGATCTGATGATATTATAGGAGAAACTAAAATTGACTTGGAAAATCGCTTCTATAGCCGTCATAGAGCTACTTGTGGCCTCCCAATTAAATACGAAGAGTAAGTTTTTTAAAGTACATAATTATAATAAAATAAAATTAATCTCTCTTTTTTCCCACCTTCACGGCCTTTTTACCTTGCGGTGTGTGTTTTATTGTATTATCACTATTATTTCACAAAACAACGTCGCAAGACATGAAGCATTAAAATAAACTATAATATACTTACAGACAAGGATACAACCGTTGGAGAGACTCGGTTAAACCGACACAGATTCTTGGCAAACTTTGCAAGGATGCAAAACTAGAACCGCCAGTATATGAATATGGACGGGTTAAAATTAATCACACAATATTTAATATGCCGATGGATAATGTGGAACTTTTTAGTAATCCGAAGGTAGTGGAAGAACAAATGGCATTAGTGGTACTGCATCGTTGGCAAGAAATGCCTAAAGTTGGCACAAAACTTGTTCCTGAACATATTGAAAACCGACCACTTTATAACAATAACAAACCTGGTATGAATGGTAGATTATTTTTTTTATTATTTGCTATTTTCTGTCACTCTCACTAAGTCTTCAATTGGCGTCTAATATATCAAATTTACCTACTCCATCTATACTTATATTTCATTACAGAAACTAGGACTGTGATAGCATGTATTCCCCTAAAGTTATTATTATTTTGTCAGTGCAATGAATGTAAATATTACAAAAATACTAATGAAAAACAAAAAAAAATAAGATAAATTAGTTTTTCTTAATACCGCATGCTCTCTTAGTCCTAGTACTGAGCAGTAGATTAATATAATTATTTATTCAAAGGCGTTGAACAAGGCCGTTTAGAAATGTGGGTTGACATGTTTCCCATGGACATGCCGCTGCCGGGACCACCACTAGACATATCACCAAGGAAGCCGAAGTCCTTCGAAATGCGTCTCATTGTTTGGAATACTGATGACGTGGTATTAGAGGACGATGCATTCTTTAGCGGTGAAAAGATGTCGGATATATACGTCAAAGGGTTATTATTAATTTAACATTTTATTTAGTACTAGCGGACTCGGCAGACGTTGTCCTGCCCAAACGTTGGCTTGCCTGCACTACCCTACCCCTACCCTACCCCTACCCCTACCCCTACCCCTACCCCTACCCCTACCCCTACCCCTACCCCTACCCCTACCCTACCCTACCCTACCCTACCCTACCACTACACCTACCCCTACTCCTACCTCTACTCCTACCCCTACTCCTACCCCTACTCCTAGGCAAAATTAAGTTTCGCGAAGCCGACCAAACTGAAAATCAGTACTACTAATGATCTATTAAATTACTTAAATTACATTTTGTGACTATTCAATTTGGTCGCGTTCGCGATATTATCACTTTTGTTGAGTGTCGGAACGCGACATTAGATTCTCCAACACGCACGCGAATTATAACTTTGTGCGGTGACATTAGGAACACATCTACATTGCATAGACAACAATGAGTGCTTTTAATTTAAAATGAACTTTATTGAATAGCAATAAGGTTCAAATTGACTCTGTTATTATGGGAAAAAGAAAAGGGCTGTTTTTAGGGGTTTTTCGGCAATTATTCGAATTGTCTGATCTTTTAAACCTTCCCTGGATATCTAGGAATATTTTAAGACTAAAATCAGCCAAATCGGTCAAGCCGTTTTCATGTTATGTCGTGACAACGGAAAACGGGTTTCATTTTTATATATATAGATAAACAAAATAAAATTCTAATTAATTGCCATGCCCCTAAATTATTTAGCACCTACTCAACTGGCTGAGCGTGAGCTGTAGTTGTTAATTTTCTTTGATGCCCGTGTTACTACCAGTAGTATCAACAGCTTTTGTGGTCCTTGTTATCACCGACGCGACGAGTCCATAGTAAGAGAAACAATTACTTTAATAATAAAATGTATCTAACAACAATACAATTTATGGTAACAATAATGGTGTCAAGTCAGTCTGAGCTATAATAATATTATGTTCATTCATTTTATAGTAAATAAAAAATATTCACTGTAACTTTACCGCTACAAAAAATAATTGGTAGTCTTTATTTCTTGAGTGAATAATAATTATGTCTCGGGGATAAGTTATAGGGAACAGTCTGTAATATTCTAACATATTTTAGGTGGTTGAAAGGTAGTAATGATTGTCAGTATACAGATATTCACTACCGGTCTCTAACCGGTGAAGGAAACTTTAATTGGCGCTTCATCTATCCTTTTGAGTATTTAGAAGCTGAAGAAAGGATTGTAATTTCTCGCAAGGAATCTATGTTTTCATGGGATGAAACAGAGTGCAAGATTCCAGCCAGGCTTGAACTTCAAGTTTGGGACGCTGATCATTTCTCTGCTGACGACTTTTTAGGTATGAAAGATTTTCACTTCTTTTGACCAAATTACTTAAAGTTTTTTTAAGTTTATTAATTTAATAAATATGTTTATTACATGTTCAGGGGCCCTAACTCTGGATCTCAACCGTTTTCCACGAGGTGCTAAATCATCAAAACTCTGCACTCTTGATATGTTAAAAGATGATGGCACCGTCCCAATGGTTAATATATTTAAACAAAAGCGTGTGAGAGGTTGGTGGCCATTCTACATTAAACGAGAAAATGAAGAAATGGAGTTGACTGGAAAACTTGAAGCGGAGATACATTTATTGACTCGTGAAGAAGCTGATAAAATGCCAGTAGGACCTGGTCGAAGCGAACCAGACCCCTTAGATAAACCAAAGTAACTATGCTTAATGTTATCTCAATAGTTTTTTTTCGGAAATTTAGTCTAGTTATCGATACCTTTTTCTGGCGTGCTTTGAAATTACACCCAACAATAAGTTATTGAATATTTCTTTTCCTGTCATTTTACCAAATTATATCTAGCCACTGACCTTCCACCACATGAATTTCTTTGTCTCATTTGTTCCGTATACTCAACTAAAAGCTGTCATTGCTAACTTTAAATTTACTCATATATTCGTTTTATTTTCACAGCCGCCCTGACGCGTCATTCGTTTGGTTTCTAAACCCACTGAAGAGCCTGCGCTACATTTTATGGCATAATTATAAGTGGAAAATATTGAAAGGGACTGCTATATTTATGTTTGGTATACTTATTTTGTTGTTCTTTTACGCCATTCCGGGATATACGGTCAAGAAGTTTTTGGGCGCTTAATTCTATTATATATCCTGTATAATTTAAAAAGTATATAGGGTCCAAAAATACGTTAACAAATAAACAAATAAAATACTTGTGTATTTTTCAGTATACGTTTAAAAGAATATCTCATTTTCTGTACTTATTCAATAAATATTCCACTCCCGAGGCAATCATTCCATGTCCGATTGAGGAGACCCCTGCCTCAAGTATGGGCACTGGAATCCATCAGGTTCAGGTAAAGCGTAAAGTTAAAAAAATTATAACTGTATGAGGTCAATACAATAAAACAAGTTGATCAATCTTAGAGGCATATTTTTTATTCATTCCTAGAGAAGTATTGAGTTTCTCCGCCCGACACGTTCAGTGTCGCTACAACTAATGTCTTTTCTCGGCGTCACACCCCTGAAATTAAAATCAAACAAAAAACGTTCTAATAATTTTTTTTTATTTGTCAACGTAATTTTGGGCAACGGTATATTAATATATATGTAGAAATAAGCACTTATAGTTTAGTCTTTAAGAGTAGTAGGTAAACTTCAGGGTACAAAAGATAGGGGAGTTTTGAAACTTGGCATTATTGTAGACTGTGGAACCTAAGTAAGGTAAGTTGGCGACTTCGGCGGTATTCACGTCTTGCCAAAAACGCATAAGTCCAAAAATTATTATGTAAGTTGCCAAACATGCACCTGGACTAAAATTGTATTGCTACTGTAACTCTTCCTATTTTTTTTCTAAATTCTTATTTGCTGATGGCGCGTCACGCGAGTGAGTTATGATTAAAATATTCTATTATTCTCATTGATACAAACAAAAATTAGTCTCTTATGTTTTGAACAGAGTGCATTTTATTCATTTATTAATTTAAATTAAACAGAAGTAATATACAGCTCACATATATTTCTATACTGTCTTACTATGGCAATTGGCGATCTCCTCAACCTTTTGTACCAACACACATTTGTTGTCCCTGATAGATAACTAGATTTATTTACTAGACCGTGTTTAGGGCCATATAACCAATAAATCTTTGGAATATTAGTTGTCATGTAAGTATTTAGTTGTAAAAAAACTTTGTACTCACCAAAAAAGATATTTCGTAAGCCGCAGCGCCCGCAGCTGAGCCGGCCGCCGCACCCCAATAGTACCTACCCGCAATATGTACCTAATAATCTCAATCAAACAAAAAGGATAGACAGATTACGACAGTTGATAGAAGTGAAGTCTGCCAGCATGCATACATTCAAGCTAGATGCACTCGTGGCTAGTTTGTTATTAAATGTGTGTGTGTGAAATTTACTTGTAGGGTTATGTCATTTTTCTCACTTCGTCATGACTGTTTACTAGGTTTTGTTTTTTGGTAAAAAAAATATTTATTATAACAATTAATATAACAAATAATCAATTATGAAATTTTATAAGAATTCTACAAATTATGGTAAGGTAAGGCAGCTCCATCGTCGAGGCCAAATGATTTGGTTATTTTTTTACTATTACTAGATTTTGTTGGTCTTACGTAATTAAAAAAGTGCAAAATTCAAACTTAATCGAAAACCAGTCGTTTCCGTCACCAAAATTATTTTCGACTTGACTTGACTGTACTGCGCGTACTCGCACTCGCAGCTAACATCCGAACCGCCATAAAGTTTGAATCTATCTATACTTGGCACAAGCAGTAATTTCAATGTATCCAACTAACGTTCAACGATCAGCCAACGTTCCAACTAGACCATGAATTTTTTTTGTGAGTAGAAAGTTATCTTAGTTGATATCTAAAATTTAATTATATGTTTTAAAATCTATATAAAATCTATATATCTCTTTTCCTTCATAGATTTGGATGTAACATGTATGGATGGACCAATACCAACTCGTACCTAGATTGTTAGATCATTAGTTCTCAGATATCTTAGTTCTATTGGTGTAAGTAGTCGGATTAATTTGTAATTTGTAAGGGCCATATATAGGGTCAATATGTCTAGAATTATATTTATAAACAATGTGCCCCAACTTCAAAAAATCAGTGTTAAATAAATTAAAGCAGAATAAAATGTTACTCAAAAAAATATTAAATATTTTTATACCAATATACCAAACAAGATCTACTAGCTAAATGTGGACAGTTATAAAATTTAGAATAGAGCCGGGCGGATCGCAACTTTAAAAACCCCGTGGGTGTCAGAGGGGGGTCCCGTGGGCTACCGATCTTAATCGGCTTATTTTGACCTAAGGAACAAATGTGGAAAGTGCCTAACTTGTGTCAAAAAAAATTTCAGAAAATTGATAAAATAAAACGGTAGGTATTAAAAAAAATTGATAAAATTTCCAAAAAGTATGTAACAATGGATTTAGAAAGTAGGTACCTATCGTGTAACAAACTTGTTAATAATAATACTTATGTCTCGGAGGAATTATAAAGTATTCCTCCGAGACTTATGTATTTAAGATATTATAGTTTTTTTTTATTGACAAACATTGCTTTGGTCACAGAAGAAACAATAGTATGTAACTAACTAATAACGCTTTGGTGTTGCACTATGTCACAACCTGTATTATTCTATGCAAATTATATTATATTACCAATTATAATAAAAATATTATACTCATATTATATCAAATTAACTTTTATTAGGATTTCAACTAAAATGTTGATGTAATCTAACCACATATTTATTGGATATCTTACACACGATAATATTGATGTACTTAGATGATTTATGTAAGATTTATGAAATGTATTTAATCTGATTAAACCATATTTACTCATTTATTCAATCTTGTTTCATTTATAATATATCCACGTATCTACCTATCTAAAGTAAGAATCACGAATTCATAGAAAATTGATAAATATGTCCATACGTTCCGAATAAGTTTATATTATGTTACCTACTAATAATAGAAACACAGCTAAAAACCTTAGTAGCCAATAAAATTAGTGCAACTTATTCAGGCGATTTGCCCGATTTATGGACATGAATTTGTAGCGAACGACTCGTGGTCACACCGTGACACACAGGTGATGATTTTTTTTATTTTTGCATTATCCGAACCATAGACTTAGATCAACCACGCTCGTCGCTATGATTTTCGCTAACCTAGTTAAAAATAGGTTGGATTCCACGACACGCCTTGGTGGATAGCACACGCTCCCGCGGAGACGTGTTGGGGAATCCAGTTTAATCCCGCCCGCGCTGCGATGGTTGTGATTAATCAGTGATTAATAAGACATATCGCGGTCGGCGGGATTATCATACATACCGATTTATTGGCTATAATCACCGTAAACGGCTATACTACTTGACATTGGCGAAATCACCGATTAATATTGGTGGAACCGCCATATTGAAAAAAAAGAAAAAAAAAAAAAAAAAGAAGAAGAAAAATAGGTTAGCGAGGAGCGTGGTTCGGGTAGTGTGATAACGATACCAGTGTGAGTAGTGTGACCACGAGTCCGCACAGGAATTTTTAATTTTATGTAGTTTTTAACTTTATGGATCAATGTATTAATGAATGAGCCCTAGGTGGACAGAGAACATGGACGAAGCTGGTGGCGGAGAGCTAGATTATTATATTTGTATTTAATGTTTTACTTTCCAAGTTTATCTAGAAGGGTGTTATCGCTGAAAAAAAGGACCAAGCAAATGTGACCTGTACTATAAAATAATACAATTTTATTCATTACAACAATTTTTATTCCACTGATATCTTGTGTATAGTTGAACATGACAAATTTTGGAAAAAAAACATTCTAAAAATACATCACATATTTTGTTTCAATTGGCTTGTATGCATTTTTAATTCTTTTTGCCCCGTCCCTGTTTCAATCTTTGGTGGTCTACCGTTTGTTTTTCATCATTCTCTCTAATTGACTGGTGCATAATTTCATCTTCAGAATTACCTGAGAGACGAGCACATTCTGGTAAGTCCGCTTCTGGTAGAAAAAGGGTTTCAGTTCCTGTTGTGCCAATTCTTAAAACGTTGCGTTTCAAGTCAATATTACACTGCAGAAAAAAAAATGATTTTTCAAAAGTATCTACATAATCCCACGTAACTTAAAAACTTGATCTCAAAATACCTCAAAATAACTATAGCCTTAAAATTGCATCAGCTAAATGAGGCAGATTTGTCTTTGGCTGGGTATGGGTACCCAAGAGTATATGATTTTCGATGATAGTTATTCTATTGATACGAGAATATCCAAAAAGGTAAGGAAGTTTAGTACATAAGTATATGGGAGAGATCACACATTAGTTACAATTTATATTATTGTTTATATGGCTGAAGTAAAAGGAAATGCTGGCAGAAACCTAGGTGTACTTTTATTGAACATATAAAAAATGTATTGATCGATGGAAATATTAAAGTACACACAATCGCCGAGCATGTATGAAAGGTATGATTAATATAGAAGAAGCGAAAGAGGTATGTCAGGATCGTAACAAATGGCTCTGCCTATCCCTCTTGGGATAAAAGGCGCGATGATAGATATATAGTTATAATTTGACATTATGCTTTCTTATAATGCTTCTATTCTATTGTATATTTGTGTGTTATGGCTCCATCAGGGTTTTGATGATTCAATTAATGTCAAGTATTATAGACGTTATAGTATCAATATATATAAGATGATCCCGCTGACTGGGATATGTTCTATGAATCAATCACAACAACTGTCATAGCGCGGACGGGATTAGCGGTTAAACCGGATTCCCCATCATGTCACGACAGAACGCGTGGGTCGGTCGCCATGACATGAAGTAGAATCTTCATAATGCTTAAATACATTATAAAGTTATACCTGATGTCTTTTCAACATATCAAGGCCTAAAAGCATGTCCATCGGTTGCTCTTCCAATACTGAGAAAGATGTCGTCAGAAAATCTTTTTCTATTCTCATTTGAACCATATGTATACGACCAATTATCCTTTGAACCCCCACGCCTTTCGCAATGCCAGCCCATCTTTAAACAGTAATTAAAAATAACTTCATTATATGTATAATAATCATTATCACTAAATCAATAGACTCCTTGGGTGTGATGGTCGTACTAAAATGTTCAGTTCTAAAAAATATTAAATAGAAATGTTAATTTCGCAGGACTTACAACAGCGTGTCATGTTCCTATATCTATGTACCTACTCAGGGCCGGATCAACATGAATGGCAGCCTGTAGGCATAACCTGCTCATGGCGGTGATTTTCAAAAAATCTACATATTTCAACGTTTATACTTTTTTTAATCTGGAGTGCAAATAATCAAGATCTTTTATGATAACGGAACACATTTTTATTTATCAATACCTTTGAAACAGTTTTATGTTTATGATTTTCTGTAGTCGCAGGATAACGGATTTTGATCTCTGACTTGAGTCGCAAATATTATGACAAATTTTTTTCATTTCATAATTTCAAGACAATATGGTGGAGGCATTTCCTTGCGGTTAATACGGCCCTGTATGTCAAAAATGAGGAGTCTATACGACCATGAAATACATCTGCCTAAGTTAGGAAAAGTCTTTGCTGCGCAGTTTCAGACATTATAAGTTGCATGAAATGAAGGTTAATTGACATTCAAAATTTATATATCATTTGGTTTATATATACCAAAATTGAATAAAAGAACATTACCGTGTATCCACTAGTCTCATGATGTTACATCTTTCAGCACAAGCAGCTGACATTATAGTAGTTTGAGCACCAGAATCTATAAATGCTTTTACAGGAAATCTGAAACAAAGGGAATTAATTTTCGGCATACCACACCTAGAGGCTCTTCCATCTAAATATACCTCAACTGGCCACTCGTTAGGTATAGCCTCATAAATAACATTCGGCTGAAAGAGGGAAACTTGAATAGCACGGATTCGGGAGCTGTAAAGGCAACCCGTGAAAAAAGAAAATTAAGTACCTACTTATAATTGAAGTGAAACTTTTTTAGGCAGATTAGAGAAAAAAATCGTTACGCATGGTCATGTATAAAAATCCCATTTAAATTAAATTCATACTTATTTATTCTTACGTGTGTAAGTAAGTAAGTACACCAATACACGTTTCATTGTTTATTAAACTTTCTGGCTTATGGCTATGGCTATAATCGGTCGACTCTTACATACCCATTGACATGACAGTTTATATACAGCATGACAACGGTCCCAAATGTTTCTGGGTTATATTCCATGGCTGCTTCCATATTGGCTTCAATGTTCTTTTGCCTTATTTCTTCAGCAATCATACGTTGAGCCTCTGTATCAAACGGATCCGAGTTCATCATTCTGCGAATTGGGAAATCCTAATTATTGTCTGAAGTTATTTTTTTTACAATCTAAAACTTCAATAAAATTATAAGTACTACAAAACGTATAATTAAGTAAATGTTATTTTCAAATAATTACGTAGTACGTCTGCTAAGGAATTATTATTTATTTCTTAACTAGACGGAAATTATTTACATTCATATAAAATATAAGATGACCGTCTGTTTTTATTTCAAAGGTGTTATTTATTAAAACAAATTTAATTAATATATACTGTGGTAAAGTGCCAAGAAGGCTAGCAGCGTTTCCTCGCGTATGGCTATGCTAATACGTTCCCGTCTGTAAATGTTTGTATTTAATACGCACTTTGAGCACAGGGACAAGCGCCCGGGGCGCTGCGTACGACACTACGATTTTATTAAATTCTATGGAATGGTGGCCACCATTCGGGCGCTTTTCACACAATATTGAAACGCAGCTTTTAGTGCGCGCAGGACGCGTAGGTACGCTTGTTATAACTTCCCTAAAATAACTTAATCTAATTGAATGATTGCCTGAATGTTGACTGCTGTATCGCAATGTGTATTTGAACTATATTCAATTTGCATCGAATTCCAAACCTACCTTATATTCGTGGTAGATATTAGATACGGTAATCATGATATTCGGAAGTATGTCGATAAAACATAATAATTATTTAAAAAATAGGTACCTTATTCTTTGCTGCTGTCTATCAGTTCTGGCAGAAATTTGTTCACGTAGGACCGACGCAAATGTATCTATAAATATTATAATGGTATTTTAGTTACAAATTAATATATTTTCTTAAGTACATAATATTAAGATATAAATACGGATTAAACCAGAAATATCGTCGAAGGAGTGTCTGAACTAAGGTAAATTTATTAGGAAACTGACGTTAAGAAACTAACCTAAGTTTCCACTTATTAAAGCGTCTGCTAAACGTGGATTATTCTGTTTTAATAAAGCAAGTTGGTCTGGATTTGCTAGAAACATCTCTCTAATAATTCGTGGATCTTCCTCTACTGGAGGGGACCTAGCAGCCATTTTGTGCCTGATACGAATATAATGATATCCAACTTATTTTATAGACAACCAGGGAAGGGATTTTTATTATTTTTATACCGCTTAAAAATTAATACACATTTTTATTTTGATGTGGAAATGACAAATAATGTTATCTTTTGTCAAAAAACGATTGACAGATTGCTTTTACTGTAATGAAATGATGTTTTATATCGATTTTGTACATGTAGCCAGAAATATTATAACATAGTTATTATTTGCTTCAGTGTACCTTTATGACTTTATGTATAGGTAACTAGCTGTCCGCCCCCGGCTTCGCCCGTGGATATTTTCGAACAAAATAAAATATACCCTACAGCACTCATAGATAATGGCTTGCCTGCACTACCCCTACCCCTACCCCTACCCGACCCCTACCCATACCCCTACTTCTACCCATACCCATACCCTTCGTACGTGTCTATTTCAGAATGTTGGCAAACATACACTTCATACATAGCTTTTGTCATGTTCACCTCTGCCCACCCCGTTTTCGTCGTCATGCCGTGATGGTATATAGCCTATGTTACTCAGGGATAATGTAGCATTATAATGGTGAAAGAATGATCAAAATCCGTCCAGTAGTTTTTGAGTTTATTCGTAACAAACATACAAACATACCTACACACAAAAATACAAATCTTTCCTCTTTATAATATTAGTATAGATAAATATTATTTAACTAGGTACCTATATACATCAAGTAAATTGAAGTCGACGGGCAATATGTTAATCTCAGTGCCGCTCTAACTATTCTGAGATTTACATACTGGCGCCTCGTATAGTCAAGAATATTCAAATGTAAGTACCTACCACTATTGGTATGTATAACAATTAGGGATGTGCCGGATATCCGTATCCGTATCCGTATCCGATGATATCCGAGGGAGAATAAAGATCCGTATCCGTATCCGTCAGTTTTTGGCGGATCTTTTACGGATCTTTTATCTTATTAATTTTCAATTCATAGATGAAATTTGATATATATAGGTGATTAGGTAACAATGAAAAACTGTTAAATTCCATTCAGATTATTTTTTATTTCTTAAAATCGTATTTGGCACCTTTATATTGTAAACATTTATCGTAGTGAAGTACCATACCAATAGTACATAACTCAAAGGTACTAAAAATAAACTATCTTTATAATGAGGTCAATCACAAATCTCTGTAATAAGCTTATTAAACATAAATATATTAAACATTTATTAGAAGTTATTATAAAATATTAATTAAAATGATGATATAATATATGATATAAGGGCTGGCTCGTTCCTAGCTGAAAAAATCAGCATCACCATACAGCGAGGGAACGCAGCCAGCGTCTTAGGTACCATGCCACTCGGGCAAGACCTCTTTGACCAAACCGGAGTGTAGCCCGGGCGGTTATTTTTATTTTATTATTTATTATTATTAATATAGTTTAAGGTTTTTCTAATGTTACGTGTACTTATATCTGAAATAAAAAAAAAAAAAAGTTAAAAAAAATAAAATATATTTATAATGAGATAAATTGAGTTTAAATCTTTGTGTTAAGCTTAATAAATAAAATAATGATTATTGACCTTTTTAAGTAACTCTTAAAACAGATTGTCTCTTTCCAAAGGTCGATGTGCAATATTTACCGCCGCGTACTCTAAGAAAGTTAAGATCCGTATCCGCGGATCTTGAGACCAAATATCCGTATTCAGATCCGTATCCGCGGATATACATTTTTAACGATCCGGCCGGCACATCACTAATATCAATTATCAATGCAGCACTCATAGACACAAAGCCTAATTTAATTCCATAGAAATGCGTCGCCGGGTTTGAGGTCGCCGGCTGGGCTGTCTTATTGGATGATGTTGTCAATCCCTTATTAATATAAATGCGAATGTAAGTTTGTTTGTTACGCTTTCACGCAAAAACTACTTAACCGATCATCATGAAATTTTGCACATATATTCTTGGAGGTATTAGAAGTAACATAGGATACTTTTTATTATCACGGCATGACGACGGGAACGGGGTGGGCAGAGGTGAACATGACAAAAGCTATGTATGAAGTGTCAACATTTTGAAATTAGAAGTCGTGGGAAACAGCTATTTCTAATATGTTTATACTAGCTATCCACCCCGGCTTCGCGTGTGGACAATATTAAAATCTTATATATAAAATTCTCGTAACACGGTGTACGTAATTGAACTCCTCTGAAACGGCTCGACCGATTTTCGTGAATTTTAGTGTGCATATCCGTTAGGGGTGAGAATCGGACAACATCTATTTTTCGTCCCCCTAAATGTTAAGGGTGGTCCACCCCTATTTTTTTTTATAGGTAGGGTAGGGGTATGGGTAGGGGTAGGGGTACGGGTAGGGGTAGGGGTAGGGGTAGTGCGGGCAAGTCAACGTTTGGGCAGGACAACGTCTGCCGGGTCCGCTAGTTATTTATAATTCCTAAACATGTCGCCCATATAAAAAAAATCTACTCATATATAAACAAAACAGAGTTTTGAAAGCGATCTCTGGTCTAAAAACTCCCGTCTCAGATGATCTGAGACTCCCGTGGTAGACTTTTTTTGCAAAATTCAGGCCAAGTTTTTAAAACGGTCTCGATTATTTCGGATTAATACAACACGTATTTCGGAGCTTTTCAAAATTAAACCCCTAAGGGGAGAAAGGAGGTGGAAAATGCTGAAATACTTATATATTAAATTATTTTTATTGTAGTATATTTTTTAACTTATCTCTGATAAACTTTCACTAAAGTTTCAACAAATTAGAAATTTCTTTCAAAGCTCAGTTGATGCGGGTATTTTTATCCCTTGAAGAAACACGTTTGTTTCTCAACGATTTCTTCACAGTTCTTCATCAAGTAAGTAGAGAATATCTTTGAACGTGTATAAAAGTATTTATTTATTTTTTATCTAACTTTGAAACACCGCCAACAACAACGCCATAACATAGTCTATCTATTTGTTTGTTTGAACGCGCTTATCTCTGGAACTACCAGTCGGATTTAAAAAAAAAATCATTTATAAATATTATGTTAGTTTCAGTTATGTATTAATTTCATTGGTCCTATCAAGTTGTATTTAGTCATGAATTATTTAATTTAATTATTATTTTAATGTTCAATATTTTATGTTATCTATGTGTATGTAAATAGTTTTAGTTAATTTAATTGCAAATAGAAGTAGTACTGTATATTTATTTCAGATTCCTGAAAGTATCAATTATAAATTTCGACAGTTATATGCAACTGAATAACGACGTGACACTGGCAGAAATGTACTTATCTTAGTACAATTGCCATTCAATAAAAAAAACCCCAATTTTAGAGGAACGTTATAGGCTATTTAACATCACGCTACCTACCCTAATGGGTAACTGACGAATGGGTAACGAGCCAAAATGAGGTGTAAATATTTGTATGGAAAATCGTATTCCCTGCGTGTAGCAACTTCAAGCTTGGAATAAATACTGTTCAAAAGTAATAATAAAACACGTGTTTTAGGATTTTATTTTAGAAAGCAACTACAGAGGTAAAATTACGTTACTATGCCTAATTCAACGCGTACTAAGCGCGGACAACAGCTAGTCACATAATAATAACATAACTCTATTATTATTTACCTACATACCTATTTTACTACGAAACACAGTTTAAAGAAATGACCTTGCTTCCGTAAGCAAATTTTTATAATATAATTTCAGCAGCTTCCTTTAGAAATTCCATGACCGTGCCTACGATTTCTTTGCTTGTAGGCCAGTGCAGCTTGTTTTATTAAAGCTCTTTTAGAAATATGAGCTAATAGATTTTAATGTTAAAATATAAAAAACAAATAACTCAAATACTGCTCTTTATTGATAGCAATATAACTTCTATTTCTCAGGAATTTATCAGACAATATTTGTAAAAAACAAGACTATTGTTTTTTTTTAAGTTTTAGCTTGATCACTTGGCATTTTCTCACCAGCCGCTGAAAGAATAAAATTGTTCTTAGTAAGTCTAAGAGATTTTGTTTACAACTTGATTGCATCAAGAAAGTACTAGATGAACTTATTAACAGACATTGCTATTAATTTAAAAACATACCTAAAGGGGCCCCGTTCACCCAATATGTGAATTTAATGTCACTTTTGTCACGTTTAGCTGCCTCATCTCTTAAGTTTGATTTTAGCGATGAACGAAGAACTCGAGCTGCTATGTTCGAGTAATTGACGTAACTGAAACGGCATTTAAACATACTTGGAATTAGTTATACTTAGTTAGGTAAAATATAAATACGTACAAATAAATACAATTTATAATACATATATCTGTACCTAATTATGTCGCACGCTCAAACTAACTAACCACCTAACTAACTTAATACCCGCAAAACTGCCAAAAACTGTTAAAACCAAAGAAATCAAATAAAATATATAATAATTGTAAAAGCTTGTTATAAAAATAGTGTTGGTTATTTAAAGAATAATAAATATACACTTACTTTAAACCGGCCATTCTCCACGTACTCATTTTATCTTGAAATTAAATTTACTTAATCCAGTTCGAACGTTAGATTACACCAATACTGTAATAATAATATACTTTCCAAATAAATTGCTTATTCCTTTTTATTTAAGTCTAAGTGTCTATTTGACAATACTTTTTTTATGTCGATACATATTGAAGGCTTGTCTTGAAATGGCTAACGCAAAGAGTTTCGACTTATTATTGTAGATCGAAGATTGAGGAGTTCCTATTTGTTCTATGGAACATGACGTCATCGGACAAAATAAGACTTTTTTTGTTTTATTTTGTTCTATGGAACAACGAAAATAAGATCTCTTTATGATTATCTTATCATACTAGCCACTTGAAAATAATATTAATTTATTGTATACAGAGTGGCCAAAAAGTAGTGGATCAAACGTAAGGGGTGTATAGGTGGGTTCATTTGTAGCAAAAAGTTGCTCTACGGCAGGCCTCTACCGTTAACCCCTGAGGAGTTATGATTTTTTATGTGGTTTTTCTAATAAATGACCTTTTCAACCATTAATTGTTGTAATTATAAAAAACTGACACCTCTGTACCATTTTTTTTTTGTTTTCATGTGATTGATAGCAATGTATCATTACATTTAACATGCTGTCTCTCATTGTGAACGATATGAGTTATGAAAAATATTAAATTTTACAAATTATTATTTTTTTTCACCATGAAAACATTTTCCTTACATTGGACCCCACCGTGAAAAAAAAAATTCTACAGAAAAATTACCCTGCATTAAAAGGGATAGCGCATGTAATAAGGATTCCAAAAAGGTATAATACATGGCTATTTGTAGCTCGCACATCTAGTTTATCACTGTTTTACTTAACTCTCCTTAACTCTACCGTTAACTGAGGAGTTATGATTTTTTATGTGTTTTTTCTAATAAATGACCTTTTCAACCATTAATTGTTGTAATTATAAAAAACTGACACCTCTGTACCATTT
This sequence comes from Nemapogon koenigi, assembly GCA_963924495.1. Classification (NCBI taxonomy): domain Eukaryota; kingdom Metazoa; phylum Arthropoda; class Insecta; order Lepidoptera; family Tineidae; genus Nemapogon; species Nemapogon koenigi. Next base: position 21,854,193 of record OZ004629.1, read on the forward strand.
TTTTTTTGTTTTCATGTGATTGATAGCAATGTATCATTACATTTAACATGCTGTCTCCCATTGTGAACGATATGAGTTATGAAAAATATTAAATTTTACAAATTATTTTTTTTTTCACCATGAAAACATTTTCCTTACATTGGACCCCACCGTGAAAAAAAAATTTCTACAGAAAAATGACCCTGCATTAAAAGGGATAGCGCATGTAATAAGGATTCCAAAAAGGTATAATACATGGCTATTTGTAGCTCGCACATCTAGTTTATCACTGTTTTACTTAATAAGGTCAAAAATATCTTAAGTACATTATCCGACAAACCGTACAAAGAGGCTTTTCCATCTATAATACCTCAACAGACCTGGCCACTCGTTAGGTATAGCCTCAAAAATCATTGGCTAAATGAGGAAGACTTTGTCTTCCACTGGGTACCCTGGGTCCGGCACCGGTTCCGGGAGCTGTAGGGCAACCCGTGAAGAATAAAAAAAAATTAAAAAAAAAATATCTTAAGTTAAGTATTGAATGTTAACACTAATATGAAAAAAAAATCTTTGAGGTTTTAGTGTTTACTTGAGTACATGAATACGTACAGTACTTACAACAAGAAATTTTACAAAAAATTTTCAAAACTTCTTTCTCTGGCCATCCAATAAAGTTTCTACGCAGCCTGCGGAAAGCACCCAGAACTTCAAACAGTACTACGAAAGAGAGCCATTGAAAGATATGCGAGCTACAAATAGCCATGTATTATACCTTTTTGCTACAAATGAACACACCTATACACTAGAGCTGGTCGTTTTTTTGACTAACCGTTTCAAGAAACAGATTTTTGCCATGTAACGAGCGAACGCTTGAATGCCAGAAGAAAAATCAGTTTTAAAAAAAACATGTTTCGGCGAATCAACTATACGTACAAGTTGTACGTATAGTTGATTCGCCGAAACATGTTTTTTTTAAACTGATTTTTCTTCTGTTGTTGTACGGTACAACCAAATATTTTTTTAAATCGATTCTGTAGTTTCAGAGATTACCCCTACATCAAATCTTATATACTGTACCTCTTTATAATATTAGTATAGATTAGATACATGCACGCATAACACATACTTTGGGGTTCCGTGTTATAATATTTAGAACCGCGACATCTTTCGTTTCGACTCAAAGACCAAACCGACGAATCCATACAGGGCCAGCCAGGGAAGGAATGCACAGCCCGAGTGTGTCCAACAGCATAATGGCCGACCCAGCAGTTCTAGTGTTGGACATTCTCGGGCCATGCATTCCTTTTGATGACAGTAGTTTCTATGCAAACAATAAATAGCTAAAATAATTTATTGTTCCAAGTTTCCTCATTCTGGTCAAAATAAAAGATGTAGCGGCGGGGGGGTCCTATGTATGCTAACCATAAAAATTCTACCAAAAATATTTCCGAGGCGGTTTTGAAAAAGAAACTGGTTTGCTGTTCTTTTAAAATGAATCATAACGCTGTATCAATCAACGGGTTTTTTTGAATGAATAAATATAGTATGTACGATTTATGCCTTAGGAATAAAAAACCGTTTCTTTTAGCACTGCTTTTCGAAGCAGTTTGTGGATTTATAAAACGGGTTACGTTCCGTTTCACGTAAAATACGAAACGACCCAGCTCTACTATACACCCCCTTACGTTTGATCCACGACTTTTTGGCCGAATTTCTTGCAAGAAATTGCATAGTGTAAAACCTGTTTCACTGATTTGGGAGACGTGATCAGAACTTACTTTTTGATATTATTATTTCAATTTGCATGCGAAAAATTGCATAGTACAAAGCTCGTTTTAGTTGCGGTCAATAATACATACAAATGGTATAATAAAGTAGGTCACACATCATATAACGGGTTTTAAGGCGATTTCAATGATAATAGTAGGTTTTTTATACTAACTTATTTATTTATTTGATCAAAGTCTACATAGCTCCAGCGTTGCTGATGCAGAACTCCCTTCAGTCTCGAATTCTCCAGAGCTTCAAATATAATTTACAAATACATATTTGAATCTCTGTCCAAAACATTACTTGCCAGTATCAACAAATACGGCCAGTATTTTCTACAAAAAGTATGAACAAAAAGTATGAATGTGTACTCATACTTTACACATTGGTCCGGCATCGCACCGAAAAGTTCCCACTCCGCCCGCCGGATGATCTAGGCGGACAGTTCATTACAAGAATTGGACGAGTCTGTGATCGGTGTCGGTGGACCGTACAGCGACGCGCCGGGGATTGGACGAATGTTCGACGAGTGACAGAGACCTGAGAGTTTGAGCCTCAAGGATAATGCTTGTAGGAACCTCTGGAACCCATTTTATCATGAAGTGGTCGATGTGAGGATATACCCAAAATAGATTTTAGACGTGTCACTAACCGGGAAGTTGTTCAAATTTTTGGATGATCTTTGAAGGTAACGTTCGTTTGAAACTCTGGGACACATTTTATAATGAAGAGGAATGCCCAAAATCGATTTCAGGGTTGGCACCAACCAGGAAGTTGGTCAAAATTGCGTTTGTTCCTCAAGGGTATAATGCTCGTGGGATCCTCTGGAACCCATTTTATCATGAAGTTGTTGATGCGAGTACCTATATGGCCAAAATAGATTTTAGAGGTGTCACAGCACTAACTGGGAAGTTGGTCAAAGTGTTTGTATTGCTAGGTTCTCCCTTATTTTACATAACAACTTTTGATATAATTGCATTTCGTATAATTTTAGTTCGTATAAAATCAATTGCCATAATAATTTACTTCACCTAATACTCGTTTCATCTAATATTATTTGACATAAACATTCATTTGACATAATTCTGTTAAAACAAATTTTCATTTGTCCTATTTTTATTTTATCGAATTTTCATTTGACATAATATTTCCAATAACTCCGTAATAAAGATTTTTAGAACCAAGAAAACATAAAGGTTTCTGCGTGCTCAACACAAGCACTCAAGCTTTGTGCTCAACACCATTGGAACCATAGATTTAGTATGATACCTAAGTCTATGATTGGAACCAAGCCCGTCGCTTCGCTCCTCGCTAACCTATTTTTTATTTTCATCTACCCCAGCCAACATAGAGTTTTAATATTGTTATAATATCTTAGCTTCCGAGAAATTGCATAATGTAGACAAAGACTGACCTTATTAGTTTAGGTCACATACAAGAGCGAAACCGCGGACACAGCTAGTCATTATATAAAATAATATTAGATAAAGCAAAATTTATACTAAACGACCATTATATGAAACGAAAGTAGATCGAAACGTATCGTAAACAAAATCAACACACTCCGAGCGCATCCCAAACGGTGAAAGAATTTTTTAAAACGGTCCAGTAGTTTCGGAGCCTATATTCAATTCAAATAAACAAAAAAAACAAACAAACTTTACCTCTTTATAATATTAGTACCTACGTATAGATAAAATAATCACTACATAGTATAAAACAAAGTCGCTTCCCGTCCGTCTGTCCCTATGTAGGTGTATGCTTAGATATTTAAAAGTACGCCACGGATTTTGATGCGGGTTTTTTAATAGATAGAGTGATTCAAGAGGAAGGTTTATATGTATATAAAATGCATAATATAGTAGAGAAACACTGATAATTTTAGAGGTTTCTAATGTGATGTCGTAAATAAACACATTTTTTGCGCTTACATTGCAAACGCTGGCTGAACCCTAAGATATAGATCATATTAATGTACTACAGTATTGTACACCTTAAAAAGGTCTACAAAAAAGTCCGCGATGGTATATGTCTATCTCTTAGGGATTACCCACAATAACCATTTAAGCCGACTGGGAGCAAGGTAGGCATAATTAGCTCTGCTTCTGCTAACCGTGCGAAGTCGGGGCGGGTCGCTAGTATTAGATAAAGCATAATTTATACCAAATGAACTTTATACCAAATGATTTTTATATCAAGCGAATATTATTTGAATAAATAATTATGTGAACCAAAATTATGCTTAGTGACAATTACACGAAAAGTTGTTAGTCCTAGTGAAATTATGTCAAAAGTTGTTTTGCCATTCAATAAAATAATTTATTTTAGTTACCCTAAATAGAATAGAAGGGTAGGTCCATTGTGCAGGTAAATAATACCTAAACCAATGCACATTCAAATGCATTGTCAAAATGTCACTTCATTTTTATGGTCCATTAGGCGATTTGAAAAATTACCACCTTTTAGATTTCAACCTTATAAAATTCCATCACTCTGAATTTTTTTTCAGCTCTCCAAGAACTGTGGAAAGACACTTAAATTATCCATTTGGGAATAAGTCTGAAATCATGGTTCCAGACTGCCATACCATTGTGTCAAATATTTTATTTCTTTTTTGTTTGTCAGAGGATGTTGTGAAATGGTTTTTTTATTTATTTACTATTACTATGCTAACCATTGGTATAAAAAATTGAATTCTATGGTCAATGTAAAATAGTCAATATACAAACGTCATATTATCTTCTGGCACTTGAACCCACACTATATTAGTAGTTTCCCTAAAATCTGTTTAAGATCTTGAGCCGAGGTAGCTGCTGCAGCTACAATACTGGGTTACGTTTCCGTTTCCGGGGTTAAAAACAACAGCCATACAGTGTTTTTAAATATTTTTTATTCTTATATTTTGTTGCTACTTCATTTTTATAATATTAAGAAAAAAGACTTAGAAATATGACTAGTTTGCTCACTAAATTTAAATAGTAAAAGGAATGGATAGTGTTTTAGAGTAATAATATTAAGAAAAGATACTTAGAAATATGACTAGATTGCTCACTAAATTTAAATAGTAAGGAATGGATAGTGTTTTAGATTAATAATATTAAGAAAAAAAGACTTAGTAATACAACTAGTTTGCTCACTAAAACATAGTAACACTGACTTGTGGTGCCTAGTAAGAAATGGTATCTAACCATGTACATGTGTCAGTGTGTCACAGAGTGTACATAAGCAACCATCTGATGAATATGACTCGCACTTTGGTCGGTTAACACCAATCGGACTGATTTAAAAAAATATTTCTAAATATATATATATATATATATTATATATATTGAGTAACATAAGTTTAATTTTATAATAGCGGCTTGCCCCGACTTCGCCCGGGGTAACATTTATATCCCCAAGTAAAAAACTACTGGACCGATTCTAAAAGTTCTTTCACCTGTAGAACGCTATTTATTGTATTTAAGGAAACTTACAGACTAAGAACGACTCATTAAAAAAGCTAACTAATATAATAACTAAGCCTAATACAGTTTCAACCTATCATATAAAGTATACTGAATACCATAGGCTATATTTTATATTTCCTATTGTATATAATAGTTACCCCGGCAAAGTCGAGGCAAGCCGCTAGTTGTTTTTGTTGTAACTTGAGTTCTTCAGCATATTGAGTATAAGCAATATTTTCATAAGAAGAGAGCGTGGTGAAATGGTGACTGTTATGATTTAGTTACATGCCCTTAAACAATTTCACTCTTATTAATAAGTAATAATTAATATTCTGATCAGTTTTAGCTTCATGTTTCAAGCGAATTGTTGTATATTTGTTAATTATAGCCCAAATTTTATCCATCTTTCTCTTGTTTCTTGGCTAGGGCGTGGAAACCTTCAATAGACAAAATACCACAAATTTCAATAACTATTTTATTACAAACTAGCAGTTTGCCTCGACTTCGTCCGGGGTAACAATTATATATCATATAAAACATAGCCTATTTTATTCAGTGATATTATAGCATTCTACTGGAGAAATACTTTTTTAAATTGGTCCAGTAGTTTCTTACGAGTGGATACAATTGTTACCCCGGGCGAAGTCGGGGCAAGCCGCTAGTATAAAATATTGCCTCCGTTACTCAGCGATAATAATACATTCTACTGGTGAAAAACATTTAAAATCGGTCCAGTAGTATTGAGTTCATCATTACAGACAAAAATAGAAAAATCTTTTCTCTTTATAATATTAGTGTAGAAGTGTAAATAACACATTACACAAACAATAATATTTGCGTAGAAAATATATTGTATTATTTTCCGCTATATACGGGAACGTCAACCAATTCTACCTATTTTCACTTCTGAATGTTTTTAGTCTATGTCGAATGACACAACATGCGTCTGATAAATTTTATGTTCGTATTTAATTTTAAAATGATTATACCTAGTTACTTAACGGTGGAAAGTTATTCCTTTACACTTCGCCGTATTCCTTGAATTATTAGTGCAATATTTCAACACACACCACGGCATATTGTATGACTTTCAAATTTTTTCGATTAAAAACAATCACTAGCGTATAACTGCTCAACAGCTAGCAAGCGACTGTGTGAAGTGCGGCGCGATCGCCGCAATTGAATGGAACATAGGAGTGATGGGTAGCGTCTTCTCTAGTACCTATAACTCACTGATTGTATTTTATCATATTTAGACTTTAAATCAAATAAAAATCTCCATATTACTGATAGAAAATATATACTAACTTTAATCATCTTTTGATTTACTTACATTCAACTTACCGATGAAAGGTTATGTTTGGCTGATTTCGCTCACTACGGCTTTTACAGCCAATTATACTGCAGTTCACTAATACTAAAAAATAGACACTTTAAATAACTTAAAGAATATCGATTAAGGTTCTAGAACACATTTTTTTGGAAACTTTAATTGTTTTAGCGCGTAATTCGTTGGAGTCGGTTACGCTATCTCGTTCTAACACTTATTATTATTTTAAGGGGCGGTGGTCAAGGTCATCTTGTATCTGTCAAAAATATGGTAAATCTTAGTTAATCCTGGAAACGTGAGTTTATTTATACAAAATCTCCTCACCCCAAAAGGATTGTTATTATTTGAAATTGTATTCAGCCATATTTTTATTATTCATGGGTTCTAAAGAGCCGTTGTTTTCGATACGAGCAGTGCCTTCGCGTATCGAAAACAACGGCTCTTTAGAACCCATGAATAATAAAAATATGGCTGAATCCAATTTCAAATAATAACAATCCTTTTGGGGTGAGGAGATTTTGTATAAATAAACTCACGTTACCAGGATTAACTTAGATTTACCATATTTTTGACAGATACAAGATGACTGAGAGCCAAGGGTCCTTAAGAGCTAGACTATACTAGTGATGTGCCGGATATCCGTATCTGTTAGTTTTTGGCGGATCTTTTACGGATCTTTTACCTTATTAATTTTCAATTCATAGATGAAATTTTATATTATAGGTGATTAGGTAACAATTAAAAACTGTTAAATTCCATTCAGATTATTTTTTATTTCTTAAAATCGTATCTGTTATGAGAGTTAACTCTTAAAGAGGTCAATAACTTTTGTCCATAACAGATTATCTCTATCCAAAGGTCGATGTGCAATATTTACCGCCGCGTACTCTAAGAAAGTTAAGATCCGTATCCGTATCCGTATTCGCGGATCTTGAGACCAAATATCCGTATTCAGATCCGTATCCGCGGATATACATTTTTAACGATCCGGCACATCACTAGTCTATACTATACTCTGTCTATGTAAACAACACATCTAATAGTAGAGGCGACCACGCATCCACCAAAATTGGCCCCGCGATTTTTTTTTTTATTTTTGAATTTTTATTATTGCATATCGTTAGTTCATGGTTTGTACCTGTGGTTTGTACTTAATTGTACGCTATGAATATAGGCCAGGGCCAGAATAGTAAAAAATGAAAAATTCTTAGCAGCAAATTTAGTTGACGATGCAAATAACGAAGGAAAAATAGTCCAGACTCGAAAAAAGTCGTTTTTTGCGGTTTGCGGCTAAACTATGCATCCTATCGAAAAAAGTTAAATGTAAAAGTTGTAGATAATAAAAAGATCTATAACTTTTCTTTTATACATTATTGCCCATAACCTCAACATTATAGAGAAAAATGCAAAAAATCGTTAAAGCAAAGCCGGGTTAAAGCCTAGTCCATCAATACCTAAGTAGGTATAAAGTCACATATTTACACAGGCAAAGCCGAGACATAGGGTAGTCTATCAAAAACTAAGCAGGTATAAAGTTACCTATTTACACAGGTCAAGCCGGGAAAAAGCTTAGTCTATCAAGACCTAAGTAGATATAAATTCAGATATTTACACAGGCAAAGCCGAGACATAGGGTAGTCTATCAAAAACTAAGTAGGTATAAGTTACCTATTTACATTAATTTTACAAAAATTAATAGGATCGTGTAGCTCAGCATACGCAGCGAAATAGGTATTTAGAAAATCATATTCCCCCGGGCATCAGTGCGATAGAGGTGAGTGTTGAAAATTGCGTTATGGACGTTTTCTCCGTTTGTATGGACATGGACGCGGTACACTACACTCTTAAGAGGACAACCCTAACTTAGATTCAATCGGCTATTGTTACTGTAACGTCTATAATACTTGACATTGGCAAATCATCGATTAACATTGATGGAGCCATTATAAAATAAGAACATTTGTCGATATAGACATCATATAAAACGCCTTCAGAAAACCAACAGCTGTTGGTGTCCATATACATTTCAATGTTTATATAGTTTTGTGACATCAGGAGCAAGTGAAATGGAAGTTGAATCATTATCTCAACACAACCCCCAGTTGATGGTAACACCAGCTAAAGCTACTTGTACCAAAACTACTCGCAATGGTAGATAAATTAAAATGCCAGTAAGATTTTTTGACTAATCTTTTTATTTTAGTTACTCTAAATAGAATTGAAGGGTAGGTTCATTGTAAACTATTTGAAGGTGCATGTTTTGAGCTTATCTGTTCAAACTTAATAGGGTTGTCAATATGTCACTTAATTTTTATTATTTGTTTTTGTATTCCTTATGTGTAAAAATTTTTTTTTTGTTCGTCGGAGGATGATTTAAAATGATTTTTTATTTATTTACTGCAGAAGGGTTCTATGCCTACCATTATTAAAAAAAAAAATTCTTTGGTCAATGTAAAATAGTCAATATACACACATCATATATTTATAAACGTTTATTTTAAATAAGCCCTAGTATACAAATTTCTATACGAATACTAAGACGACCAGCCATTCCTCTACAGTGATGTATGTTAACATATGAATGAAATGTAATAAATTCGGACAATCACCAGCTAGCTTTATGACTCAACATACACCGTATCATATTCACAATAACCTATACACAAATACACTTTCAAAGAGCTTTTTACAAATAACCTCGAATTATAAATACAATTATATGCGCCATTTTATTGTCAAGTAAGATCGCCAAATGTCAAATTTCGATATGATAGATAAAACAATGGTTAACCATTAACAGTACAAAAATATTTCAAATCTTTAATTACACACACAATCTTCTATCACATAATTAATTACACAGTAGGTGTAATAATAAGATTGTCCAGAATTTAAAATATCTGAGTATATTTATTGTATATATTTGGTACATATTTATGGCTTCGAATCTAGTTTTCTCTTAACATTACTATAATTAATTAATTAGTTAGTTAGTTCTGACAAAATATCTTTAATCAGAAATATCAGTTGAAAAATTTGGCCAGCTTTGATGAGTGTTTTATACGCGTTTACCTTCAAAGTGTTTTAAGGTAAAATTCATTTTGGCCCCATGGTCTACAAACATAGTTTGCCTAGGTATCACAGATCTTTCTGGATAATCACTTTTAAAATGCTTATTGTATTTATTTATAAGATGACTGAGTTATATTTTATCTCCTGCCTAACCCTGTTCCATCTATGGTGCCAATACTAGTAATGGAACGTTCCATCGAAGGTTCCGGCATTTCATCTTCCATCAATTTGTCTTCAGTAATATTGTCCTGGTCTTCAATATCTTGAATATTGTCACGTGATCTACGGCAACTCGTCGGCACTAAACCGTGATAGAAGCACATACCAGCTATAAGAATTGCGAATCCTAAAAGATGCTCCCAGTGGAAGTTTTGCCACAGAAGTGCTATTGACACCATCCAAATAAGGAACGCTCTGGAAAAAAGTAACAAAAATGTTAGTATACACGGTTCAACTACGAACGATCTTTAAGCTGATCGTCATTGCCAATCTTCAGAAAAAAGTAAAATTCCTACTCCCATAGATAGGGAACTATGTTGTCAATTTTTAAGATAAGAAAAACACTTTAAAAAAAATTATGAATAAGGTACATAATGTAGATAACAAAACTTCCGAAATTGCATAAAAAAATGAAAACAACATTTTATTTTAATTGTAGACACAGGGTTTTATGGTAACCATTGTTCCTTACAAACTTACACAATTAATTTTCTTAATAAATAAAATAACATAATATAAAGTTTCTTTTTTATAATGGCTGGGTTCGATTTCCGAGTCGTATACGAGTTTTTTTTTTATTAATACATTTTTAGGGTTCCGTACCTAAAGGGTAAAAATGGAAACCCTATTACTAAGACTCCGCTGTCCGTCCGTCTGTCACCACTCACCAGGCTGTATCTCATGAACCGTGATAGTCAGACAGTTGAAATTTTCACAGATGATGTATTTCTGTTGCCGCTATAACAACAAATACAAAAAAAAAACAGAATAAAATAAATATTTAAGGGAGCTCCCATACAACAAACGTGATTTCTTTTGCCGTTTTTATATATAATGGTACGGAACCCTTCGTGCGCGGTTATTTTTTTTCAGAAACCTATCGTGTAAGGTCTTCATGAGCCGGTTCTAAAAATATACTACACCATTACCTTTCGGCCAGCTGTTTTCTAAAAATCAAAATTTTTTTTTCAAAACATACCAAGTTTTGAGCTCCTTCAGGTAGGAGACAGCTATTTTTGTAAAACATATGCCAAATGTCTCTTGATATAAGTACTTATATCTAAATGTCAAAAAGGCGATTTTAAAAATATTTACTAATTTGAGATTCCACATCCGGTCATGGCGCCGACCGGACGCGTTTTCGTCATGGCGTGATGTGGAATCCGGTTTAATCCCGGCCGCGCTGTGATGGTTGTGATTTGTCAGTGATAAGACATATCACAGTCGGCGGGATAATCTTAGCTACCGATTTATCGGCTTACTATTGCACAAGATTAAATACTGGAGACTGGCAGAAATTGCGACGAAAGTCAGCACTGTTGCCATATATATCAAAAGAAGAAGAAGAAGATTTACAAATTTTTTAATTACATCTTTATTAAAACGTAGGACAGAACTTTGAAATTAAAATTTTTTGAAACTTATCGAACCAGTTTCAAAAAATCTTAAAAAGATCTGTCCAATTGTCCAGTAATGGAAATCAAAGGTCTTTCCGCGCAGGTGCAGGGTGAGGAGTGGGGGTGGGGCGGGGGCGAAGCGTGTTAGCATCAACTTAACTTGGATAATACCATAAAACACAATAACAGCTCGTTCGATAACTTTAAAAAATATTCTGAATCCTTTTTAAAAAAAAAGAATAATTTTAAATATAGTTTAAAAATTTAGTAAATAAGTATTAATACTTTTAAAATCGCCTCGTTGACGTCAGATATGAGTATACCAAGGGACATTTGGCGTATGTTTTACAAAAATTTACTAAACTGTCTCGTACCTGAAGGAGCGCCCAAACTTGGTATTTTTTGGATTGTTAGAAAAAGGTGCCCGAAACGTAATGGTGTAGTATATTTTTAGAACCGGCTCATGAAGCCCTTACATTTGATACCACACACGATAGGTTTCTGCAAAATAAATTTTAAGTCCTATACGAAAAATTGATGACGTCATAACCCCCCCAAAAGTTAGGGGGCATCCATTAATTACGTGAGCAATTTTTCGTTAAATTTAGACTCCCCCCTCCCTCTTGGTGAGATTGAGTGAGATTTAGTAGGACCCCCCCCCCTCCGTGAGATTTCTGCTACAGTTGTTAAAAAAACTACATTTATTTTTATAGTAGACTTATGATTTTTATAAAATCGGTATTGTCTATACCTTATTTTTCTTTTAAAAACTCAATGTTTGTTTGAGCGGGTAAAATGGGACATTTCAAGTGAAGAAAAAAAAATATAGCAATGTATATTCCTTTAAAGTTGACGTGAGATTTTCTATTATACCCCCCTCCGTTTAAGTGAGATATGATGAGATTTTACTGGACCCCTCCCCCCCCCCCATTTTGAGCTCACGTAATTAATGGATGTCCCCTTATGATTATTTCCTCTAAAAATATAACAATTACCTCACAGAATCCAACACCATGCGCGTCGTAGCAGATATTTCTTTAGTTACGCTGATACCCGCAAAGTTGAAAAATGCAATCGATATTACAGTTCCCGAAATAGCCAGCATCAACAATGGATTGTGTCCTGAAAACATTTATTTTATATTATACTATCAAACCACCCCCGGCTTCGCATGGATACAAGGGGTTTACAGCATCTTGAATATCTATACAAATACACTTATAACTATTGCAGATCATTTTATTCTACGTAATTCTTTCCTACATCATTGTGTTTTATCTCTGACGGATTAGAAATTATACGCCTTGAAAATGCGCTGGGGCTAACTATTACCACGACCTGTTTCACTAATACGTTAAGGAGGCTATATCGTAATTGTATGGGCTAAACTACCCCTTAGTGCTCTGTAAATAATCAACCTGTGTCATTGTAATTTAGCGTATAGTTACTTATTCAATATTTCTAAGTGGAAATACTAATACTTTTTCAATGGGTTCTATTGAATAGTAAATATTTGGAAATGTGTGTTGTAAAATAAAGGATTATCTGGCCCCGTCGTATCTTTCCATAATATATCATAAAGCTCTTAAAAAAAATTAAAGTGCTGTTATACCATTACCCTTCAAGGAAATACTTCGATTTTTTTGGTAGCTTATTGAAAATTCAAAATATTTTATATTTTATGTTTTTTACTAATTACGTAAATCAAGTATAACCAAAAATTCAGGCGTTCCAAGTTTAAAATTACGACGCTGCCAACTCTCACTTTGGAACTATGTCAATATGAACATAGAAGCTAGATCTTTTGTCTCATTTTCGCTCGGAAAGATGAAGATAGAAGCTAGATAGGAGCGTCGGTGGTCGAGTGGGAGAAACGTCGGCTCACAACTGAGAAGTCGCGGGTTCGATCCCCACATCCGACCATGTACCAATGCGTTTTTATAATTAGTTTTAGTTACTTATTTATAATTTTGTTTATAACCAAAATGTGAAATTGAAATAAAAATAAATATATTATAATATGTACATCGGACCAACCGTACAAAGCGGCTTTTCCATCTACAACAGAGCTGGCCACTCGTTACGTAGGTTTAGCCTCAAAAAATAAATAAAAAATCTAAATAAGCTAATGTCACCTTCAGCTGGGTACCCTGGTTGGGTCCGGCAACGGTTTACGGGGGTATTATAAAAACCATTGGTGCATATGGTCGGATGTGGGGATCGAACTCGCGACTTCTCAGTTGTGAGCCGACATTTTTACCACTTGACCACCGACGCCCTGTCTCCCAGTCTTTTGTCTTGTGACGCATAGAATTACGCATGCCTCATAATTATTGAAGTTGAAAATTGAAATGCGTTTGTTTTTTTTTTTGTTGACATTTCACATGATCATTTAGGTTAGTTTTTTCTTGTGAAATTTATGTGTAACTGGAAAATACAAGTTCTAATTGCTTCTAATAAAGTAAGTACCTACTTCATATTTTTATTCATGTAAATTGTAAGTACAGTACCTACTAAAGATATTTAGGTTAGAACCAGTTTCTCACAAGATGCAGGAGAAGTTTCTGCTACTTATCAATGTAGAAAACCAATATAAAAATAGTACCTAAGAAAGAATGGCCTAATGTTTGAACTACTTATATTTGGTACTCAATTTATATAGTATCTAGGCATAGATCATTGGTAGGTACCCTAGGTATACATTATAATTTTATCCTTCTACATAAAATTATATACTTATGTAAATTTGTTTGTAGTGTTTTGGATCATGTGAATAAATATACCTACCTACAATTGGAGGGGAATTATTTTGGCTTATTATCTGTATATTCATTTTACCACTATATGTAGGTATACTTATTTTAATATACCTACCTATAGGTACTTGCATATGCAAAACCCTTAGGCTGTGCTAGAGGTGGATATTTTGGTCTTTATTATTAGTCTAAAGTTATTTCCTATTTTCCACTTTTTCATTCAATTTTGTACAATAAGTACCTACTTACTATTTGAATGTAAATGGGTCCTAGCTAGATATTCTTGGTACTAGGCATGTATTCATTTTGTAAACACATTACAAACATCTCATATCATGTTAAAAATAAGGAAAAGTATATTATATAGTATATAACCTACATAATAGAAAACTATGTTGTGGTTATTTTAAAATAAAATTTGTCATGACAATATCTTCCTCTATCACATCCTGAAGGCATTGCATCAATCTTCCAAACACCCTGTGGTATGTATTATCTATCATAATCTCTGTAATTTAACATAATCACATTTTTTCCTTTCGGGTAGGCCTAGGCAAAGACCAAAGACCACTTGCACACTTTTTGCCTAAGTCAAATCCATACCTACATCTTTTTATAATGATCTTTTTCTTTATAAATAATGATGCAGAAGAAGTTTCTGCCACTTATCAATGTAAAACCAATATAAAAATACCTAAGAAAGAATGGCCAAATGTTTGAGCTACTTATATTAGGTACTCAGTTTATATAGTATCTAGGTATACATTATACCTACTTTTATCTTTCTACATAAAAGTAATTTGTTTGTAGTGCTGTGGATCTTGTGAATAAATATACCTACAATTGGAGGGGAATTGTTTTGGCTTATTATCTGTATATTCATTTTACCACTAAATAATGTACCTACCTAATATATTTTCAGATGACCAAACCCAAAATTGGTGCCAAGCAAAGACGTCATATGAAAAACTTAAAATATGCTGCAAAAAATAGGTAGGTACCTACCTAAATTCCCTATCATTCCTAATCATGAAAGGTCCACTTTGAATTGTTGTAAAGCTTCCTCGTGCGTGAATCAACCTATCTAATCGTAATAGCCTTATATTAGCGAAATAATTTTTAGAATCACCCACTTCTCTTCTCAGTCGTAATGCTCTTGGCAGAGCAGTCGTGGTCAATCATGGCGGTCCATAGCGCGACGCACAACCTCGCGCCATGTCTCTCTCGCCGAGGCCTTCCTTGCACAGTCATTCAAGGAGGTATTAGTTAATGACTTTATTTGGTCGGTCCAGCGCAAGGGAGAA
Source organism: Nemapogon koenigi (assembly GCA_963924495.1). NCBI lineage: Eukaryota > Metazoa > Arthropoda > Insecta > Lepidoptera > Tineidae > Nemapogon > Nemapogon koenigi. The sequence goes on from OZ004629.1 coordinate 21,869,469, forward strand.
CATCCTCGCGATCAGCCGCCATCGACTCTGCCCTGCATAACCAGCTTCTCTATGGACTGCTAGGTCGCGTAACATCACCATAGAATCGAAGGAGGATGGAAACATTTGTGCGGTACTGAGTCTAAGATATACCCAGCATTTTTCTCCAGCACCACATTTCCAGTGCGTCAATTCTGTCGCTCCCTTTCCTTTATTGTCCACGTTTCTGCTCCGTATAAAAATATGGGGAACAGTAAAACTTTAACTAAGCGGGTCTTAGTACCTTTTATTATGTTTCGGCCTCTCCTTATCTTAAACAACCATCCATAGCAGTTCTAGCGATAGCCACGCGCCGCTTGATCTCGTCTTCAGAGCCACCGTTACAAGTCACCAATGATTCCAAGTAGATGTATGATTGGGCAGTGTCCAATTTTGGTTATTTCCGTAGCGTTATTGCTGTTGTGGTCGACAATCATAATCTTGGTCTTCTGTCTGTTGATTTTTAGACCGAACTTTAGGCTCACTTTCACAATACGACTTAGTAGTTCTTTAATATGTTGCGGACTTGTTGCAACCAACCAAAGTTGTGTCTGAAGCAGAGCCGGACTCGTACAGCCTTCTCAAGATGTGAAGCAGATGTCCCGGAACACTAATTGTGGCAATTTCACAGAGTCAAACGCTTTCTGAAAGTCAACAAAACAAATGTATGTAGGTCTGTTGAACACTCTAGCCTTCTCTATGATCTGTCTCACAATCAGGATTTGTTCTCTAGTTCCCATGCCCATTACAAAACCGGCCTGTTCGGGTGATATCTCCCTCTCTTTTAGTCTCCTTTAGTCTCTTGTTGAGAATATGAAGTAATATTTTGCTTGCATGTGATATCAGTGCAATTGTCCTGTAGTTACAGCATATCTTTGTTGAGCCCTTTTTCAGTCGGCCAGGTGCTTTTATAGTAGTATTTCCATCAGCCTATAACCCTACATATTTCAGTCACTACTTGTCCCTCTAGTGTTTTCGACTGAGAACTAAACTTTTTGGTTATGAGACGTATTTTTTGTGGGGGTTTTAGTCTCACACTTTCCAGCATGTATTTCAACCTCTGAGCAGATCCGCTGGAGGTAGATGTTCTTGTCTCTTTAACAAGCTGTTTATATTCGCCTGACCAGTTTGTTCTGCTCATGGATACTCGGGCCGGACGCCTTCATGCTACATCTTTCCTCAATACGTGCGAGCGTCGCGTCCGTCACCTAGTGCTATCTCTTGTTATACCAGCTGGTTTCGCCGATTTTGCCACCCTCCAAGATCATGACTTAGCCCGAGTCCAAAGCTCCGCTGTTTCTGAGTTTGGTACGTTTGACTATTCTTCCCACCTTTGTTAACTTTGCTTTATCCTTATCCACGATGCGTCGATGTCTCTCTATCTTCCAGGTTGCCTTCAGTTTTATATGTAGAATCGGCAACTACCAATTGATGGTCCGATCCACAGTCCGCTCCAGGTAAAAGTACGAGCATTTCTTATTGAAGACCTCCATCGTGTTTTAACAAACATCTAGGCAATCTGGTTCCGATAATTACCGTCAGGTGAGGTCCATAATATGTGTATAATCTGCGTGGATAGTGCTTGAAAAGACTATTTGCTATATTAATGCTGTTAAGTCCACCGGCATTTCGCAAGTTATCGTCGACGATCGTAGAGCCTATGTTTGCATTAAAATCATCAGAAATCACTAGTAGATCTCTGTTGGAGACCTCCTACTTGGAGATCACCCACTACATACAAATTAGTATTATAGATTGAATAAAAATGGAAATACTACATAAAAAATATGTCTGTTATTTTTTGACACATTTGATTCATGAAATAAAAGAAAACAGATGGTTATGTCATTATGGTTATGTGTCCCTACAGTTAAAAGACAAATGTTGTCAATAGTCCCAATTATTTTGTAGATCCCACATACCTATTTGCACAAATCCATCGATGGCATCTTCTACGGTGCCGCGTGGGTTGTTCCCAAAATGTGGGGGAGCTGGTGTCCAGTAGAACACAACTAGAAGAACAGATAACGTCGAGAATCCGAACACACCTTCCCAACCAACCGCCTGCAGTGGAGGGATATTTAAACCTGTAAAAGCCAAAGTTTTCAGTGAGAAGTAATATAAGATACACAAAAACAAAACAAAGCACATCCTCACAGCCCATATACCCATATTTTTGCCATTTGTCCATATTAAACAGAACAGGTACCGTGTCAAATCTGTCACTGCACTTAATCGACCTAGACATTTCCGTATCTGTTATTTGACACTTTTCGTTCCCTCCGAAGCACAAGACGTCGATTAAAGCACATATTCTTAAAGATAATTGGTGCTACATTTGTCTAATATTCTGTGAGACGATTTCGAACAATTTGAAAATTGTTATAGCATAAATAGTTGACAAATCTTTTAATTTATTGAGTTGAATAAAGACATTTTGCCCTATAATAATTTCATCCTCCTCCAAAATCGTAGTTTTACCTCAGAATAAGGACTTGCCGCGATTTCAAAATAATTAACAGGCATATATGAGCTCTATTAGTTATATCTAATATTATGGTTTTAACATTTGTTGTTTTCTGACCAAAAAAAGGTGTTTCCATGTAAATATACAGAACAGAACGGCCATTCTTTAAGTATAGCTTGGTATAGCCTCACAAAAAAAGTCAGCTAAAAGAAACTTCCTCTTCTGCTGGGTACCCTAGGACCAATAACACGGTTCCGGGAGTCGTAAAGCAACCCGTGAAGATATAAAAAATCGTTTTTTAAACATACTAGCGACCCGCCCCAGCTTCTCAACTAAGTATTTGACATTTTGTAACCTATTTCTAAACACTTTTTTACATAATTTGTTTTAACAATTTTGTTGTATTTTTGTTTTTGTGATGTCAGCATTGTGTCTGGTCTCTTGATTTTAGAACATGTAGATTTTATTATACTAGTTTCATTTCATTCTTGATTGTCACAATGTTAATTGATTGAGAATGTGATTTAATACCATAGATATAGTATAGTCGCTCGGGTGCTCTACTAGATTGGCAATACTATTGGAAAGAGGTTTTATATAATCTTAGTTTTAAATATGATTGTTGATATTTTAAAATAGAAGAAAAGATGTCAATGTCTATCTGAATGTTATATTGTGTACGTTTAATATAAATGTGTTTTATATTGTTATTTCTTGTTAACTAAAATACTATATATAATATACTATAAATAACTAAAATAAAAGTCTCAAATAAATACAATATCTTTGTTTATTTATCCATATGTGATCAACCACTGTACCACATTCTGCTTACATGTAGATTTATAACAAATACAAAAGAGAAAGCGCATAGAGACGCGTATGTTAAAGCGAGACAGGTAGACGAAACCGTTTTTTTAATACTGTAGCCTAGCGTCACTAGTAATTTCGCTTATTTTTGTAAAATATTCTGTTTTAAAGTATAATTTAGTGTTTAATAGACGTGATTAATTACGGTTACGTGTGCAGTGGCTGGATGTAACTCAGCTAAGATAAAAAATCCACAGAATTACACATTTACACCTATTTGCACGCACACTGAATTAATTTTTTGGTCTCGTCCTAATCGCGACAATACCAGCCCAGTAGAGCGCCAGCATACTACATCTATGTTTAATACTTAGAAACATTTTGCACACTGTAGGTCATGGTAGGGTTATTGGACTATGTATGTAATATGCACGCACGCATGTAGGTCTGAAAAATCCCTGACAGTTAAAAATGATTTCATTAATTTCAGTTTTGACGTAAAACAAGAACAAACAATCGCACTATATACAAAGAGTCTGTCTGTACCAATATTTGTCCAGAACAGGCCCCGAAACGGCTCACTGCATTATGATACAACTTTAAGGGATCATAGCGGGTACATAGACTTAGGATCGGCTTTTAGTTTAATTTCAATATCCCTAGATATTGTAGATAATGAAAAAAATGTTTTGCCCATACATGGCTGTGTTAGTGGGATCAAGTGAACAGTGTGCAGATTCCACGGACGAAGCCAGGGCAGAAAGCTAATTTATAATATAAGTAAGACTTATATTACCTGACACATATTTTTCTTCATAAACCATTTGGCATGCAGATATAACTTGAGCAAGAATGATAAGGAGGTCACCAGTTATAATGCTATTTCTGCCTTTAGAGTCATCAGACTGGTATAATGCATCTGTAAGACCTACTATCCCCAATCCCATTATGATTGTGACTGAAAAGAAAATAAATAATCATTATATTGAATATTTGCCTACTAAACTAGCTTAAAAATTAGTGTTTGGCTAAGGGATTGAGTTAGTGTGCAGTGATATAAAAAATGGATTAAAAGTTTTTCTTCAATGTTAACCTCGCATAGCACATAACACAAATACAAACATACACCATTCCGAGGAATGTGGGAAGTATCATTGGGAATTAATAAGTGTCAAGTTCTCATATTATGCTGTGAAACTATTTCACATTGTGTGAATTTTGAATAGGTATTTTATAATACCTGTGTTATAACATAGATAGAGGTGTGATAATGCTATCTGTCACTATGTACTATCAAGAGCATTAGTAAACATTTACTTAAAAAAAATTTTCGCTCAACATTTTACTGCACTTCCTTATTCATTCAGATTGTATCAGAATAAAAAGAGATAAATATTGTTTTCAAAACTTATCTTTAAAATATTATTTATTTATTTTCAATACTCAATCTAAAATTAATGATGTTAAGACGAGGAACGACTCAGAAATTTCTAATCGTAAGCCACGCCCTAAACTCGTGGTTCGGGCGTATGATTGGTTCGGGCGCAACGATCACGTCATGCAAGACAACGATGGCGCTTTGTCCGTTCTTGCTGCAGAAGTGAGAAGGGCATAATGTATCGCCTCTCGGAATATGACGTAAGCGGCACATTACAAATAAATAATTTATTAAAAAACGATCACATGCAGGGAAACATCATTATATTCATATAAAATTTAAACGTTAATCCCTTCAGAGTATGGTCGTATGACTAAAGAGGTGATTTCAAAAAATTTTCACCAATCATGTTTTCATCCTACACAGTACTAGATAAAATACTCTAGTTTTCGATGCCCAAATTGTATGTTCATAGCATACGTCAAATTCGGAAATTTTAGTTCGAAATTATTCGTTCCTCCCCTTAAGGTTGATTTTGCATAACTGAATTATCAAGTTATGACATAGTGTCAATACATGATAATGGAAAAAATAAGTCAGTTGAGATTTGATGTGATTGGTTGTGGTTAACAATTTGAATGTCATTAGGCTTTTAAGTGATTGGTGGCATTAGAAAGGAAACAAAGTGAGTATAGTATAAGGTGTCCTTCAAATTCTGCACTTGATAGTACTGTAAAGAGGTTGCTTGCCTTAGGTTGGAAAATATGTAAACTCCTTTATAAATTCAAATATATGAATTTGATATTAAGAAAAAAACTCAGACAGTGAGATAGTTTGTGTTTGGTCGAGATAGACAGACATGCAATCTCTATTAGAAAATTAAATATGTAATATAATATATAAATAAAAATGAAGAAAACACAGTAAATAACGATTATGAAATATCCTGTGTATAATTGAAGGCAAGATCCCGAGGACCGACATTACAGTACATCAAGATTAGTGCAACTAAATGCATTTTCCAGATGCTATATTTTTTTAACAAAATGTTTCTGTATTACAACATCCTAAACATAATATAAAAATGTTAACAAATAATGTAGGTATTCATAATTAAAAGCTATGTTGAGTAGTTGCTTATGATATAGATTTTTTTCAAATTTCTTACCTATTCCCAACCATTCACGTTTCAATATGAGTCTGTTTAGAACAACCATTGATAATACTGCAACAAAGATAATTATTGAACCTCTAAGCATTTGAAAGCTGCTGACATTGGTCAGTGTGAGACCAACATACATAATTGAAGTTCCAATCTGTAAGTCAAATATAACTAATGTAATTATATAAATTAAGTTATCATAATGTAATTATCATTGTAAGGGCAACTGTTAGTTAACCATTTGGTAAAATCATAAGACAAATTAGTTGCTGTGAGCTGGTGTGCATGCATTATGTGCCTAGAGAGTATCTCTGTACACCCACTAAAACTTCTCGAGCTAGCATTACAACAAGCAAGTCACAGAGACAAAGCAGGACAAAGTGTCCCATCAAGATAATACAAAGTAAACTCACTGTAAACAAAACAACTTGGTACAAAAATGTACTTTTGTATTCACCTATGTTTTGCAAAAGCTTACACTGTTTTAAGAAATTAATTTCAATGGCCACTAAATCATTACATTACAGCCAATATAGGAAAATGCAGAAAAGTACTTACCAAATCGCACATAGCTGCAGGCATCAATATAAATGGATTAAAATTTTGATTGCCATCTGTCAGGGTGGTATTAATAGATGATCTTTTCCAATATAGTATTTTGAATATGAGTAGACACAATGTTTCTCCAAAAAACATAAACAGTGTCTGTAATGATATAAATAAATTCATAAAAGTAGAAAAGCCTCAGTTATTTTATAAGATTGCCCCTGGATTATTTCAGAACTGTAGAAAAGGGCCCAAAATTGAATGAGGTGAAAGAGGTGTGCCAGTATTAGACTTAGTGGATATCTTTTGGTCTCTGCCTACCTTGAATATAACTGTCTATGAGAATCAAAACAGTTTTTACCATTTTGATTGAATTGAAAAGTGAACAAAGGAAATTGTATTTGTATAAATAAAAGAAATGGTGGTGGTTTGAAAACAAAGTCATTACATACATGCCAGCAGATTTGTTTCTTTGCCTAATTAAGTGTCACTAATAACCTAAAGTAAATAAATATTTCCATAAATACTTAATTAAGTACATACAAGAAGTGACACAAATGAGTCATTTCAATATACAATGTTAAAGTACTAACTATAAATTAGTAGATAAGTATTACATTATACCTGTAAGAATGGATGTTCAAAATCTGTTACTTCTCCTGTAGAATCTTCAGATTTCAATTTATCAGCCCACTTGGTGCTCAGTGTGTTGATTGATCCAGTAATTACAAGCATAAATGCTAAGAACTGCTGGTACCTGGTCCACGCCATTTCTATACAAACATTATTCATCTTTAAAGAAGAATGAATAGGTCCTTACAGAATAAAACAAAGTTCTGTCTGTCTGTTCAAGTAAAATTGTTTAAAACAAAAGAACATGTAAGCATTATTTTCGGTGGTGAACTATAATTAAATAGAACATTTAAAATTTTATGTACATCTACTTTATCTTAATAACATTCTAACGTTGATATTATAAGCAATAAATACCTACAAGACAATTTCTTACATGAAAATAAGTTTTGGAATCTGTAGGTACTTACATTAGGATTTTGTGAACAAAGAGATTAGGTATGCAAAAGTTTATTATTTCCAATGTTTAACAACTTTCAATAACCAAAAGAATACAAAAACAGCAGTTATGTCACTGAAATACTTACATGTATATTGGTATTACGTGTTAAATCACTAATTAATATTGAATATTGCCGATAAAACTATGCTACGAACAAAGTAGGCTATGTAAAGTTAATAACAAATCAGCAGCGGCGCCAGCGGCAGCTGCGGTCGAAGTCGAACTCACAGAGCAAGTAAAAGAGACAGAGTCGAACGTCAGCATCACATCACAGAGCAAGTAGAAAAAAGAATATCAATATCAATGCGTGTTGACCACAGTGTTGTTGACATGCATTGTCTTTAGTCTCAGAACAATGACTAAAGACATAGAAGGATTTATAATTCCAAACAAGCGTACATAGCAACCTGTCAAATCTGTAGCCATTGGAGCCTTTTTATGCTACTTATTCAAATGTACCAATTATTTGCTACTGTCAAGTGACAAAATACGTCAAATTAAGTTAAGATTGCTCTAACTATTAACTCGTTCTTTGTGATTGTAAAAACTATTTTCGTGTAAAATCCTGTGATTTTTGTGATAGAACTGTAATGTAATATATTGTGAAGGTATAAACTATGGCATGTGATATAAGGCACTGCAAATCTCGCATGGGAAGAAAAGAAAATAACACCGAAATTTTATGCTTTCATCGGTAAGCCTTGTTTTTTTTGTTTATCTATCCAATTTCCTTAAGAAATTTGGAAATGTATACTTAAACACGTTTAAAATTACATTTCCTTTTATTCAATGTATAATAATTACGTATTTGTGAATTACTTTTCACATATTTTGTAAATTTCCGTAATTTTATTAAAAGGTTATTAGTGTTGTGAAAATTTTGTCTATAAAAATATCGATAGTATTTTGTGCGGATATGTTGTGTACATGAATAACGGCATTTCTTTATTTCAGATGTCCCAAATTATTGCGTCAAAAGTGGATTGAAGCTAAGTGAAATTGATAGGACACCTAAAAAACATCAACGAGTGTGCTCCAGACATTTTACATTAGCGTGTTTTATTAATATTTCCGATGAAAAGTATCGAAGACTGAAGGACGATGATGTGCAAACTTTACATGTGAATTTAATAAACAAGAAATAGTCTGATAAACGACTGATTAAGCTCATTAAAAATATTTCATTTAATTAGCGAATATTAAAAAAAGACGTTCACTCATAAAATATTATAAACCATTAATACAAATTCACTTTTCAGTATATTTTGACTACTTCAACTCCATGCCCTGAGGTTTTTGGATTCTGCAGCTTTCCGAGATGTCGACAAGGGTCACATTGAGAAGCTTGGAAAGGAAATTGTACGTCTTCAGAATTTAGCTAAAAGAAGATTACTAAAAATAAATTCAAACATATTTAATTATAATAATTCATTATATTACAAAAATAATTGAAATATCCAAAGATCCCTATTTCGGTCGTTTTTGACAAAAACTGTGATTTTCAAAGGTCAATAATATCCCTTCTACTACAATTTTATTAACATGCAAGCCAAGGTGTGAGAATTTATGGCAAGTTCAAGATGACAACAAGAATTTTATTGTACTTTTATATAAAGTAGGTATAGGGATTTTGCGGATATTTATTAAAGAGGTTGATGTTTTAATGTTTTGATATTTTAATTTCTCATTACAATGTTCTCATAAATTAGGATCAAATCTCCACATTATATATATAGCTTCTGTCTAAATAGATAGTTAGGATTTAGATAATAAATTGGTAGGTTTTTAATTAGGTAGGTAGGTCAATAGTTAGGATTTTGTATAATACATTGTTTATATTTATATCTGTCTGCCCTATTATTCTCTTCCCTTATACCAGGCCGCCGACCTTGAGATGTCTTACAGGTCCATGTCGTACACTATGTCGACAAATCAGAGCAAAGTACCGAACCGACTGAACCTACTGAAAATACTGAACCTACTTACATTTTGTGACCTTTGGAGTACCTAGAGTACCCATAAGGGCCTAGGTTCAACTCTCTAGTTGTTACATAGGTACCATTAATATAGATTATACATATTGTATATAATTCTTCATCCGAGCAAAGTCGGGGCAAGCCGCTAGTATAAAATATAGCCTATGTTACTTAGTGATAATATACCATATCACTGGTGAAATAAGTATTATTTAATTAATTGATCCAGTAATTTTGAGTTTATTAATTAAGTACAAACAAAAATACAAATCTTTTCTCTTTATAATATTAGTGTAGAATGTAGATAGAGACAGACAATTTATTTTATTTATTTTTAACTAATTTATCGATATCGATATTTTGCGTGTTCATTTTACACACATCACCTAGATTTGTAAAACAGTGTACGCACAATCTATATGTCATCATGACAAAAGTAGTGTTGTTTCATTTTGACAACAAGAAAACAACCATAAGAGTAAAAAAGACAGCTATCTGTTAGGTGCTTGGACCTTTACGGCTACTTCTATGTCTTTAGTCATTGTTCTGAAACTTTAGTCATTGTCACAGAGCAAGTAAAAGTCATTGTTCTTAGTGCATGCATGACTTGCTTGACAGTTGACAGTTTTCCCGCTTGAACATATTTATAAATTGTGATTGTGAATCGTTAATTTTGAGGCAAAAGGTTCGTTCGTTCAGCTGCAGTGCCTACTATCTTCATATTGTCATCTAAAATATTTAATACTATACTTTCCACCCCCGGCTCCGCCCATGGATATATTCGAACAATATAAAATTTGTCTATTAAGTGCTTCTGCTTTGTCTGTTTTGCACCTAGACCGCCACATAAAAGTAGCTAATTCGAGCCGTCATTGTTTCGCTCACTCGCTCTTTGGCAAATTCCAGTGTTCCAGCCAAAGACATTTAATTATAGTCTCTTTAGTTCCAGCTAACATTGCGCATTCCGTTATATCTACGTATATCAGCTTTGCGTACAGTTGCGGAACAGTCGTGTCAACATCGCGCGTAGCGTAGCCGAATCTTATTCCTAACTATTACCTATTACAGACTATTATTATACTTTATGTTTACACTTATTTATTACACTTTTGTTATCTAAACTTACTGTACATCTCTTTTTGTCTGTCTGTCCCGCTGTCGCTGCTCCTGCTATTGCCGCTGCCGTACTTCCGTCTCGTTGGCGGTTTTTGTGCGGGAAGCCAAAGGCCTTTACTTATAACGTTCTATTACAATGAACTGATATCATCCAACATCTCCTTTGGCGACGACGACGTCTCTTCTGAATGTTTTTAAAACATTTAAATAATTATTTATACTTATGTACTTTCATTGCCGGTAGTTGAACGTGAAGTGAGGCGAGAGGCTGAATGTAAATGCCTACTGCCGTCGACGTTGCCGTGGAATTATTTTGGGAAATAAATACGGCAGCACGAGCACGAGGGAAATGGGCTGAGTTTAAACCAGGCATATGGTTCAGGTGGTCACCTGGTCATCCCCAAAGCGACGTACCCAGCGACGAACTGTTTCCCTTTGCAAAATATTTTTTTAATCAGTTGAAAGCGTATAAGAAAAAAATATATTGTTGTCAGTTGTAACGTGTAAATATTAAAAGTGAATAAATTACAATGTGAAATATATATAAGAAAACAATGTAAAATATAAATTTGTAATAATACATTGCTGCGATACCTATTTGTAGTATATTGAGGCCTTCTGCATGTAGTGCTACAATTTGTGCTCTGATCGTGGGATGCATATTTGGTTTTTTTTGGCAACGCAATCTTTAGCAGTTTCTAGTTTCAGTTTCTATTCGCAGTTTCTAACAATAAATTGTTATAATGACATAATAGCTTTTCCATTATCATGTCATTCTGACACTGATTTTATTTTTCTTCTTTCATCAATTCGAAAGTTTAAATTTTCAAATAAGAATAAATACATTATGTCAACCTCTACGAATATTTTAATTCAGTGATACAAAATAAACCTTATTGCGATTGAATTTAGATTGACTATTACTAGTAAGTAAATATAATCATAAGATAAATATTGAAAACAATATTTCTCTCTTTTTATTCTGATACAATCAGAGTGAATAAGAAAATACAGTAAAGTGTTGAGGGATAATTCTTTACAAGTGTAGTTCCCATTTTGCTCCTGATAGTACATTGTAGGTTGTAGGTACAACTTGTACAACCGTAGTTTAGTACGGAGCGGCAATGAGGAGCACCACGAACATATCGGGACAGTTATATTTACACCAGTGTACAGTCGTGGTTTATCATGGCGCCCATCCCAAGCAACAACACAGATCATAGTTATATTGAACATGCTGTAAAATATCTTATATTAGTATTGAAACCTACTATGGGATAATGTTGTCTATCTGTGTGTACTGTAAAGAGGTTGCTTGCCTTAGGTTAGAAAATATGTAAACTCCTTTATAAATGAATATAATATTAAGAAAACAACTAAGACAGAGACAGTTCGTGTTTTGGTCAAGATAGACAGACATGCAATCTCTATTAGAAAAATAAATATGTTATATAATATATAAACAAACAAAGAAAATACAATAAATAATGATTATGAAAAAAAAAAAAAAAAAAAAAAACATTTGTAACGTCGGTCCTCGGGATCTTACCTTCAATAATACACAGGATATTTCATAACAATTATTTATTGTATTTTCTTTATGTTTGTTTATATATTATATAACATATTTATTTTTGTAATAGAGATTGCATGTCTGTCTATCTTGACCAAAACACGAACTGTCTCTGTCTTAGTTGTTTTCTTAATATTATATTCATATATTTGAATTTATAAAGGAGTTTACATATTTTCTAACCTAAGGCAAGCAACCTCTTTACAATCTTCCCTTCCTGTGAAAAAAAAAATTTTTTTTCTTATTACACCAGAAGAGATAACCCTACCTAAACCTGGAAAAATCATTACAGTTATGAATGACTCAGCCAGAATCCTACTAGGATTTAGCTTTTCGAATAATTAACATTCGAAGAACTTACTAAATATAAAACCAGGCAAAAATTATTTAGTCAGTCTGTAATCATTCATTATTTAAATAATCAACATGACTTTTACAATTAAAAGATTAAAATCGGCACAATGCGTCTTATTTCCATTGAATAAAAACATTAATACTATCATGAGGGCAAAAAAAATAAAAAATAACAACAAATCAAAATGCAGACATAATTAACAATATAAACAGGAGAAATATTCCATACCAAATCCTTAAAATTCTCAAATATTTCATGAGACTCAAGTATAAGGCCCGAAACATAATCCCAAAAATACAGCCCCTTATACCACTTTCAGATTCATCGCGAAAATATACAATTACCCCATGACTTAATAAGAAATTCCGAATACTTATGGGAATAACCGATTTACTCCGCATTAGAAATTGCTTATCGTGAGAAAATTATTAACCTATCCCACAAATCAACTAATTAATAACTATCATAACACTATATACTACCGAATTGTTACTCTAACAACACACAATAACCAATCCCTCAATATGCTAACAATACAATACTTCCCAAACCATACCATACTACTAATACCTACTACTACTACCACACCCGACCTACTAACCAACTAACAACAAATCATTTACCGACCTTACTAAACATCCTAAATTTTACTATTGAAGTGAATGTGACCCAAATCAGGACACCACGATAAATAGCATATTGCCTTATCATGTTACACTCAATAATAAAATTAGTCAATAAGTATAACCAACTAAACTTTTCTAACTAACCCATCAATCTACTATACTCCCTCTCTATTAAATTGCTCTATCAATCCCATCTATATTCTAACAATATTCAATCTAACTACGCTCATAACAACGTATTATTCTACCAAACACTACATATCTAGACGTTAATACCTTTCTCACGTTATAACTAAACATTTTACAAAAAACTTTAGTAAAGACATCTGTTTCCAATTCGAACATCGGTCCCGTTCATTTATTCAATACACCCATCAGACCCCAAATATCAATGTTGCAGGCTTTATAACATAGACATCAAGGTTTTCATTTTTCTCTCGTACCTACATATGAAAAATAACACACATGTTAATATTTGACAATAAAAAACATATAAATTTAAAATAACCTATTATAAGCATTTACATATAATCCCCGACAAAGAACACTATAATAATATACAATCCCATACATCCTACAGTATACAGATGCATTCTACCGTGATTTGAACAGCTTTATACGATTCGTATGAACAACTATCCCACGTGATCGCGAATTTAACCGACGAATCAACACATCAGACCTTCCAACTAAATCAATTATTTTAAATGGCCCTTGATACAGTCGTGCAAGCTTCGTACATCTGCCAGTCACCCGTCTTGGAACATATAACAAAACTAAATCATTCATACGAAAACATACATGCCTCACCCTTCTATCATAATATCTCTTCTGGACAATCTGCCTCCTTGCAATATTATTCAAAGCTTTAATAAGTTACCCCTTCATACGATTTCCCCGTTCAGTCATCGTCTCATTAGATCCTATTGAGTTTAAACCTAAAGATCGATCCACTACCGAACTTTGTTCTCTACCAAATAAAATACAATACGGCGAAAATTTTATCGTCGCCTGTACACTAGTGTTATACGCATGAACTATTAACGGTAAAAATGAGCACCATTCTTGTTGACGGTTATCTAAATACTTTGATAACATAGCCACCAAACTTCTATTTAATCTCTCAACTAAACCATTACTCTGAGGATGAAAAGAACTTGTGTGAATACACTTAGCCCCAAAACGCTCTACTGTTTCCTTTACAACTCTCGCCGTAAAAACAGTCCTATATCCCAGTGTTTATCCAGAATTCGCCCGTGAATATTTTCGAACAACATAAAATATAGCTCGGGGATAAAGTAGTATGTCCTAGTAGTAAAAGAATTTTCAAAATCGGTTCATTAGATCCAGAGATTAGGTACCCTCTACAAACTCACAAACTTTACCTCTTTATAATATTAGTATAGATATTATAAGATAAGTATCTACTTTTATTGAACATATAAAAAATACTGTATTGATCGATGGTAATATTAAAAGTAGGTACCTACACTACACACAATCGCCGAGTATGTATGAAAGGTATGATAAATATAAAAGAAGCGAAAGAGGTAGGTATGTCAGGATCGTAACACATGGCATTTGATTGTTTCTGCCTACCCTTGGGATAAAATACTTGATGATAGATAGATAGATTCCTATAAGAATTTTCGAAAGAAATGAAATATTATTTTGCTGAGGTAAAACTTTTATACGGCCCTGCAAAAATTCATGTCGGTTGATCCGTTACTCCGTTTTGCACGGCAAACGCACTTTCTGTAATGTCTAAAATAATTCGCACTGAATGTTTAGTTTACCCAGTAAATATTGGCTCTGGAAAAGCTGTATAAAAGTTAATGAAATTTTCATTAAAGGCTAAGTATTTTTTAATAATTGTATTAATTACAATTATTTATTATTCAATTTTTTATATCTACTTAGGTGTACCTTCAATGTAAAACAACGCGCGCATCAATTCAACGGCGCCGCGGAGCTATTCTACTGGCTATGACCGCTTCGTAAATTGGGAGTCCTGTATCAAAACAGACTTGATATATAAATTTGAACTTTGGGTATTGTTAGTAAGGTTCTTATTCTGGAAACATGGGTAGCTGATCCGAGCATGCGCAACGAAATGACTTCAAATATGGTTTTGAAGGTCACCTTGACAAACAGAACAGCTGCCGGCTTCCGAGCTTTAAACCGCGAATCATCAAACGTGAACAGAAAAACTACGGTAAAGTCCACAATCAACCTACAGGTAAGAAAAATTACTTTATAACAGCTTTTTAATACAATATTCGATTTTCTATCCAATAGAATAGGTATTTATTTATTTTTTTAGGCAAGTAATTTACTTTAGTTCTTGTGCAATTTCAAATTTCACAACCGTTGCGCTTCTAGGATGAGTTTCGTACCTATATTTGCATTGTAATTATTTATTGACGATGCGAGATGTGTCGTCATCCATTAGTCATACATGTATTGTAGATATTGTATGTAAATTTTGTTTACTTTTTTGTTCTAAAATTCTTTGGTTCAAGTACTTTTAGCTGCCAAATCAAGTACTTTTAGCTGCCAAATTCTTCGAAATCTTTAGGATCATAAAACTTTCCTTAATAAAACAGCTAAGGACGTGACTTTTTGTCCTTGAAGCAACCTTGTATAGAGCGACGACACGGTTTTTCCATTTGAACAAAATGTTTTGGATTAAACTTTCTTAAGGTTGCATATATCTACCTACCTACCTATATGTTTATAATAACTACGTTTTGTTAATATGGCCAACTGGCTAAAAGTGAACACTGTTACAGTGTTGCTGGTCACACCGCAAGGTATAAAGGCAGTATAGGAAAGACATACCTAATTCGAAATTGCTATTCTTTCATATTATTATTATGATAGAATTTGTAAGAGTAGCGATCTAGCGATTCGCCCAGGTAGTTAATTATGAAATAATGTTATTTATGAAATATTAGATTTCCCGGGAGAGTGAGATGATTTCCCGAGATACAAAGTATCTCTGTGGCTCCCCGGCCCTCCAAGGTACCATGCGACTAACAAACAAACAAAAAACAAACCTTCGCGATATTAGTTAAGCGGTGTACGTGACAACCTGAAGGTAGATATAATATAATTGAGGATTTTATACAATTTACCAGTCTTTCTTTGGTTGCGTACTTTTCTAGAGGACATAAGAACAATGAACATCTTTCTTTGTGGACTTCGGCGCTTTTTGTCTGAAACTAAATTGTTTTAGGTCAAGTTTAAAAAAAAACCTCTTTTTTATTCATCATGTATGTATAGGGATCAATTCATTGTATGAAAGAAAAAAAATCGTGACGGTATTAAAGTTGTTACTTAACCATACAATTTGTGCAGGCATATAATATCATAAATGAATATTTTAGTAATAGTACAATACAATAAGCAAATAAGTAGCTACCTACTTAGTGTAAACAACAGTACAAAATTAAAGAGTTTAGAAAAAAAATATTTTTTCACGAATTGCCTTACAGCTCCCGAAACCGTGTTACGGTTCCTGGGTGGGTACCCAGCGGAAGATCAAGTCTCTCTCGTTTAGCCGATGGTATTTGTGAGGCTATACACAATTTACCTATTTACAGAGTAGCCTGTCTACAATAACGTTTAGTTATGCATTTACAAGTAATTAATACACTTTGTAAGTAATAATTTTTGACCAACTTCTGCCGTCAAGATTTTTTTCCTGCCATACAGATTAACACTGGAGCGATTAATGAATACATTTTTTTTATTGATTTTTAAGAAAAGAACACGTACCTACCTTACCTTTAGAACAAAAAACAAAGTAGGTCTAGTTTTAGTTTCAGACAAAAAGAGTTGAAATCCACAGTTAAAAAAGACTTTGTGTATATACTTATGTCATTATTATTACAAGCTTATATACATATTACCTTCACCTGTCCCGGTGTCTGTGGGTAATCAAATCTTACAAGTTAATTTTGAATTACTTCCCGGTGTTCGATTGAGCCCAAAAATTGCATGTAAATCGCATGACAATGCAATATATTAATGTCATAGGGGGCCATCCATAAATTACGTCACAGGTTTAGGGGGAGGGGGGGGGTCCAAAGATGATGTCCAGGGTCCTGATGATGGAGCCGGAAAGTGACCACAGGAACTATGTAATGAAACGACGGCGACGTAACCTCATCGAGTTTGGGATCGTTTGATCAAGTCTTCTGGTTTTTGCCATCATTCTATAGGTAGGTACTACTAAAAAGTAAAAAATAAATCAACTTATTTTTTAAATTAATAATTTTAATTTTAATAAAACTTATTTTAAACTTTTTGTTCATTTTTATCAATATAAAACTTTGTTTTTATTTTTTTACGTTTATTTATTAAAGTTATGTGTTAGGCTCAAATATTCATTTTATAAATAAATACCTACCTATTGTTATTATTTATGATACGTACCTATACTTAAACTGTGAATGGTTTAATTTTGTCAGAGAAAGAAACCTATTAATTTGAAAAGTTTAATGTTACTTTTGCAGTAGGTAATTACATACCTACCTAACCTAACAATGTACCTGCTTATAATTAATAAAAAATATTATTTATGTACCTATTTTCTCATATTAATATGTCGTCAGAACCAGACTCGACTCGTAAGCTGGCATATGTATTTCGTCATTATGAGCGGCGTCGTGCGTGTTCTCACGTGGGCTATGGGAGCATTCTCTATAAAATGGATGCATTAATTTAATTCGAAATACTTTGAGCGGATGAGAATTTGGTATCCGTTACTACAGTCACGTAGCTTCATTATGACGCATTACTGTACATAAGTGTACATCATCTGTACCTACATAAATTTTCGACAAGTATTTTTAGGTTTGTTTCATGATAGAAGGCCACATTCTGCTAATATAAAAACGTCAATTAGGTATGTCAGTAAAAACTGTGCATTGAAAACTACAAATTTGTGCCGTTTGGTGTAGAAACTCTAGGTCCGTGGGGTTCAAATGCCAACCCCTCGATTGATCATCTCTTCTGGTGACAAGAGGGCTGGCTCCTTCCTCGGTCAACGAATCAGCATCGCGATTCAGCGGGGAAATGCAGCCGTATCCTTGCCACTATTCCACGCGGACCTGGTTTATTTAGTTATTTTTAATGTTTAGATTTGATTTAGGTTTTTATGTTTATAAAAAAAAGTAAAAAATAAGGTAAGTATGTTTATTATATTTTTATTTTATGAAACTAATTTCAATATATTTTTTTCTATGCATACATTTTCAAAGTTTTGTCTAAGACGACATAGAGACGTCCCATAATTCGTGATAAAAGAACACAAATGAGTTTGTTTTATAATTTTTACAAGTTGACAAATAATTCTATTCATTTTCTGAAAATAACTAATAAGTATATGAATATTCTGAAATAAGTATAAATAAAACCTTACTTACATAAATTGATTAATCCGCCATCTAACGGCGAATAGAGGAACTAGTTCGAATTCTATTCATATTGACAGCACAAACTAACACAATGATGCAGCGATCGCCTTCGAAAACCGCGTCGAGTCCCGATCTGTCACTTATGCCAAGGGATGAAAATGTCAAACTTAGAAAAAGAAAATATGAGGAGGAATCAATGTCCGCCCATATGGATAGAATCACTCAGGATTTAATGACATTGATGAACAATTGGAAGGCGGACATGGAGGTTAACATGCAGCTAATCAATAGTAATATTAACTCCGTGATTAAGACAGAACTTCACGCTTTGTCTACCCGTACCTCGGAGATGCAGTGTGACATAAATAAACTTAGACTGGATTACGGAAAATTCCAATCCACTTTGGATACCCTGCGTACACATCATAAAGACCTACAAATAAATCTAGCGGACGTCAAGACGTCCCTTAACTTCCAGGGTGAACAACATGATGACCTAAAAAAGCGGGTAGACACCATCGAGTCGTACACTACTAAGGCCCCTAATGACCTGACGTCTCTTCAACAGGAAGTATGTCAACTTCGAAGAGAACTGGGTAGGCAGCAACAACGGGAGCGTATGTTAAATCTCGAGATCGTGGGTATTCCAGAAATAAAGAATGAGTCCTTGACTGACATAATCATTAATATATCAAAACATGCTGGAGCGCCCCTGATTCAAGACGACATAGTGCATGTTAACAGGGTCCAACCTCGTCAGAGTGTTCCTGGTCGACCTAAAGTAATTGTGGCAAAATTAAAATCACGACTTCAAAAGGACTCCATAATATCCGGGTTACGTCGAACTCGAGGAGTGACAACTAAAGATATCCTGATTTCTGGCGAGTCACGGCGAATATACGTCAACGAACACCTAACTACTCAAAATAAACATTTGATGAAGATGGCGAAAGACACAGCTAAAATTAAACAATATCAATATGTGTGGACGAAGAATTGTCAAATCTATGTCAGAAAAAACGACGTATCTCCGGCTATAACAATAAGGAACGAAGAGGACATAAAGAAAATGTCTCAGCATTAGATACAAATCACTCTGTTAGATTTTGTTTACATTTATATTTACCATTATGCAACTGTTATAACACTTGTAAAACATATCTCAATCGCATAAGCAACGATACACACACACTCGCAACACGCAAACGCAACACTAACACACTATACTTATACATTAATAACTTCGTGTCTACTACTATCATTATATGTACTTACCTACACACATATTATTCACATAACACATACCTATTTACACATACTAAATACAATAATATTTACACTTATATAATTATCCATAGACCTCCTTGTGGTGGCCCAATACCCTGTAACTACGGGAACAACTTTATAATCCCACCATGTGGTGATATCAACTATATTCAAGCAAAACAGGTAAAATTAGAAACGTTGAACACAGTTCATAATCAGGTGAATAATATTGTTATGTTTGTTATTGATTGCATCCTCGACCCCTGCCCTCTCACTGGGAATCGAACCTGTATAGCATTTCTAGCGCGTTGTACTTCACCCGTTTTTAACGTTATCACTGACTCGGGTGGTTGTGTGTTTTTGTATTTTAAACACGATATCTTTTATAAAAACTATAAGAAAGTGATATCATATTTTTGTAATGTTATCTACCTGCTTGCACTGTTCGTGATAATAACTATTGAAGTATACAATTATATTAACTTACCTACGGTTAACAGGTACAGGCATATGTTTGTAAATAAATACTACACCGCCACTTTGCCGCCAATAATGCTTGTACTCATCATATACCCAAACTCAATATCTAATGGTCTCCATCATAGTGTCATTTTGTATAGAGCGGAACAGAATATGCCATCGCGGTCTATTTGCTTTGCGACACGGCCGGGTATGGTGGTAACAGAGTCCATAAATAGCAAAAGGCCTATATTGAAAAATGTAGGTGTCATCTGTGCAGGGTATAATGATTTAAATAACTACGATTACGGATCGGTGTCATCAAACATGAGTTGTACTATTTCATTATTTTTGTTTTTTTTACATATAATACAGTACATATTATATTATAATAGCGTTGAAGAGATTAAATACCTAATGTTGTATAGCACTCATTTGGACGACAATTCATTATTTTCTTATACCACTCGACATTGTCAGTGTTATTTGATTGACTGTATTTGTATTATGTATTCGTTTATCGTAATGACATCCCTTGCATCATCTAATACCTACCAAGCGTCTCGCCATTTCAGATCAAATACATTCAAATTAATTATCTTTTATCATTACATATTCATAATGAGTACATCTTACCTGTATTACTTTCTAATCTATTGTCTATTTAAAACTACACACCTGTACCTACTAAATTTATGGATAATTACTTCTGGAGACACACTTCACGTATTATAATAAAAAATTAAAACTAAATATATATTACCAGAATGTGCGGGGGCTGAGAACAAAATGTTCACAGATATATCAGGCTATTCTTTCTAATGAATATGACATCTTGCTATTTACCGAGACCTGGTTATATGACGGCATATTCGATGCGGAGTTATGTGACGACAGATATGACTTGTTCCGTTGTGACAGGGATCAGAATGCTACGGGCAGAAAGATGGGTGGCGGTGTTATGATATGTGTGCGTCGCGAGTTGCGGGCCGTGTTGCGGGACGGCTGGGCGCGCCCGCCGACTGAGATGTTGTGGGTGACGGTGCCGGCCGGCGGCGTCGGTGCGACCGCTGCGTCCGCTTTTGACTTGCATGTCTGTGTATCATACATACCGCCGAATCCACGCGAACAGTCGGCACATCTGGAAGGTGTTATTGAGGTGACCCGTTCTATCGCTAATGACGAAATGCAGAATGTGTTGTTGGTAGGAGATTTCAATCTTCCGGCAATTGTATGGAATAGTGATAATCCTATTTATTTGAAAAAGGGTTCAATTGAGATACAGGCGGCAGGAATAAACCTAATCGAACAATTGACATTACTCGGATTGACTCAATATAATAGATACAAAAATAAAAGTAATAACGTGCTGGACCTCGTATTTGGAAGTTTACCTTTGAACATCACTAGGGCTGACCCTCTATTAAAAGAGGATGATCATCATCCATCGATTATTATAGAAGTTCTAGACTTACACGTTAAGCCACTAAAGGAAGCCCCCGTGTTAAAATTTAATTATTTTAAGGGTGATTACCAAAGAATAAATACATTCCTTGACTCAACCAACTGGGACGTCCTACAACAGGGTACCACTGATGACGCAGTCAAGTACTTTTATGACTGCCTATACGAATCAATGGAACGTTTTATACCCAAAATTAAAAAATCCAGCAATCATAAATACCCAATATGGTACAGTCGAGCTCTCATAAAAATTATACGCGAAAAATTCAAGGCACACCAACGATGGAAAAGATTTGGAAATCCTTCCGACTATGATGAGTTCAAAATGCTGCGGAGGAGACAGAACAGAGTACAAAGTACATGTTTGGCTGAGTATACTTTGAAAACTGAACGTTTACTTAAGACTTCACCTAAAACTTTCTGGTCATATATTAAATCAAAACGTGGTAGATCCAACTATTCCAATAGTTATACTCTGGGTAATGTAACAGTCAGCAACGGTCAAGACATTTCTGAAGCCTTCAACAGCTTTTTTGAAAGCGTATTCTCTCCGCCCGCTACCAATACTTTTATTTCTTCATCACCCTACCATAGTACGGATGATATCTCTAACGTTGACTTCTCTTGCTACACTTTAACAAATATGTTGTCCAGGGTGGATGTCTCGAAAAGTGCTGGATGTGATGGAATCTCTCCTATATATATTGCTAACTGTGCGGAATCTCTGGCTGTCCCCCTATCTACAATATATAGAAGATCTCTAGATGAGGGAGTGTTTCCTTCTATATGGAAGCGGGCCCATATCGTGCCAATACATAAAAAAGGCTCACGTACCAAAATAGAAAACTTCAGACCAATCTCCATATTAAACATATTTAGTAAGATCTTTGAGAAATTAGTTTATGATAGTATTTATGTGGTCATTTCACGTGGTATTCCGGACTCACAGCACGGTTTCTTTAGGGGTCGCTCAACAGTAACAAATCTAAGTCAGTTCACAAATTATGCTCTGCTAAACATGGAAAAAGGTGGACAGGTGGATGTGGTCTACACAGACTTTGAAAAGGCATTTGATCGTGTGGACCACGCTATACTTGTTGCAAAGTTGCAACAGTTGGGCATCCATGGAGATCTCCTCAGATGGGTCAAGTCATATCTCTCTAATCGCTCCCAGGCGGTTGTATTGGGAGGATACAAGTCAAATTATGTGACTATCCCATCTGGCGTTCCTCAGGGTTCGCACCTCGGTCCTTTGTTATATAATGCATATATATATGACATACACTATTGCATGAAGTCAGCAGAACATTTATTATACGCAGACGATAAAAAGGTGTATATGCGGGTGGCTAATATTCAGGATTGTCATAGAGTACAGGAAGATCTAGATGCATTGCACACATACTACAATGAAAACAGAATCACCGTAAACATCAAGAAGTGTCAATGTATCAGTTTTACTCGCAGCAAAAATCCAGTCATCTTTAATTATACATTTAATAACACCCCCATAGAAAGGACGAATACTGTACGAGACCTTGGTGTAATTCTTGATGATAGACTGACGTTCTGTGACCACATACACTCTGTCACAAACAAAGCGTATAGAAATCTTGGTTTCGTGTTGCGAGTGTGCGAACCCTTCACAAAACCTGAAAGCCTGAAAATTGTATATTTTTCTTATGTCCGTAGTGTTATGGATTACGCCTCCTCTATATGGTCACCGCAATACATTGTGCATAAGGCAAGACTGGAAAGTGTACAAAAAATGTTCGTCAAAAGCTTAAATTACAAATGCCGCAACTCCATGACAACTTATGCAGATAGTTGCAGAAAGTACCAGCTACTGACCTTGGAGGAGAGACGTTTGGTGACAGATATGGGTCTGCTCTGTGATATTGCCAATGGTCATCTGAGTTGTCCATCGCTTGTTGCAGCATTGGGATTCAGAATACCTACACGCCGTCCCCAACGAGTGAAGCCCTCACTGTTTTATGAACAGATCCACGGTACTAATTATATTAATAACTCCGTTCTTTTTAGGCTCCCGAAGATATATAATAAAATGTTTGATGACATCGATCTCTTCTGCTGCTCTAAGCAGGCATTTAAAAATAAAATTATTCCATCAATAAATGATAAATAAAAAATTGAAATAAAATAGTATTAAACAAAATGATAAGTGTAATACACACACATACACACACACACACACACACACACACACACACACACACACACACACACACACACACACACACACACACACACACACACACACACACACACACACACACACACACACACACACACACACACACACACACACCCATGCATTGAGATATAGTAATTATATTATACAATTAACTTGGGAAACTTTTAATTGGCTTTATTTACGGATTACACCTACATATTTAATGCCAATTTCTTGTATAGCTGTAAGTTTCTTTTTATAAATAAATAAATAAATAAATAAAATAACGAATAGTTTTACAAGGAGTAGGTACCTTACTCATTCTATACCTACTTGTAAAATAAAAAACAATTTAAATAAGATATTAAAATAAAGTGGATTATTTAATTTACAGATAAATTGGAAATAGTTTATCTGGTTTTTATGGTTTACCTACATTTATTATTGAACTGCTATAATATTGACGATAACTGATGATAAGATAAGCTTTCATAATATTTCAACCACACATTCACTGCATAGTGTAGCGGATATATTTTATTATATTTTTCATTGACATGAAGGTAACTGCATAAGTAATTTATATTACCTATTAGTCTAGGTAATATAAAAAAAACTACCACCGAGCTTTGAAATATGTGTGTCCCTAAGAACAAGTTTCTTATTTTAAACTTTTAAGGTAGGTAATATTTAAGGTTTTTTTAGATTAAAATTCTGTTTTATTTTAATTAAAAAAAAAACAAATTACCTACCGTACTTTTAAAGTATCTTTATGTAATTTTTATTGTTATTATAAAATTAATAATGTTATTGCAATTCTAACAAAAATACTGTGCGAGTTAGGTGAGTGAACTCGTGTGAGTTGTTGCGTTTTTCGAGGCAGAACGGTAGATTCATGGCCCAGCCAGAGCAGGGCAGCCAGTCTGTCTTTGATTCGTCATCGAGGCGACACGTATAAAAACATTTGTGGCGGTGGATTTACATCATTTCGTTCCTCAATCTCTTTCGTGATAATTGCAACGATATTCGTGGACTTTTTATCTGCCAAGTGTACTTTCATTTCTTAACACAGTAACAGTTGTATAAGTTTAGTTAGTGTTTATATAAAGGTGCGTTATTTATAAAGTTCTTACTAGCTATAAGTAATAATAAAATAATTATTGTCGTTTTTACCGTGTTACTAACCTATCCTGTTACAATAAGTGGTAAACTGCCCCAATGTGGACATTGTTACTGGTAGCTCGCTGCCACGCGCCGTAAGGTTTAGACGCCGCGATAGTACCTATGTTTTGTGGTACATGACCCAGGGATCAAACTCGTGTGACTTGTAAAACCGCACGCCTATAATTTTCATTTTATAAAATATAGGGAAGTTGTAAATTAAAAAACGTAACTTATACGTAATTTTGTTCGTTATCCTACCTATATTATTAATTACACCCGCATTAAAGGTTACTTTGGGTCGTAGCGGGATGTCATTGGGCCTATAACCTTCCTCTAGAATTGGGCTATCAAATGCAAAAATATTTATAGCAAGCGTGTCACTGCACTTAAAATAAAATTATAAGTATATATATAATGTAAATACCTATCTAGTATTTTAGTTACCTACATAAATATAATTGAGAATAGATGATTTTCCTTTATAAAAATCCATTATACTTTCTTATTATACAGATGAGACTACGGAAAATTGTATTAACCGTAGTTCCATTACGCAATTATATTACGGAAAACTTCATTGAACTCTATGGCACACTTTTCTAGAACATAAGTATACATACTTCACACAAATATCAGGAATCGATTGCCTAATTTGTAGAGAGTTGACTTAAATCCGGAAGGAGGTCCTATTTTCTTTAATCGCACTTCTTCTAAATGACACATCTAGGTTCAACAGGCTTGCCATCTTTTCTGTTTAATTTTTTTGGCATTTGGCAAAAAGTGGACACTGTTACTGGTGTCTCTGGCCACACTGCAAGGTATAATGGTTGTGTGTACTTACTAACCAATTTTGGTTTACAAATGAAGTTTTTTTTTATTACCTACTGTATGTTCATCTTTTCTAGAAAACTAACTGCCATAGAATCCTCTTTAAATCGTGGCTCATGTTTTAACAATTTATATTTGCCGTTTGTTACCAGTTATCACCATGTCAACATTGGATAAACTACTGAAGAGCGTTGTGGAGAAAAATGATACGAACGGTGCTAAAGTCACCATCGTTGGAGTTGGACAGGTCGGCATGGCATGTGCATTCAGTATACTTACTCAGGTATGTACTATATAATATTATAAAAAAATATAACGAAGTTAAGCGTTTTGTTGACATATCAAATATATTATATTTTTAAAAGTTGTACAGGTGATTTGGAAGACGTGATCAGAAGTAACTTTTCGTCTGTTTGTGACCTTTTCACGCAAAAACTACATAACGGATTTTATTGCTTTTACCAAAGGAGATGTGAAGGGTATAAATCACCGAACAATTTTTTCTGCCACTTTTGGCGGGGGGGGGGAGGTAAACGCCTAGTACTAGCCCCTGTACCACTGTATTTTTCTGTCGTTTTATTGTCGCAACCGATTTTACGTTATATGATGATTATGTTAAAATACAAACATAATAATTATAATTAATGATTGGAAACACTAAGTTTGACGCCCTAGATCGCCTTTCCCGTTTAAAACATCACAATTAACTATTTTTCTAGAGCTCTGTCTCGCGACACAAAACGATACCAACGAAATCTAAGGTAACTTATTACTGCGCACCTGGTGAAAAATTGGCGAAAGGGGGAGCCCGTCTATGGCCCCTCCATAGGCTTAGTACTCTGACTATTAAATTCACCGATGTCGAATAACATATCTAATAGGTAGGTAAGCGTATTTATTACGTATAAGGTTTTCATTTACTATGATGTATTCAAAACGAAATCAGCCATATACCTACACTACATAGTAATTTTTTTGTACTTCATAAATTATCAAGTACTAGCTGTGCCTTGCGAAGCTCCGACTTTGGGTTGCAGCGTGATGTTATATAGCCTATAGCCTTCCTCAAGAATTGGGCTATCAAAAGCAAAACGACGAATTATTATTTAATCTGAGGTATAGATAAGAAGTATTATTTTGGAAGGCGCAATATTTTCATTTAGATCCGTACTATTCGTGAGCGCATCATACATAAACTATTGATGCATCTCTGTTGATGCGTTTTTTTTTCATTCTTTGTGATAGTTCAGAGATAATAATAATAATATGACCACAGGAACTAAATGAAATATCAACAAAATCGCGGATCAGCTAGTTTAAAAAATATTAATAAAACATTATATTGTAGTAAAAGCCTTGGTAGGTATGTTTTATACGTACCTAGGTACAGTTTGACATCCCACCTTAGATACATTAAAAGAACTTATGTTTATTAGCAATGACGATATCTCTGCCTAATTTATGTTTTGAACCTATAGGAAACCACAGTAATTCTTTGCACTCAGATTAAACACTTGTCATAAAGCGTCTTTAGTATAGGTACCTACCTGTAGATACCTACCTACTGTCTATTGACATTATAATTAGTAAGTTTTAACCTTACTTTACAAATTCGAATTTACCAACGCAATTTTCCTGTTATGTTTTAACTCAGTACCTACCTACTTATCTAAACCATGTATTATTATACAATGAGTACCTCTTATACTTTATTATAGTATAATGAATATTACATCACTATCATCGGTAATAATGTATGTAATAACTAGGTCCTTCCCTAGGGTTCAAGCTTACTGCGTATCAATTTCATCATAATCGGTTCAGTTGTTTAGCCGTCAAAGAGGAACAGACAGACAGACAGAGTTACTTTCACATTTATAATATTAGTATGGAAGTATGAATGGATAATTATATAATTAGGTGTCTACTATGTAGCTTTGTCAAACCCCGAAATAGAATATGCTTGTTTCGTTTTTTGACTGATAAAAATTAAATTAATTATTTCGGGCTAACACTAACAGTCAACAAAGGACGGTGATTGCAAGAATGTTTGGACATCCACCATACATACAAGTGTTTTTTAAGGGGCTGCCTGTACCAAACTGCCGCTTATGTCGAATACTCTAATCTAAGTGTGAGTAGAGAAGCGATAGTCTAGGTACCGCTCATCTCTTTTTGGAATTTATATCTAATTTATAAATTGTTTATTAACTTATGTAATAAATAATAGGTTGTATAAAAAATTTTGAAAGTGTAATGTTTAGTTAGAGGATAAAATTGTCTGTTTATTGGTGCAAACCGCAAATAAAAATGACTTCAAAGTGTGAAGTGCACGTATTATGTAGATCGTTACTATAAATATTGAGTCTTGTTTGGATTATGTAGTACAAGTTTTGTAATTATTTAAAACAAAAATAAAATAAAATAAAAAGTGGAAAGGCAAGTTGAGATATTAAAGAATATGTATGAAAGATGTGGGCTAGATGCACTGCGAACAGAATATACAAGATAACCAAGGATAAGATATTATACCCACTTAGGCTAATATTCACGTTCCAAAAACACGAGAAAAAAACAATTTCCCAACAAAATCTGTCTTGCGAAAATGCATGAAACGGTTGTACAAAATCTGCTACAAATACAATAACTTATTCTGAAATTTTGTAAAATTATTCTGAAATTTGTAGTATTGTAAATATTACGAGAATTCTGATCGCAATATAACAGATTTTCATAGCTTCATTGAATTTAGATATAACTAGAAGATAATAGATAAGATTAAGAATATAGATTTTACCAAACTTGCGAGATAAATCGAAATAAAATGAACATGGTATCGTAACGTGGATCTGCAGTATTAATTGTAGTACCTACTAAGTAAGAGTACAAGGGCGTAGCCAGGATTTAGTTCAGGGCGGGGCAGGCAGAGTGTTTCTCAAAATATTTGTACGTAACGAAATTGTTAGTACTGTTACTAAATTGTTTTTATAAAGTTTATTACATACTAACAACAAAATCCTTACTAATATCATAACTACGAAAGTGTGTTTTTTTTCAAATTTTTTGAACGGGCGGACTTGCAACTGAATATGTACACAGTGAATACTTTATTTTAAGTCTTTCTTAATACTTAATAACTATATAAACTTTAATATGTTGGTGATAAACATTACTTTTCGTAAACGTTTTCCGTAGTCGGTTAAAGCTGTGTGTATAGGTACGGCTTTAGACCAAACAACTTCGTAACGTTACAAAATGGTACGAGAAAAACAGTCTCAAATCAAATTTGTGATATGTAAACGTTAGTTTATACTTTATAAAATAACAGAAACAACGAGATAAATATTAAATCTATGCGTTCATCATTAAAATAAGCACTTACTGGCAACAAAATACGTCGTTACTAAATTGTAAATACTATTTTTATCACGAGGTTTACTGTTGAAAATCAACTTTATCGGGAAATAATTGACATTACAAAGTTTTTGATTGACCAATCATAGAGCAGTTAGTGTTGCCAATACAACCACATACAGTTGCGTTCAGAAATTGCCAAAACGAATGAAATAGAAGCGTTACTAAGACGGTATAACGAAATTGTTAAAATAGTGTGACATGTTTTAAAACCTTTATATCTTTGTAAAACTATGCTATTAGAAAACAAATGTATATATTGTTACGAGCTAGAGTTCGAAGAGATTTAAAATACCGATTAAATAGACACACTTTACTTTAACACCACCAAAAATACAGTTAAATAAATGAACACTATAGAATAACACTTATTCGCACTAAATTCCACTTCACTGTTTCGCTTTGGTCGCTCTGATTCGCACTGTGTCCCTTGCGGCAATGATCCTCTGTTTATATTGCCCACCGAACATTCGAGAAACGCCGAGATTGTTGTATAAAGTTGTAGACGCGCCTCGATGCGGCTCGGCGCCAAATACCTACACACCGACCGCGGCCGATTTTGGTACCTATGGCTAGGCGCATACGGTCCATTTTCGTTTGTAGTTGATTCTCTCTGGATCCTTCTAGAGACGTCTGTCGACCTTGATGTGTTTAGGTGCGATTTAAGTACCTACCTATTCGTTACAATATTCTGGATTTATGTTACATCAATAAAATGTAATCAAGGGTCAAAATTAATACTTTATTGCAGAAAATGTGTTTTTAAAAGTATCAAAGTTGTCCTTTGCGCATTGTGACAATGCCAATTTGTATGGGGAGAAAAAAACTTGACTTACAAAAATATTATAAATAAAATTTTAATTATGGAAATTCACTGTGTTGACATTTTTTATGAAAATATAAATAAGTAAATGGTTTATTAGAGGTTTATTACCTACCTACATTAAAAAAAACTATTACTACATGACTTTTTTGTCTTTGTAGTACTTGTGACACTATGAAGTTTGGGAATGTACAATTATTTTGAGAATTACTTGGCAAGGAAAAACGAATAATATGCATTGATATACCTACATAGCTGCCCCCCCCCCCTGCCCGTACCTGGCTACGCCCATGTAAGAGTATATTGAATATAAAAATTGGGTTTTATTACTTAGAAGTCTAAACCTACATTCAGGTCTTACCTACCGAATTGGTACATATCTAGATAGTATAACTAACCTACCTACTAGAATCAACCAATTAGTCAAAGACCGCAACACAAAACATCCAATGGAAACTTTCGCATTTACCTATCCTAGTTATTAGTAGGATTAAACGTAAGTTATGTTTGATAAATTAAATACCTACCTAATTTCATAAATATTTACCTACCTACTTACCAAAAAAATTCAAAATTCTGAGAACATAGCTTATTGTACAGATCAAAGTGGAGCGTGTTACATTACATCGCGGTAACCGTTGTTGTTCTACGAATCTCACTCAGATTTTAGTAGTTCTAAGAAATCAGCCTAAATACATATCCCATCCAGTGGAGACCATGAACTTTGTTCCTGTACTGCCTAAGGAGGGCCTTAGGCTTAGCTTAGAGTACTAGGTAGTAGGAGAAGGTAGAAGGTAACACGGTTTCGGGAGCTGTAAGGCAACCCGTGAAGAAAGAAAAAAAATTCGGAGCTATGTACCTGGTTAGGTACCTACTTGGCGAAGTGCATAGGTACCATTATTATTAAATTTCCGAATTCCTAAAAAATAATTAAACCAATTCTTTAAGCCAATCTGGGGCTTAGACAATGTACCTACAACTAAACGAATAGAATATATAATAGATAATGGTATGGCATTGGACCGACTGAAATACAACCACGTGACCTAACAAAATTGTCCTTCACTCTGACGAAACCAAAGAGTGTAGGTAGGTACTTACTTATTTTTTTTCATCGATGCTTATTGTATACAAACTCCTTGAAGAAATAGCATCTTTCGTGAATCTGCCCTACTTACCCTGTAGATAACGCTGAAAAAAATGGCGAAATTTTTTTGTTGATCAGCTAATTATATAAAGTGGTTAAAATGCATAAATTGAGCGTATGCTTTTCATATAAGTACCTAGTTAAAATTAATAAATTGAGCGATACTTTTCATATAAGTAGTTAAAATTAATAAATTGAGCTTCTTATGGGCTGCGTATGCTTTTCATATAAGTAGTTAAAATTAATAAATTGAGCTTCTTATAGGCTGCGTATGCTTTTCATATAAGTAGTTAAAATTAATAAATTGAGCTTCTTATGGGCTGCGTATGCTTTTCATATAAGTAGTTAAAATTAATAAATTGAGCTTCTTATGGGCTGCGTATGCTTTTCATATAAGTAGGTAGTTAAAATTAATAAATTGTGCTTCTTATAGGCTGCGTATGCTTTTCATATAAGTAGTTAAAATTAATAAATTGTGCTTCTTATGGGCTGCGTATGCTTTTCATATAAGTAGTTAAAATTAATAAATTGAGCTTCTTATAGGCTGCGTATGCTTTTCATATAAGTAGTTAAAATTATTAAATTGTGCTTCTTATGGGCTGCGTATGCTTTTCATATAAGTAGTTAAAATTAATAAATTGAGCTTCTTATAGGCTGCGTATGCTTTTCATATAAGTAGTTAAAATGAATAAATTGAGCTTCTTATGGGCTGCGTATGCTTTTCATATAAGTAGTTAAAATTAATAAATTGAGCTTCTTATGGGCTGCGTATGCTTTTCATATAAGTAGGTAGTTAAAATTAATAAATTGTGCTTCTTATAGGCTGCGTATGCTTTTCATATAAGTAGGTAGTTAAAATTAATAAATTGTGCTTCTTATGGGCTGCGTATGCTTTTCATATAAGTAGTTAAAATTAATACAGGTACCTACTTATTGCAATTCGATTACCTATAAGTTTCTGCATATAATATAGTATTAGGATTTAGTGTTCCGAGTACTTTTCTTATTCGTAGGTTCCGAAACAATAGAATACTAGCGTTCGTAGTCGTACATTGTCTAAGAGGGCGTAAAACAATTTCTAGAAATAAATGTTTCATTAAAAATAAAGGTTCCGACGAATTGAGAACCTCCTCCTTCTGTTTTGAAGTTCGGTTAAAAAATACATCTTCAAAGAGATATATAGGTATTGATGATTTGAAAAAAGAATGCCAGAGAGTGACATCTAGGTATAGTAGTGCTAGCGGTAGACCCCGAAATTCAGTAAAAAGCTGCAAAATTGGAACGATTGATCTTTAGGCCATATGAATCTATTTGACCCGTAGCACGAAAAAAAAAACAATAAGGAGAGGAGTTATGACGTTTGTTTTTTTTTTGTATGGGAAAAAAAATTAGTTGAAACATATATAAAAAGTTCAATTTTAGACACTGAGGATGATAAATGCTAATGCGAGAGGAGATTTCAATCATATTTATATTATTTATTAATACTAGCATATTTATTTTAATTTAAAAAATAAAAAAGTTGGTAGGGCAGTCAGACAGGGTTGTTCACTCTCATCTAAACTATTCACATTCATCCTAGAAGAAACCTTCAGAAGCTTGGAATGGGACAAATATGGCATAAATATTGATGGTACAAGAATAACAACCTAAGATTTGCAAATGACATTGTTCTCATATCGGATAAACCAGAAACACTACAAACAATGATCCAAGATCTCGCATATAGGAGTGGAGAAGCTGGTTTAACAATGAACATGACCAAAACCAAGATAATGTCAAATGGAACTTACTTACTGTGGATGACGAACAAGTTGAATATGTCAAAACCTATATATACCTGGGACAATGAATGCAACAAAAAGCGCTGGAGGTCTTTGTGTCCTAGACACGCTTCATAGGTGGACTGTTGTGTAACATAGCATTTTATCAAATTTGTAGCAACTAGTTTTAAGTTCTTATTGATGTAGAAAATAAACGGCTTTGTATTTGTATGTTCTAAAATATTTTTATGAAAAAAATGCCAGAGTGACATTGACAAGAATTTTTAATTGGGATTTTTGTTACATTTCTGCTTTGGTAACTAGTACCATTTATATTATAGAATAAAGTTAGTAATAATCATGCTCTTTAAATGTGTGCCTAATTTGTTACAAATACTACCAAAATATCTAGAAAAGAATGTCAGTTTAATGTATAGCTGTTGTTAAATTAACTTCCTACCCAAACCCAATTATCTTTCCTTTGGTTTATCAAATGTTGGATTTATATAATTCATACCGGCAACATTAAAGATATAAATAAAAATACATAGTAAAAATTACAAATTATAATTCACTTAAAATTAGCATTTCTACCCTGTATAGTTTCTTTGTAATAAATCATGTTACAAATGTTGTTTTACCATACATTAATACTCTACAATACAACTAATTTTCAGAATTATTCTCAACACGAGATTCAAAATTTACTTTATATTATATTGTGATCACTCAATGCCAAATTTTTTTGAGTCTAGTACTTATACAAAACCTCGGCTAGTGTTAAAAATGGCAGCATCTATATATAAAATAGAGTTCCACTCACACATCATGAGATCTCTGAAACTATATATTAACTTAATATTACTAAGGAGTAAGTTATACTATGTAGGGATCTACTAAAAGCGGATTTTTCGAGATTCAACTTCTAAGATTGGAAAAAGGGGTTTAAAATATGTAGCTGTGGAAACATTTTTTTTGGTTGTTTTTTTTTTAATTATACCTAGCATACTTTCTGTACAAGTAACATAAACAATGAAACACTTGGTTCACCATTTTTAAAGTCTAACCCTTTTTATTAATATAAATATGGAAAAATATGCTAGAAATTGAAACAGCCTAATAATGCTCTACAATGCAAGTTATAATAAAACACATACCTATTTAATTTTCATTCACAAAATTCAACCCTACATAATGTGTACTTGTCAGATTTTATTTTCACATTTCAAAAATGTGCATGAGCAAAGCTGGCGGCGCAAAGCTAGAGTTGCTAATAATAAAGGGCTTAATAAAAAAATTTAATATTTCTACATAAAATTCTACTTCAACAAGCAAAAGAAAAACAAGAAATAAAAAAACATTACAGACCATTCACTATAACTAGGCCCCTACAAAAAATAATTGGTAGTCTTGCATAATATAATATTGCTATCTCTTCAGGTAAAATTCCCATATTATGGTTTCCTATTTTGAGAACACTATAGTCTCAATTATGATGACAGGCGACAAGTTACAGTGAATGGTCTGTAGGTAATAAATTATATCAAACAAAAAATGGATAACAATTTTATAACATAAATATATTATATTAAATATTTGGCTAACATTAGTCCAAGTATGTTTTGTGTGACATCTCCCAATGGGGATATTCATATTGTAATCACACAATGCAAAGTTTTGAACTTAAACCAAACTCAGCTCATATTAAAAATGGCAGCATGTTGCTAATAAAGGGCATAATAAAAATTTTGTAAGATTTTCTCCATCATCTTGCAACAAAAAAATAATTGTTTTAAACAGAAAAAAAAAACAAAAAACACAAACAGTACGGACTATTCACTATAACTTGGCCCCTACAAAAAATAATTGGTACCTAGTCTTGCATAATATAATGTTGCTATCTCTTCAGGTAAAATTCACCTCACTATATTATGGTTTAATATTTTGAGAACACTATAGTCTCAATTATGATAACAGGAGATAAGTTACAGTGAATAGTATGTAGGTAATAAATTATATCAAACCTAAAATGTGTAACAATTTTATAAAATAAATTTAAATTATATCAAAAATTTGGTTACCATTGGTCCAAGGATTTGTTGTGTGCCATCCCCCCAATGGGATATCCATTTAAACCATTGTGCCTTATTTTGCAACCAATTATAAATATTGCAATACATTACAATCACCAGGTAACACAATACAGAAAATCTTCAAGATTTGTAAAATTACCTAATACCAAATTCAACTGCAAAAATTATGTGTTGCTAATAAGGTGTGCGACTGGTATAATATTTGGATAGAGAGCAGATAAAATAATTCTTGTTGCACTGAAATTATGCTGCCATTATTTTGTACTTGTTAACCAACCTTAAATATTTGGCAGCCACTGCTTTAAGGATTTGTTGTGTGACATCTCCTGATGTGATTCTTAATAGACTCCCTCCATTTATAATATTGCAGACAATAATCACATTGGTATGAGTTACGAGGGTATGTGTGCTTCTTTTTGTTATGTTTTTTCAATTCTTCTTTAGTTGTAAACTTTTTCTTGCACACATAGCAAGGATTCCTTACTTGCGATTGTATCAATTTTTTGTGTAGCAGCAAACATTTACGAGTTTTAAATTTTAATTCACATGTATCACATTTATGTAATTTACGGATTTTGCTATTTGACCGATGTTCCTTTATAATGTGAGTAATTAAATATTGTCTGCTGTCAAATATACATTTGCATTCGTCACACTTATAGGCAGTGTGAGTTTTCGAAATGTGCATGAAATATTTTTTATTATGTGTGAATTTTTTACGGCAGAAAAAGCAATTGAATATAAATTTATTTTCTTCTTTGAGATCAAGTACTTCCTCCTTGGAATTTACCATGTTGAGAACTGATGGAATCAATTTTTTCACATACTCAAAAAAGCGACCAACAAAGGGAATATAATCACTTCGACCAAACAAACAAATAAGAAGCTTAGCTGTTTTCATTTACCCAATTAATTTGAACTGAATTGGCAATTGAATGACATTTGGAGGTTAGCTGCTATAATATCAATCGACACTGACAGTTGGTTTGGTAAATGGTTGCGTTCAAAAACGATAGAAAAAAAACTACATGACTTGAAAGAAAATAATTATTGTTTTGTTTTTAAACAATATAATATAACATACCTATAACACAGTAAAATTCACGGTTCCGTCCGTTATTCGCGATTTCAGTATTCGAGATATTCGTGGATGAAAAAATTTAGACCACTTCCTATATTATTATAATTATTAGGCGAATTAAAGAGCAGTTTCTTGGTTCTGCATAGACAGTATTTATTTATTTAATACAAACATTACAAACTTAATAGCTTACACAATGGCCGTCGTCTAACACCAACTCTCGACTTAATAGACAGAGTACTGAACACATTAGAGATATCATAGAGTAATGAATTGCTTTCAATGTACATTATACTATACTCTTACACCCTTCCTCAATGAAAGCAACATTAACAAACAAAAACAAAATTTTTCAATTACTTAACAAAAAAATAACTTCCTACTTACATAGCTACCTACCAATTACATACATATCTACTTTATAAACTATGTAACCCTAACATGTTAGACAACCTTTTAAATACAATTCCTGTTAAACTTTTAGTACATATATCTGCTATTTGCTCTTCAGATGGTATATATATTAAGCATACAATTTTTGAACACACCTTATCTCGAATAAAATGATATTTCAAATCAACATGTTTTAAACGTCTATGATTTTCAGGATTTTTAGAAACATAAATAGCTGCCTGATTATCTTCATACATTATAACTTGTTCACATGCAATACCTATTTCTAACAACAAGTTCCTAATCCAACAACCTTCTGCTATTCCTTTACCTAGAGCTATATATTCAGCTTCAGTCGATGATTGAGAGACACATTGCTGTTTACTGGAACACCAAGAGACAGTACAACCATAGACTTTCATTACATATCCCGATGTAGATTTTCGGTCACTATGATCTCCAGCCCAATCTGCATCCGAGTATCCCAACAATGGTCTATCTTCATCAGAAGTGTATATTAATTTTATATCTAATGTTCCCTTTATATAACGCAGTACTCTTTTTAGTGCTCTCCAAAGATCTTCATTTGCATTAGATTGCCAGCGACTTAAGTAACTCAATGCAAAACACAAATCTGGACGAGTTCCCAACATTGCATACATTAAAGTTCCAATTAATCTTCTACATTTTGTTATCAATTCCTTGTCTTCTGAAGGTACTTTTGATAGCTGTAATCCAGGTTCAATTGGTGTTACCACAGGCTTACAGTTTTCCATATTATACTTTTTCAATGTTTCTTCCAAGTAATCTTTTTGATTTAAAGTAATTTTGTTTTCACTCTGGTTAATACAAATTCCCAAATATTTTGAAATTGTTCCCATATCCTTCATTTCAAAATTATTATTTAATGATCTTTTTAACTTATCTATGTCCTGCTTATTTTCTCCCACTATCATTAAATCATCTACATAAAGTAAAACATAAAATCTAATTTCTTTCTTATAATATAGACAGTAATCAGATTTGCTTCTTATAAACCCTTCCTTAATCATGAAGCTATTGAACTTTTCATTCCAATTCTTTGGTGACTTTTTCAGTCCATAAAGTGATTTTTGCAATTTTAATACTTTTCCATCATTTTTCATTCCTTCTGGGTTACTTAAATAAACCTCTTCAGATATATCCCCATTTAAGAAAGCACTTTTCACATCCATTTGATTTATTGATAATTTATATTTATTCGCTATCGCTAACAGAATTCTTAAAGTAGGAAGCTTTGCTACAGGAGCATAAATTTCTGAATGATCAAAATAGTATTTTTGTTGAAAACCCTTTGCCACTAATCTTGCCTTATATTGTGACTCCCCATTTTCTCCATCTTTAATACGGAATACCCATTTAGCTTCAATTGGTTTTTTATTTATTGGCAAATCTGTTTCAATCCATGTATTATTTCTTACAAGTGCACTCAACTCATTTTCTATTGCAATTTTCCATTTTCCAGCATCATCACAACTCATTGCTTCAGAGTATGATAAGTGATCAATGTTTGTTGCAATCATTCCTGTTTCATATTGGTCTAACCACTTAGGTTTCTTTATTTGTCTCTTATTCTTTTCTCTTGTATATATTTCTTCTTTTTCTTCATCTTTATTTCTCTCTTCACAATCTTTCATTAATTCATCACTACCTGTTTCTTCATCGCAATCTTGAAATAACTCTTTTTCTTGTTGACTTTCTTTATGTTCCAATATATTCTTATCTTCAC
The DNA here is from genome assembly GCA_963924495.1 of Nemapogon koenigi. Classification (NCBI taxonomy): domain Eukaryota; kingdom Metazoa; phylum Arthropoda; class Insecta; order Lepidoptera; family Tineidae; genus Nemapogon; species Nemapogon koenigi. The sequence continues at coordinate 21,907,851 of OZ004629.1, forward strand.
TTAAATCTTTTTCTTCTTCCTCTATAATCTTATCTTCATCCTCAATAATTGTCTCCTGTGGTTCTAAATTTATAATTTTATTATCATAAGGCTTCTCAATAAAAATAACATCTCTAAAAGTATAAATTTTATCAGTTTCTGGAAACCAAACCCTTAACCCTTTAATATTTATGCCATAACCCACAAATATTCCAAGTCTATTTTTAGAATCCCATTTTAATCTTCTTTCCTTAGGTGTATGAACCGAAACTTGAGAACCAAATATCCTTAAATCTTTAATATTAAATTCCTTCCCATAAAGCATCTCATATGGTGTCTTTCCTTTTACTTTACTTATACCAGTTCGGTTTATTGTAAAAACAGCCGTACTCACTGCCTCAGCCCATAACTTCTTTTCAAGATTTTTCGCTTGTAACATAGTCCTAGCAGATTCCACTACTGTTCTCATCTCTCTTTCTATCCTTCCATTCTGTTCAGGAGTGTAACTAACTGTCCTTTGATGCGTAATTCCTTTTCTATTAAATAAGTATTGTACTCCACTATTTATAAATTCAGTGCCATTGTCTGTCCTAATGGTTTTAATATTAAATCCCGTTTCATTTTCAAATAAAGTTATAAAGCTCTCAATTATCGACTTAGATTCTGATTTACATTTTAAGAAATAAACATATCTATAGCTACTATAATCATCCTTTATCAACATAAAGTACTTAGACCCACCTAACGAATTTTGTTCCATCGGACCACATAAATCAATTGATATTAATTTTCCAGGAGAATCAGCCCTTGTTTCACTTTGACAGAATGCTGTTCTATGTTGTTTCCCCTTAAGACATGATATACACTGTTCTTTATTTCCTTCATAATTAATATTACATTTATTTAACATTTCTTTGACATATTGATAATTCTGATGAGCTAGTCTTTCATGCCACTCAGATAGGCTAATCAACGCTACATTTTCATTTAATTTAAAATTCATTATATATAATTTGTCAACTCTAGTAGATGTTGCAGTAACTACATTATTTTTATTTGAAAACTTACAACCAACCTTAGTGGATATCATAACATATCCCTTATCCAATGCACAAACTACAGAGAATAAATTTACCTTAAGTTCAGGTACATACAGAACATCAATTAATACCGATGATACATATTTTGAGCCATCATATGCAAGAAGTTTGACTTTTCCTATACCAATTACTTTTAAAACATTACCATTACCAACTGTCACATATCTGTTTAAATCAATATCTTTATATTCAGTAAACAACTCAATATTTTTACAAATGTGCTCACTTGCACCAGTATCCATTATCCAAAAATTTTTATCATCAAAATTGTTTACTACATAAGCATTTGACAATATTTTATTCTTGTTGCCAAACTTTTCTTGTTTAAATCTACAATCTTTTATTTGGTGACCAAGTTTTTGACAAAAATAACATTTTTTAATTCTACAGTCCCTTTTTAAATGTCCCTCTTTACCGCACTGATAACACTTTGTATTTTTATGATCACTGTTTTGATAACTCTTCCTTCCTGATCCATGTGTTGTAACTAACGCAGCTGATGGTGTAGTCTCCTCGGTCTTTCTGCATCTTTCTTCTTCAACCAACAACCGTGATGTAAGTTCCTTCAGTTTTTGATCTGCAGCCGGTACTGACTCCCAAGCAGATACAAAATATTTATATTTCTCTGGTAAACTCATTAGAATTTTCGTTATAATCATGTTTTCGGATATTATTTCGCCTAATTGTTTCAATTGGCCAGCAAGGTCCTCTATTTTGGACACAAATGCAGCAACAGTATCTTCAAATTCAAATTTCATATTGAAAAACTTTTCTTGAATTAGATGAACGCTCACCTTTGATTTAGGTTCAAAGATGGTTTCTAGCTTCTCCCATATTTCACAACTTGTCTTGCATGGTAGTAAATGTACTAGTATACTTTCTTCAACCCTTGTTATAATTATTTCTTGAGCAGTCAAATCCAACTTGTCCCAAACATTTTTTTCTTTTTCAGACAAAACTTCCGCACTTTCAGTTAATACTTTATATAAGTTCTTCGACTTCAAAATAATCTCCAATTGGAATTTCCAGGTTCGCCAGTTATTATTATTCAATTTTTGAAATCCAACATGCGACTCCATTTTCAACCGACGCCAACTTTCCTGTCTTGTATTTTTACAGTTCCAATAATATATTTAGCCTGGGCCGATAACCTATTATAATTATTAGGCGAATTAAAGAGCAGTTTCTTGGTTCTGCATAGACAGTATTTATTTATTTAATACAAACATTACAAACTTAATAGCTTACACAATGGCCGTCGTCTAACACCAACTCTCGACTTAATAGACAGAGTACTGAACACATTAGAGATATCATAGAGTAATGAATTGCTTTCAATGTACATTATACTATACTCTTACATATATCTATTCGCGGCCCGTTATTCGCGGATACGTATAGGCTCCTCTACACATCAAGAGATGCTGATGCGTCCGCAGATGAATTTCCACGAGCTGTCCACACATCTGTAGGGTGAGTCAATGTTCATTCTTGACAGACGCAACCACACCTCTAGAGCTGAGTCGTTTCGTATTTTACGTGAAACGGAACGTAACCCGTTTTGTAAATCGACAAACTGCTTCGAAAAGCAGTGCTAAATATTATAACACGGAACCCCAAAGTATGTGTTATGCGTGCATGTATCTAATCTATACTAATATTATAAAGAGGTACAGTATATAAGATTTGATGTAGGGGTAATCTCTGAAACTACAGAATCGATTTAAAAAAATATTTGGTTGTACCGTACAACACCAGAAGAAAAATCAGTTTTAAAAAAAACATGTTTCGGCATGCTAACTCGGCAGCCGAGTTAGCATACATTTTGACAGCGACACTTTCGTTTCGGTCGAATGGCCTTGAACAGGCCAAAACGTTCATGTCCAACAAGGACCGGCCAGAGATAGCCCGGACCGGGCATGCCCTGCACAAGAATGCCGAGCAATTTGCTTGGCCGGACAAAGACAAGTACACAGAATTTTCCCGCACATTGTTGGGCCGGACCTCTCGGCCCCGGGCTATCTCTGGCCGGTCCTTGTTGGACATGAACGTTTTGGCCTGTTCAAGGCCATTCGACCGAAACGAAAGTGTCGCTGTCAAAATGTATGCTAACCCCACTGTACGTATTTAGGTACGTATAGTTTTTTTTTTTTTTCCCTTCCGGCCGAGCCGAAGGCTCGGGCCGGGAGGCGCTGGGGCAACCCCCGTTGCGCCGGCAGTGTCTCAAGGGGGCAACAACCCCCCGGTGTCTTCTTTAGGCCCCTAGTGGGCCAAGGCGGCTTTGCTACCTGTTATTTGGGAATATTTAAAATTATTAGTATAAAATAACCCTGAAAATTCATTACATTTAAATGAGGTTCTCTGAAACATAAAAAAAAAGACAGGATTAATCAAAATTTAGATAGGATAGGGAGATAAACAACACTAGTTGGGGGGGTAAGGTCCCCACCTGTCTGCCGCGTCCAGCAGGGAGCTTATGGCCATCATGGCCGCGCGGCGCATGTCCGCGCCCTCGGCCAGGGCCCTGAGGAGCTCCACCGCCACGTTTTTGAAGACGTCGGTGGGGTGTGGGGTCCTCCCGGGGGGGACGGTAAATAATACTGTCCTCCCCGTCGGAGAACTGAGCGGGGGGTGGACATGGGTCGCGACTGAAGTGCCCTGCCGCAGTTGGAGCATTTCAGTGGCATGTCTTTCGGACACTGGCTAGCTGGATGTTCGCCAGCGCATCTGAGGCACTTCAGGTCCCTGTAACAGTTGATCGACGAGTGACCGAACTGTTGGCACCTGTGACATTGTGGTGGTGCAGGCGACCGCTTCCATTCCCTCACCTGGATTCCCGGGAGGAAGAGCAGTTCGCTCACTGCGTACAAACGCTTGAGTGCTTCTGGGTCCAGGTGAGGGAACTGGACGAAGAATGTGGTATGATTCCTCCCTTTGCGGGGGGGGGATCGCCCTTATGTGGGTAGGGCGGGAGTTTGTGATCTCCTCCAGGGCAGCCGCTAAAAGGCCCTGCTCTGTGTGCAGGGGGAGCCCTCTCAGGGCCACCTTATGTGGTTTCTCTGAGGCCAAGGCGAATGTGTGCCCCAACTTTATAGAGGCATCTGTGGCTGACGTCTCCGCAAAGTAGGCCTGAACTATGCGGAACTCTGCAGCAGTCTTGGGGGTGAAGCGGAGTCCTTTCCCCTTCGGGTGGGCCCGAGGAGCGTGGCCCAGCCTTTCGTGCAGTGCGCGCACGTGGGCCGGCCAATCCTCCAGCACGTCCACCTCATAGGGGGGGATCCTAGCCGCCACGGAGGTAGAAAGTTTGGTGTTATCAGGGGCAGAGGAGGGCGATTTAGGTCGTGAAGGGGCGGGGGGGGGGACCTAATTGCCTCACTGTATGATTGAGGTATGGGAGTGGGGGTAGTGGCCCTCGACGCCTCCAACTCCATATAAAATGTTTCATCTTCAAACACGGGAGAGGGGCCCTCAAAAAAGGCACACAGGACATCCGGCGGCCGAGGCGCCTCTTCAGGCGGTGGTAGGTGCCGCGACAGGATCGGCGGCATCTTCGTCGCGGGCGGCGGCTCATACGCGGTGTGTATTGGGGTCGGGGGGGGGACGGGGTATGGGACCACCTCGGTGAGGTCGTCCGGCAGCGACCTACCCACCTCCGGTGGTTCCCGGCACTCCATGGCCCACGATGGGGGCCGAGGAGCCGGGCCGGTCGCCGCGCGGGCCGGGAACGTCATCCCGAGCCCTACGTGCTCCATCCACTGACCGACGGTCGGCCATGGATGGGTGATCGGATGGGTGACCGACCGCGGTCACCCACACTTAACCAAGTAACACAGGTAAAAGAAGGCGGGAGTTATAGCATCATATATTGAAAATCTAATCAGACAATAGGGTTCAGGGAGCAGTTTAGAAGATGGAATTAGGAGACAGAGTGGTAACAAAACAAGATAGGTAGGTAGGAACCCACACACCCGCACTTAGCAGTGCGGGTAGTTCAGAATGGAAATGAAAGACAAAACAAAAAAAAAAAACCAACTCACGATTGGTGGGCACGTGAGCTGTGTGGGGCCTTGTCAGCACTCCCGGGCCCGGTGCGGCTTCCGCCCAGCTCGGCCGATTTGATCGTAGACAGCGGGACTTCAAGTCGCTCGGGGCGACAGCCGCAACAGGAAGCCGAAGCAGCGGGCTCGTCCTCACAGCGTCCGGCGGCGGGCCGGAGGTATAACGCTCACGGCCCGCTGATGCCTGTCCGCTGTGGCAGATAGGGCCCACCACAACGGCTCTTCGGATCCACTTCTTCTTATTATCACAGCGGCTGCGTTGGAGGTTTTGCGGTGCGCCGCGACACGGAGGTGGGCCGGAGGCTCTCAGCTCAACAGCCCACTTTCGTCACAACACACACAGCTCACTCTCACAACTAGCTCCGAGTGACGTATAGTTGATTCGCCGAAACTGTTTTTTTTTGAACTGATTTTTCTTCTGGCATAACAGCGTTCGCTCGTTACATGGCAAAAATTTGTTTCTTGAAACGGTTAGTCAAAAAAACGACCTTAAGTTGTTATAGTATAGACATTAGTTGTAGTATTGTTTTTCTTTGTTTCAGCTATCTGGAAGATTGCTTCTAAATTTATTTTAATATTTGTTTCTCTCTCTCGTTGCTAAATACACTGACGTGACACTGGCATAAATGTTCATAAGTGAACGATTGCCATAAAAAAAAAAAAAAAAAAAACACTTGCTCTGTGTGTGATTGAGACCGTAGCTGCCGCGACTATTTGTTTATTTAGTACTTTTAACTACTACTTGTGTACATGCATTGCAGTAGAGTTATTAAAAAGAAATGGAAAAGAAGAAGGTGGTGGATTCTGGCTATACACAGAAACAGAATCCATTTACAGTAGTCTCAATAGAACAAATTAATTGAGATAGGTATTTAGTTAAATATTATATCAATTAATAGTATACCTACCTACTTACAACATTTTTATTTTTGTGATATTTATTTTTAAGATTCCATAAGGAGTTTTCAGCTTGATATAGCTCAATAAACCTAAAAGTTTCCTCGGTGCTTATATTTTTCGTCATTTTTATGCACCACAAAAAGCACGCGTGCACTCGCAATCGCAATCGCCCTCAAAGAGTACCTTTTTATATCCTCAAACTGCTGATGCGTCGGGCGTCGGTAAGGTCATTGGGCGTCGGCAGATGTGTGGACAGGCGCCGGACGTTCGCGCCGATACCCTTTGATGCGTGCCACAAAAACCGACAACAAACGGATTCGAGGCGGACGCATCTGCTGACGTAGGCTGACGTTAAATACCTACCACAGAAGCACAAATCACCCCCTCTACACATCAACGGATGCATCTGCAGACGTCAACTGCGGATGCGTCCGCCCATAGTATATTCCTTGCGTCCGCCTATGTGTAGAGGGGCCTTGACTTATACATTCTGGTTCTGGTTATCGGGCTCGGTCTCCGCAACTCGACGTCTTAGCGCCTATTTTGCGTGAGGCGGGAATTTAGTTACTCCTGCTGAGTCCTTAGTTATGTTATTATTTAGTTCGTTACAAACCTTATTTAATGCTTGGTGACATTCAAGCACCAATCCTGATTTGATTGAGTTGCTTCCGAGAGAAAGCAGCATTGATTTACTGTCCGATAGTATTCGGATGGATTGCTTGCTTACTCCTCTCAATGTTATGGCCGAAGCTGCCAGGCAGATCGCCATGCATTCAGCTTGGAAGACTGTGTTGTGAACGCCCAATGGTGTTGATATGTTGATGTTTAAGTCCTCTGAGAATATGCCAGATCCAGTAGGTACCTGACTTTGTCTTGGAACCATCCGTGAAGATTCTAAGTTCTCCAAGGTTTAGCCCTTCGTAGGTCTCTTCAGTAAGTTGGATTTTGTATTTCTTGTCAAAAACTGCCGCCAACTGTAGTTCCCTCATAGTTAAGTTAGTAATTCTTGTATGTGGATTTCCTGTTTGGTCCCAAAGACCAAGGGATTGTAGTCTGAATGCTGTTGCAGCTGCTTCTTGTTGTATGAATAGGTGCAACGGAGTTAGATTCAACATGACCTCCAGAGCTGCTGTAGGTGTTGTTCTCATGCATCCTGTTGTTGCCATGCAAGGTAGTCTTTGGAAACGTTGTAGTTTGTTGATAACCGTTGCTTGGTTTCTTTTGGGCCACCACACAGCTGCTCCATAACTTACCATGGGTCTGATCACAGCCGTCTATAGCCAAAGAGAAATTTTGGGGGACAGACCCCAGTTTTTCCCTATCATTCTGCGGCATTGCCAGAATGTGATGCTGGCCTTGTTTAATTTGTTATCCATATGTTTATTCCAGGTGAAGTTGTTATCTAGGATGACACTTAGATACTTTACTTCCGTGGAAAGTTGAATTTCTGTTTTAAATAAGGTAGGTAGTTTGTACTTACCCAAATTCCTCTTATTTGTGAACATTACCAGCTCCGTCGTTGCAGGATTGATTGACAGTTCGTGGGTTTTGCACTATTTTTCCACTAGGAGCAGTGCTGTTTGCATGACCTCACAGATGCCGTTAGTAAACTTACCTGATATTAGTATGGTTAAGTCATCTGCATATCCAATTGTATAGTAGTTGTTGTTATTAAGGGTACTAATGAGATCATTGACTACGAGATTCCAGAGGAGTGGAGAGACGACTCCACCCTGAGGGCAGCCTTTAGCCACAATGGCACCTTTTTGTTTACTATCTTCTGTTCTGATAATTATTTTGCTAAGCATGTTGACAATCCAGTCGGATAGGACATTTTTCTATTTTATGGTTGTCCATTGCCCTTATACTGGAGAAGTTTGTTCCTAGACAAATGCTTTTGTTATTGATCATTTCCTCTATTTTACTGACTACTTTGTGAAGAGCTGATTCAGTTGATTTACCAGAGCTATAAGCATGTTGATTTATATGCATTGGTATGTTGTGTAAGGCAGTTTCTCTCAAGTCTCTATCAATTAGCCTCTAGTTTTGAGAAGAAATGATGTGAGACTAATAGGTCTGTACGATTTGGCTTTGGTATAGTCTACAATTATACGTACATACATTAATACGTACAGAATTATAATTTAAAAAGAGAGTATATTTAATGTTCAATATTCAACGTTTTCACCACTTACCTACATAATAATATCAAAACAAACAAGTAGGCAGGCGTCGAAATACATTATGTACAAAAGAAATTAAATATTATATTGGTGTTAAGCCTGAAATTCTTTGAAAAGACCAGTAACATTCAAGAGCTTAAGTAAAGCCGTTTTGGAGGCAATGTAAATGTGTCCCATCCCATTGAAGAGGAAGCTTCAACTGGCAATGATAAGATGACAAGAGAGTAGTATATTCCTTGATGTCAATCAAGTTTCGAATGGTGTGATCACTTCGTTAAAATTGACCCCTTGTTGGAGAGAAGCATTGTTTTTAAAAGGAAAATTGATGATGGCGTAGCTGAATACCAAGTGGAATTATAAAATTTTAATAGAATTTAAAGGCGGCAAAACAATAAAAATTACTAAATATTTTAAACTAAATTATTCAAACAATTAATAAATATTTATAGTGTTGTTACATAATGTTTCAATTATGTATGTAGGTACATATCTTATTTGTGATTAAACTAATTTGATTTTTATTTAGGTAAGTACTTATTGTTTCCTACCTTATAACCCAACCCCTATATTTCCATACAAATCACCATTCCATATTCACGGTTTCCGTGTTCGCGGCATAATTTGGGAACATATACCCCGCGGTATTCCAGGCCCCACCTAGGACAAAATACAACACATAAAGACAAACACAAACGACACATCTACTAAACTAGGTATATTGAAACAATCGGATACAAACCATGGTTATCTATATATTATAAAAATGAATTGCTGTTCCTTAGTCTCGCTAAAACTTGAGGACGGCTGAACCGATTTGGCTAATTCTTTTTTGTTTTGTTCGTTACAACACGGGTGGTTTAGAAGAAAAAAAAAGTTGGAAAATGTTAGTGGTAGTGGTAGGGGTAGGAGTAGAGGTAGGAGTAACCCTACCCAGAGTAGTGGTAGGGGTAGTGGTAGGAGTAGAGATAGGGGTAAGAGTAGTGGTAGGGGTAGTGGTAGGAGTAGTGGTAGGAGTAGTGGTAGGGGTAGGAGTAGAGATAGGGGTAGGGTAGGAGTAGTGCAGGCAAGCCAACGTTTGGGCAGGACAACGTCTGCCGGGTCCGCTCGTCTTATATAAAAATGAATTGCTGTTCGTTAGTCTCGCTAAAACTCGAGAACGGCTGAACCGATTTGGCTAATTCTTTTTTTTGTTTTGTTCGTTACAACACAGGGGTGGTTTAGAATTGGTTTAGAAGAAAAAAAGTTGGAAAATGTTAGTGGTAGTGGTAGAAGTAGAGGTAGGAGTAGTGGTAGGGGTAGGAGTAGTGGTAGGGGTAGACCTGGATGGCCAGTGCCCAGGTTGGCAAAATTCGGAGGGAGAAAAAAAAAATATTTTTCCAAAATGCTTTAAAAAGTATGATTGACTGATGGTATTGAGAACATTTGCACATTTATTTATTCCATTTATAATAAAAAGAATAAATAATTCATTTTATTTATTTAAAAAAAAATTATGTAGGATTTAAGTAATTATTCCAAGGTGCCCCAGGGCAGCACTATGGGTAAATCTGGCCCTGGGTAGGGGTAGGAGTAGTGCAGGCAAGCCAACATTTGGGCAGGACAACGTCTGCCGGGTCCGCTAGTTAAAAATAAAAAAGACAATATACATACTAACTAGGTACTTATTTAAAAACTAAAGTTGTATTATTAATTGAAATAAAATGAAACAAAACCTTAACTAGAGACAAGGGTTAGTAAAGATGTAAGATAAGTTGGAAGAGGAATTTCAGGGGGAAGGAGATCATAGAGAGGGTATTGTACTAGGGGGCAGCAGAAGAAGATATATTTCACTGTATATCAGGGTTTTACAAAGGTTGTGGGACTGAGCATATCTTATGCCTTCTAAAATGGCTATCGCTTCACCTGTATACACTGAGGATTTAGGGGGACATTTGCAATTTAGTATAATTTTATACTTTGGGATCCACACTGCAGCACCCACACATCCATCCTCAGAAAGTTTGGATGCATCAGTGAATACATGGCTATGCTTGCCAGTTTAATGCAAGTTTACTATTAAATTTTGAATTTGCTGCTGGAGTCTTTCTCAATATTAAAGGAATTATTGATAGGGGGATGAAATATGAGAGATTCATAAGAGTTGAGAAAGAGAGGGTTTTTGAGTGGGATTCTACATTAAAATTATATAGAGTCAATCAAATATAAGTATTGTAAACCTTTAAATTTCGAAAATAAAGGCTTTTATATTATTATTATTTAGTAAACACTTTTTGCAAAGATTTTTTTATAACAAAAAATTCCCAGTCTCATCTCTGGACTATTTAACAATATGGTAGAAGTTCAATTATCTGAACCTCAATCATCCGAACGCTGACTTAGTAACGTTGGTGCGAAAGATACATTGTTGCTCGCTGCCACAGCAAAAATATTTCAGTGAATGGATAACTGAAGAGGTAAATAAGCAATAATAAAGAAAAAAATTCTAGACATTTATTAACAGTATCACATTGAAACCTGTAGGATATTACTACAACATAGAATATAATATAAAAATAGCATGTTAAAGATGCTATATTATTATCTAGCTAAGAAGATCAGAATACAATAATTAGCATTTAGTTTGCATATTATTTAAAATGATCTTACAATATAACCTTAAAATTAAAAATAAGTAAATAATCTAGATAGACCTGTGTGGAATAGTGGGAAGAATATTCTGACTCAATTTCCATGATTAATGAAGGAACCAACCCTCATGTAACCAGAGATGATAATAAATTGTTTCATATTAGAACACCACTATTAGAGATTCTTCACTAAAACAGTAAGTATGCTGTAGTACATAATATAGATATTTGTATATTGTTACATAAACTCGGCGACTTATGCCACAGCTCTTGCTTAGAAACAAATCACATTAATAAATATACATAATATCTTTCTTACCTATCTACATTTACATGAATTTTGATTCATTTGAACAATAACATTCTGATCCTAAATAACAATACAGAATTCCTAATACTTCATAAGGAGCTGCATAGCATCTAAAGAAGCTTTGTTTTTTTATAATCATCATCACAAAATATAAACAGTATACTTATGGGATTCCACGTGACGCCTTTGTGGTATACGCACGCGTCCACCAGGACGTCATGGGGAATCCAGTTTAATCCCGCCCGCGCTGTAATAGTTGTGATTAGTCAGTGATTAATAGGACATATTACGGCCGGCGGGAGCATTCTACCTACCGATCAATCGGCTTATTGTTACTGTGACGTCTATATTACTTGACATTGGCGGAATCATCAAAACCCTGATGGAGCCATTTTGAAAAAAAATAGAATAGAATAGTATACTTATAAATAAACCTAAAAATTACATACTTTCCACAAAATGACATATAAATCCTTTATAGACTTATAACAACAACATTATACTACAATAACTGCTTTTTTATTTAAGTATTTATTACTTGCAGTTGTGAGTATTAACAATAGCTAAACTGTTTTATATTATTATTAGACATCAAATACTAACTTTAGGCACAGAAGACAGAAAGGTATCTCCGAAAATACATTTAAATAAATAACGACTCTTGATATGACACAATAAAATGCAATTTAGCTCTTTCAGCTGTTTGCCTAAAATTATATTCACCAACAAGGTGCCTCTTTTTCTATAACGTAACTCTATCACTTCTTACGCACTTAAGGTTGTCCGATTGTGAGGAATAATTAATCTGTATACATGTAACTAGTATTTCAGATACTATTAAGAATATATAATAGATATTTCTTTTTGTAAATAACAATATTTATAATACTACTAACCTAAAAATTTCTGCATATTTTAAACTAAGTAAATAGGCATATACTATTTAGAATGTTTAGGTGAACACTGCGCGTGAATAGTAGTGTGGTGTGGAGTGTACAGGTACCGGGACAGTTCTTGAGCGCTCGACGAAAAAGTGGGGGAATGTTGCATTGATATGTAATTCGAGTGCAATATAACTTGTATATTTATTATAATTGTTTTATTGGTGTTTGTTTTTACGATTGCTTTTTACTGCTGGTAAAATTAAGATTAATACCTCATACTGTCAAGCAGACCCAAAAATTGTGTTCTGGGCATCTAACAACCACCGCTCAAGAACCGTCCCGGTACCTATACCAGGCCTGCTTTAATGAATGAATAGTCACCCTGACTCATCTTAGTCTACTTATGCAACATATTTTTGCAATTGCTATATTATATTATAAGATATTCTAAGATCTAACTTCTTTGCAATCAATCTTTGCATGTCTTTTTTAAATAAGTTGTCATTTAAAATTCTTTTAAGACTTTATAAATATAATTAATTTTACATATTGAAAAAATTTTTTAGCTTGTTTTACATTTGCAGAACTAATTATACTATTTATTAAACAGTTATTAAAAAAAACAATAAAAAGACATGCAAAGTTTGTTTACTGAATAAGACAACTACACAAAAACGGATTTTACATCAGATAATGTCAAAAATGAGATAAAATTAAGTACTTATGCAACAAATTTTATTATATGCATATAATGCTATTTTAGTTGCTCACTTCACATTCTAGTGTCAAAAACAAATGTTATGTTTATATTGCAACGCTAGCCCCATTGTGCAATCTCTTGAAGTGAAGCTTTATAGATTCCTTGTTCTTGTAACATAGCTGACAGTAATCACACTGGTATGTTTTATGTGTGAATGTGTGCTTCTTTTTGTTATGTTTATCCAGTTCTTCCTTACTTTTATACATTTTATGGCACACATAGCAGGGATTCTTGCATAGTAATTGCTTCAACTTCTTATGTTGTACCAAACAATTTTGAGTTTTAAATTTTAGGTCGCAGCAATCACATTTATATGGGGTTTTTCGTTGATGTGTAGTAATTAGATGAGAAATCAACCATGACTCCTTTCTATATACAGCTCTGCAGTACTTACATGGGTACTTACCCAGCTTCGGCATCAGAACATGATTTTTCGTAATGTGCCGGTAATATTCGTCGCAGTATTCGAACTGTTTGGTGCAGAACTTGCATGTGTATTTTTTTTCATTTTGTGTGGCTTCCGAGACTTCCACAATGATACAAGTTAATTTGACGCCCGTTACGCTCATTATTACGTTATATTTACAGGCAATATCTAAACATGTAAGAAACAAAACACCAGAAGTATTTTGGTAACAACTTCAATCATACTTCTGAATACACATATAAGATGGTTTCTAAAATACGTATGCTATTTACGCGTACCACTTATTAATAATATATTTAATTTTGTTGTTCTAGTTTGATCATTGATTTTTGTTAAATTATTTTACTTGTTGAGATTGTTAAAAAATATCCAGCAACGGGTTGAAACAGGTTGAAACTGTTGAATGAATGAAATAAATTGTCAACCGCAACCGTACAGCGTCAATCTAAGGTGTCAGGAATGACAGTCAGTGTTGCCGTTCTGAAAACGAGATTGATTCAGCGCGCGCCAATTTTGAAATGCTTTTTTTTATTCTTCACGGGTGCTTCACAGCTCCCGGGAACCGTTGTCGGCCCCAGGGTACCCAGAGGAATTAGCCAATGATTTTGTGAGACTATACCTTACGAGTGGCCAGCTCTGTTGAGGTATATAGATGAAAAAGCCTCTTTGTACGGTTTGTCGGATAATGTACATAGATTTTTTATTATAAAAAACCCATTGGTACATGGTCGGATGTAGGAATCGAACCCGCGCCTTTTCAGTTGCGAGCTTAAATGTGATAATTCTTGGCTAATATATCTGTTGAGTCCGATGACCAAAGTTTCGATGATGAAGTTGGATTCTAGTCAGAGGAACTCCTCAATAGTTAACCATGCCCATGTTTTCTTAAGACTCCTCTGAATCGTCTCAGGGAATATTTTATAATACCGATTTTACGACCGATATTTCACATAATAATATTACCGATCAATTAATGAAGCGCTCAATACTCGCACATTTATTACGGCAACTATGAAAGAAACGTTTATAAAAATCGACGAGTTTATGATTTATTGAAATTAAAATAACGCTTTTATTTGAAAACATCAATATTTTTCAGTGAGTTATATTTTTCAAGTTTTTGCGCTCTTTTTTTTTCACTAAGTTTCGTTAAAAAAATTTTTTAAAGAGATACGAGCTTTCATAATTGCGATTTTTAACGGATTTTTTTAAATAAGTAATATATTTTACAATTTGATGACATCGGATATACCGATTCGAAATAAATAGTTCCACAACTTTTGTACGAAACTTTTTTTTAATACAAAACCTATTTTTTTTAAAACGAAAGTGCCTTTCACCAACTTTGGCCGCCATTTTCTATAAGACCCCCTAATTTAAAATTGCATTGAATTCTACGGAAAATTTCCGATTAATGGTTACGGAAAATTTACATAGAGCTTAAAATAGACAGACTTGTCTATCTATGTAAAATATGTACTTGTTAAGATAATTCTAACTGATGACCAAAAGTCTGATGATTTCAGCCCGTTAATTTGTTTCCTCTGGGTTTAGTTGCAAATATTGCTAAAATCTTACGGAACCCTAACTTATATCAAAAGTTCAATGGACAACATTTCATTTTTCGTAAGGTACCAAAATTCGAAAACCGTTTGGAGATTACATGCTAGAAAGCTTATTTTTCATTTATTTTATTTTTTATATCCTTTAATTTTCGAGTTATTTTAAAAATACTGAAATATGAAAATTAAGGATTAATAGGTGCCCTAATCTGTGCTAACCCTCTAATTTAAAAATACTAATGTCTGTTGGCAGAGTTGTTAGTTATTGAACTCAGGTGTTGCCCTCTATTAATTTTACCCATTTTTATTCCATTTGAAGCTAAATTAATAATTATTCTTTAAATATAATTATAAAAATACTTCTTTTATATAATATTTTTTTGGAAGTTTTGCTAGTTTCGAATGGGCTATCACAGGAAATATATTTACGAGTGAAACCGCGGACAAAAGCTAGTATTATTATATACATTATGAATAATGTTGTAGGCGATTTGAGTTCCGGCTACGGCAACACCTATTTGGAACACGGTATATTATACTCTTTGCATTTCTATAACGTATACTCTGTGGCTTGACTGACACTATCTGTCACTTTCTTTGGGTGACAGTTTATATTTCTTAATTTTAGTCCTAGCTATGGTTTTTAGTTTATAAGTCCTCAGAATTTATAAAAATTCATAATTAAATTAAAAATATAAAAACTCAACCAAAAATAAAATAAAAAAATACGTGTAACTTATTTTTTAATATATTTTTAATTAAAGTAATAAAAATGGGTGATTAAAAAAATGAAATGTTGTCCATTGTTATTGTAAAAAGAAAGATCGAGCGAAACTAAAGTGTCGCGGTTAAAATATATGGTAACCTAACCATACTGTGTCAGCTCAATACAGTATGAACTCTAAGCGGTTGTACGTATACTCAAACGGGGACCAACGGCCCCTACCACTTCTAGTATATAAATACATAGTAGGAGTACATAGCTAAGATATTAAATGTAGGTTATTCTTTTGTAGGGAGTATCGAACGATGTTGTACTTGTTGATGTAATGGAAGACAAACTTAAAGGAGAAATGATGGACTTGCAGCATGGGTCGACATTTTTGAGAAATGCTAAGATTCGCGCCAGTAAAGGTAAGAAAAGTAACATTTCATTTTATTATAAACACCCGTTTTTATTGTTATAATGAAAAATATGTGAAAAAATAAGATTTTAGTTTTGTTTTGTATTAATATTTTAATTCAATTGAAAAAGATTGATAAAGTAACTGTGTTACCTTGGCCAATCGTCAGCATGATAATAAATAATTGGCCAAGTTGCGAGTACTGAGGGTTCCGCACCATTCCGTTTTCCGTCAGAACTCAGCACTTCCAAATAGTTTTGGAAATAAGGGGGGGGATCAATTTTCGTATATTTTCTTTAATAAAAAAAAAAATTTTATTTATTATATATCACATATTTTTTAAAGTGTTTAATTTACCCCCATAATCGAAATTATTTACGCTATGCACCCCGTGATTGGGTCATCAAACACTACATAATTATGTACCAAATTTCATAATTTTTTTATATTATTGACGACGGGCGATATAAGAATTTATCCGGATTTCCGGGATAAAAAGTAGGTAGTAGAGATGTCATTCTCCGGCCCTCCAAGTTCTATTGCTGTGAAAGAAGGACAAACAAACATACAAATACTTTCCTATGCGCTTGGCTCTAGGCAACCCTAATCTAACCATCTGTTACCTAATTTTACTTTTATTGATTTTCTATAACAACTAAAATATAACTCTCCGCTCCGACTTCGCCCGGATTTAACTTTCACCCTTATGATGGGTCTTGATTACCTTACCAACGAACCGCATTTAATTTTTATTTATTTAGCAATATTATTATATTAATAAAGTAAACAGTTACAAAATCGGTTCCGTAGTTTTTGTGTCTATAAGGGACAAACAAACAAAGAAACATTCAATAGCTTCGCCCGTGGATAAGAATCATTGACATTATATTTTATTGGTTACTGCTCGGCTCCTAGAAGACGTAGCGTGATGTTTAATACGCCCAAACTTTTCCCGTGAATCAATCTTTCAATTGGCTCAAAGAGTAACATAATCGGTCCAGTTGTTTTTGAGTTTATACGGGACAAACAAACAAGTTTTAATTCTTTTTTCTAAAGACATCTTCGCATTATTCAAATCAAACCGGTTTGGGGCACATTGGTTGGATGGTTTCCAACGGACAAAGGTAGAAACATTTTTTGTGTTTTATAGATAACTAACTATAAAGATAAATGTGTATGAATAATAATAATGGCGATATTGATAGGTAGGTAGGTAGGTAAGGTAGGTACTTATGTTTTATCGAACTGCGTTTCCATATACTTACTTACAGTAGGTACTTGGTACTTGAGGACGGGTTCTTTTTCCGCAACTTGACGTCAATGCGCCCATTTTGCGTGAGGTGGGATGATGGACATCACTCCTGCCATCCCAGCTCCTCCAGGAACCCGAGCAGTCCTCGCAGGTTGTTGCAGGCCTCTAGTATTGTTCTCGGGGATCATAGATGCTCTGCTCTGTAGTTGGCCACACCTGTACATTCCAAGAATAAGTTTCATCAGTATCCATGCATGCTCTGCATAGAGGACTGTCTGTAAAACCAATATTGAAGAGGTGTGCCATGCCCTGTAATGATAGATATGCGTCACGACCCTTAGTTGATTTCTTTTGAGGCTTAAAAGCCTGCGTGTCATTTTTGAGTTTAGAAGTGGAAGAGCCTCCTTTAACTGTCTACAGTCTGTGAAACTAGTCCATTCCTTTTCGTGTTCATTTTTAGTTTTGTTTCTAAGTTGAAGGTAATCAATATTCTATAAATATTTCAGATTACTCTGTAACTGCTGGCTCTAAACTTTGCATTGTTACTGCGGGCGTGAGGCAAAGGGAAGGGGAGAGTCGCTTGGATTTAGTACAACGCAACACAGATGTTATGAAGTTTATTATACCCCCGGTAAGTTAACATTAATCGAAATTCCTATCATTTTTATATCACTATATATATAAGCATTTAAACAAAATCTCCCGCGTCTGCCATTTATATCGTACGACGAATTTATATTTACGTATTTTCAGCTTGTGAAGTATAGTCCCGATACTATACTGCTTATTGTAAGCAACCCTGTGGATCTGCTTACGTATGTTGCATGGAAGTTAAGCGGCTTACCCAAACACAGGGTTATCGGTTCAGGCACCAACCTGGATTCATCGAGATTCCGTTTCCTTCTGTCCGAAAAATTGGGTATTGCACCGACTTCGTGTCATGGTTTCATAATTGGAGAGCACGGTGATAGTAGCGGTAAGATAAATGCAAATATATTATATCATATAGTCATATATTATCGTGATATTAAACATCCAAATCGACAGTTTTGTCCCAAACACTTAAAAAATAATTCTTCTTCTTCTTCTTTTGATATATGGCAACAGTGCTGACTTATTGTCGCAATTCTGCCAATGTCCAGTGTTTAATCTTGTGCAATAGTATATGCCGATAAATCGGTAGCTAAGATTATCCCGCCGACTTTAACATGTCTTATCGCTGACTAATCACAACCATCACAGCCCGGACGGGATTAAACCGGATTCCCCAACACGTCACTAAGGCGTGAGGTGGAAACTAAAAAATAACTATAATGGGTATTATTAAAATATAATATATGTTAGATTTAAAAAAAGTTTTAATATTTTAGTTCCCGTTTGGTCTGGAGTGAACATCGCAGGTGTGCGTCTCCGCGACGTCAATCCTGACGTTGGAACAGAAAATGATAGCGAAGGATGGTACAAGCTTCACGACAAAGTAGTGCAAAGTGCCTACGAAGTTATCAAACTTAAAGGTTACACATCCTGGGCTATCGGCTTGAGCATTGCATCTTTAGCTCAAGCAATACTCACCAACGCAAACAGCGTCCATGCTGTTTCTACATATGTGAAGGTAAAACTGATACATTTGAAACATACAGGTACATAATCCGATCATAAACAACCACTCGTAATAGGCTTGTTTTCATGCTTGGTTTCTGAGGCAGTTACGCGGTTGCTGATTAATATTATCATTATAAACGTGAAAGTGATTTTTAGAGTTCTGTACCCAAAGGATGCCAACGGAAACCTTATTACTAAGGCTACCCTGTCTGTCCGTCCGTCTGTCATAGGGCTGTATCTTTTGAACCGTAATAGGTAGATACTTGAAATTTCACAGAGTGTGATTAGGCCGTTATAACAACAAATAATAAAAATAAAATATGATTAAAAATTAAAGGGGCTCCCAATTTAAGAAAAGTGTTTTTCGACTTTTTTTGCTCGATCTTAATAATGGCAATATACAAACGTTTATAGTTCCACAAATTTATCTGGCCCGGTGACAGCGTCGCTGGTGTCGCATGTTTTGCCAATAAATTTTTTTTCAATGTAAAGTGGGTATATATTGTAACGCTTGGCCATATTAATTTTAGGTAGAAAGAACAATACGTAGAAGAAACATGAACATTTTACTTATTTACTTATTATTGTATCATTAGTTCCACTTTTGGCCACCGGGTCAGATAAGTTTGTGGAACTATAACTTAATGAACAAATAATTAAACCGGCCAAGAATGAGTCGGACTCGTACTTGACCAGTTTATTTGTTTGTTTGTCTTTCTTTCACGTCAAAACAGAGCAACGGATCTATGTGATTCTTTTACACAGAGATAGGCTACCTTTTATCACGGAAATCCTTTGGGACATTTTTTATGTCCACAGGTGAAGATGGGTCGAAAAGTTAGTATTTGTTTGATAAGCTTTTCTTCACACACACACATTTTCAATTCCTCACTCGGTTTATCTTATGTCCCTATCGGTTAGATTCGACTCGATTGACTTATCAGACAATCTTTTTTGTTATGTTATCTCATATCTATCTATCATCATGACTTTTATCACAATCGAATGTAATGCTAGGTACCTACTATATTCACATTTTTTTATATTCACCATACCTACCAACCTACCTCTCAATACTTCAGTCAATGATTAGGTAATATGTGTTCTACATAGGTATCATAAACCACCAAATAAGTTGAGCTATTTGAAATTCGGTGCGCAGTATAAAATTTAAAAATAAAGTTGATTTTCGTGCTGCGCGCCGAATGTTAAAGATCTCACCATATTTGGCGAGAATACATGGAATGCACGCTCTGTCCTTTCATAATAAAAATATCTAGTTAATAATATTTTGAATACAACAGGGGGAGCATGGCATCGATCACGAGGTGTTCTTGTCATTGCCGTGCGTGCTGAGTGCTACTGGAGTATGTGATTTGGTTCGTCAGCCACTCACTGAAGGAGAGTTGCAGTTACTGAACAAATCCGCAACTCTGATGGCTGATGTTCAAGCAGGACTTAAATTGTAATTATTAACTTTTCTCTTCAATATCTCCACTTCTCGCATTTTGATAATTTTCTTTTATAAAATTAAAATTTAGCTTATAAAATAAATAACTACTAAAAAAAAGGATGGGGTATGAATGGAAGTTATAGATTATTATATATTGATATTTAAAATGCTAATTTTGCCTCTTACTTTTCAGGCTTGTTCTAATATTATATGTAATATTCGTTTTCTGTCCCACTATATATCTAGTTCTACTAAAATATTTCTTATTAATAATTTTTATGATACAATAACCAAAATGAAAACCTTCGATATGTGTCACTGTGGATAAATTGAAACCAGCGATATAAAATTACTTGATACAAGTAAAACCTTTCTTGCCAATCTAGTCGTAGGATCAAAAATACGAGCTTCACATTTTTGGCACTGAACCATAAGATAATAAGTAATAAAAATATTTTAGTGCAACTAAGTATTTAGTATACCTACATAGTGGTTACTAGATAAAGTCAAATACGGAGTTGATGATGATGTACCTACCTACAATATTATGTAGGTACAATCAAACTTATCTACTCAAACTTTAGATCGGAAAAACATACAATCTTACGTACCTATACAAATTGACACATAAAGATTTATGTATACCTACTTAATTATTTTCAGATCGGCGTTAAAGTAAAAGTACGTTTCTTTACACACTTTAAGAGTGCGCGTTTTTTAGATGAGCATTTATAATTAGAATTAGACCTCGCCTAGATTTGATTTTTGATGTACCAATCAAAGATCTAGTTGTGCTTTCCTAGTGTTTGTGGTATTAATCAGCTTTTAAATATATTATACCAGTAGTAATTCGTGTTTATAGCAATATAATATAATTATGTATATACTATTATGCATGACAACACATATAATAATATAATAATATAATAATAAATAATAAATCAGTATAATAAATCCCCTTAAACTAATTTAAATAGGTACATTCGTCGTCCAAGCAAATCCTTTACATTATTCGATGTAGATAACTGTTGTCCGCGCAAATCTTTATGGGCTTTGTGATATCATTGTGGCAAACTTGCGCCTCCAAACAATTTAAAATTAGCTCAAATGAGAGGTACAATAAATTAATTAAAATTAACAGTCTTCTCAAAACAAACATTATAGGTACTATTTTTAAATATACCTACTTAATAAAAAATAAATAAATAAAACGAATAAACGTTTAGCTCTACAATCTATGTATGGATATGTTTTTGAAATTAAAAAAAAACCTACATGAAACGAGATTGGAAATAATTTGTCATGTGTGGCCAAAGCCCAAAAAAATCTGCATCTACTACCTAATGTCCAATGTCCAGGCATGTGAACAGTTTCATGATTCATCTACATAATATGGTATAAGTAGGTATAGACGAATAAAGCGAGTGTGATTTTTTTTTGGGTACCCTGGGGTCGGCAACGGTTTCGGGAGCTGTAAGGCAACCCGGGAAGAAAAAAAAAAGCGAGTGTGATTTTTTTTCTTTTGAAAGACCAGCCCCCTATCCGTATATCTGTTTTGCTAACCGTCCACAGATTAATAATGCACTATAGACCGAGAAGAGCGAGAGTAGGTACACGGTACACTCACTCCCAGCTTGTTATATTTCCTAATCTGTGGCGGTTACCAACAGGGGGACTGCTATATATCATTTTTTAAATGTCGGCGAGCTATGTTCTTCTATACCTATCAACTCGACGTAAGGTTGTTTGTTCACGGTAGACATATAGATATGTTAATAATGTTGCTTCTTTTGTCCAGTTAATATCGGTGTTGATTGGGAAGAGTTCGAACATCGCTAGTAGCATCACCATGCCGCATATCATTGCATATCCATACGTTAATCATCTATCTATGGCCTTGTACTGTGACAATGTCTAGTATTATTATATAAGAATATTATAATTGATGTTTTAGTCTCTCTATTAACTTGTGAAACAAAACTAATTTTAATTGATGCAGTATTTATGAGTACCTATTTATTTATTTATTTATTTTGTATTTTTTATTATAAAACTTTAGATTATATAAATTGATGTTCAAGTATTAATGGCAAGTCAGAACTAGTTTTCTATGTTTTAGATAATGCCGTAATGTAAAATGCACCTTGTCAGTATTTAATAAAGATTTATTGCACTATTTAATTTTTTATTTCCAATTGGGTGACCTTTATAAATATCAATAAGTCCGTCGTCTAACAAAAGTAAAGCGATTAATATATGTCTTATTGACTAGGTTGCTATTTTAGTAAAGGTAAGTATACCTATAAAATTGAACCAAAGGGATATGTACAATTTATACATCCTCTGAGCGACAGTGGTATAGGTAGGTAAAACGCGTATGTACTACAGAGCTATAAAGTGGCGCAGTGAGCAGTGGCGAAAAGTGGAACTACCGTAATGTCGCAGTTTCGAATAATCTAAAAGAGTAGACGAACAAAATAAAAATTTTAACATATTAAAAAAAACGAGCGAGCCTTACAGCCTAACATCTCACCTTGGTACACGCACCGTTGTTGGCTGACAGTACCAACCTATCAGAAAATGGGTTGGTACCATCCGACGGTCAACAGAGTTACTCTAAAACCGCGCGCGCTCATTGGTCAAATAAAATAGCGCGCGCTTCCCCTGCTTCTTGTTACACACTTCTGTCCCTTTTCACGAAATCACTCCTATTGCAGGAAAGCGAGAGGAAAGATGTTACACATCAAACATATTATTATTAAAAGCGATTACAGCGACTCTGTCACCGGAACAGACAAGTTTGTGGCCCTATACACTTGTAAGGACACGTGTTTGAACATTCCAAATTTTACTTACTAGCGGACTCGGCAGACGTTGTCCCCTGCCCAAACGTTGGCTTGCCTGCACTACCCCTACCCTACCCCTACCCCTACTCTACCCTACCCCTACACCTACCCCTACTCCTACTCCTACTCCTACTCCTACCCCTACCCCTACCCTACCCTACCCTACCCCTACCCCTACACCTACTCCAACCACTACTATCATATGTCCGTCTCCTGGCTCTAAGCTACCTCCCACCAATTTTCAGCCAAATCGGTACAGCCGTTTTTGAGTTATAAATAACCTAACTAACCTACCTGGCCTACCGACTCTGGAATTAACACATTTCCGTGGTAGAAAGTAAAATACAGCGCCATCTATTGACGTTTGCAAATACATTTTAGTACACATATAAAACTCAAGATGACGCCATATATTCACAATTAAAATTTATAATTTTAACTACCCCTACTCCAACCCCTACCACTACCCTATGTCCTTCTCCTGGCTCTAAACTACCTCCCTGCCAATTTTCAGCTAAATCGGTTCAGCCGTTTTCATGTTATGTCGTGACAACGGAAAACGGGTTTCATTTTTATATATATAGAAGATAGGTGACTTACCTAAAGTCTATAGGATCCCTACAATTGAACTCTTTTTTATTAAAAGAAGATTTTAGAATCGCAACTGGCATACGTCTCGGGGCATCGATATGCATGCCACATAAATGTCCGTGTGGTAGCGACGTCAATGCTCTCGGCCTCCATGGACTTTGCTGCCAAAAAAGTGGAGGTCGTTTTTCGCGCCACGGCTCTTTAAATGAAGTTATTAAACGGGCTCTTGCCACCATCAATGTACCAGCTATGCTGGAACCCTGTGGTCTTGTACGTGATGATGGCAAGAGACCGGATGGCATAACGCTGGTGCCTTGGGAGAGGGGGAGGGCTCTAGTATGGGACGCAACTTGGCACCCTCACATCTCTCGAGTACAGCGATAAGAGCCGGGGCAGCTGCCGAAACAGCAGACAGTTGCAAACGGCGCAAATATGTATATACAAATTGAAAAAGATAATATATTTGCGCCGTTTGCAGTAGAGACTCTAGGTTCATGGGGGCCGAGTGCCAAAAAATTTTATAAAAATATAACACCAAAAATTGTCGGCACCACCGGTGACAAGAGGGCTGGCTCTTTCTTCTCCCAGAGAATTAGCATAGCTATACAGCGAGGGAATGCAGCGTTCTTGCCACCATGCCACGCGGACCAACTTTATTTTAGACTAAAACTGTATACTTAGTTAATTCTTTGAAACAATAAAACAATTTTATGTGATTACAACAAAAAAAAAAGTATCTACTTGGGTCATATAAGATAGTACTTATATAAGTTATGCAAACACATGGTTTCTTAGAACATATTTCTCTTATAATTTCAGAGTTCCCAATACAGTAATAAAGATAATAAATAGTAATAAAGTAGTAGTACATTCCACGTCACGCCTTGGTGGATAGCACACGCGCCCGCGGAGACGTGATGGGGAATCCGGTTTAATCCCGTCCGCGCTGTGATGGTTGTGATTAGTCAGTGATTAATAAAACATATCACAGTCAGCGGAATAATCTTATCTACTATTGCACAAGATTAAACACTGGACATTGGCAGAATTGCGACGATAAGTCAGCACTGTTGCCATATATTAAAAGAAGAGGAAAGTAGTAGTAATAAAGAGACAACTCAAATCCGCTTGTTCTCCGTAACACTGCCAGTTGTGCTATTGATAATTTTACTCTCCCGTCGCACTACTTCGTGTACATTCAGCACATTGGATTAGGAGAGTATTAATTTTATTAGTAAACGAGCTTTCCGCCCCCGGCTTCGCCCGTGGATATTTTCGAACAAAATAAAATATAGCCTACAGCACTCAGTTTATATTAATGAAACAATTTTCAGAATCGGATCAGTAGTTTCAGAGATTACCCCCTATATCCAAACTTTGCCTCTTTATAATATTCAATTTTATTGTTTTATATTATTATACTCATGGACGTAAAAAAGGAGAGGACGGATCGCCGCTAAGACAAAAGTGAAGCAATCAAGTTATGGCAGTTTCATTGTAAATACGAGTCTCAAGCACACATTCTCATTCGGTTATGCTGATCAGCCGCCATTAAGAAAATAAAAAACAATGCCGTCTTGTGTAGTAAAATTATGCAAAAACAACTCCATTACTCATAAAAGAAATCATCAAAATCGGTTCACAACTGGCGGAGTAATCGATGTTTATACATACATAAAAAAAGTACTGTTCGAATTGAGAACCTTCTCCTTCTTTTTTGAAAGTCGGTTAAAAATCGAACAAGAGGGCAATGATGAGAAAGATTTTTTAGAGTTGGGTTGTTATATATTGTTAAAGAATGGTGTGTTGGACTGTACCATTTCTGTCGTTTTGAGAATCCGTCGTTATGAGAATCTGTCCTTTTGCGAATGTCTTTTTGAGAATCTGTCCTTATGCGAACAAAGGAAAAAATCTCATAAGGAATCACATTTCATAGGTAAGTTAGTAATTTACCACTTATTCTACAATTTAAAGATATATTAGAGATAAATAAAATCGGTAGCACACATTAGTCGTGGGTCGTAACGTGTTTTAAGCGTAACTGTAACATACGTAGTTTCGTGGATACGCGTAACTAGTTTCGAAACTGCGTATTTTTGTAAGTAGTTATTTCTGTATAGAAGCTGTATTTTCTATGTTACAACAAGGTCAACAAGTAATAAGGTATTATGAATTATGATTAACAGTATTGTTATCAAATACTTAATATTTTTAAATATCTATTTCATGATAATGTTTTTTTGTATATTTTATCAAATTTAACTTTCCTTCATATCAAAATTATTTAATTGAAGTTTTTACACTATGTATTTACTTTTACACTATTTACTTTGTCTACTTACTCTAACTATTAATATTTTGTTCACAAACAAATTTATTAAAAAAACTTTAGTGTAAACATAGAAAATAAAACAATCAACTTGAGATTCGTCAATCATGAACTAAACGAACAAAAAACCAAGCAAATTAACAAAAGAAATCGAGATCGGGTGAAGGTCACAATTTCTAGCAAATCAAAATAATATAAATTTCTCCCTTAACTCAACTGCATTGCGTACATAATCGCATGAGTTTTGTAATATGAGATATGAAAACAGACAAGCAAGCAAGTGCTACGATAAAGTATGATATGAGGTGTAAAGAGTGTATAGCTCTCTCTTTTTGGTAAGTCATATCCCGAACGTGTACGAGCGAGCGAGACTAGATTGATTGTTGAACGAAACGAAACTGCTTACGTAGTTACGTATCGTGTATTCGGGTGTCAGTCGTTGCGCGACAGATAAAACTACTTACATAAAATAATCGTTACATTTTGTTCAACGAAACTACGTATACGATTATCAGCCTCGTAAGCAGTTTCAGAAACCGATTACGTTAAATAACGCCCACGACTAGCACACATGCACGCTTGGTGCTTCACATTTGCCTTAGTGGCGATCCGTCCTCTACTTTTTTACGTCCATGATTATACTAATGTTTCTCAAAATTAAAATTGTAGGATACTAATATTTTGGAAATCGACTCGACAAAGAAAACTGTTATTTACATGAAACTTCATTTATTATATAGTTCATACTACTTCTACAATAGCAAATATATAGGCTGCTGGTATTAAGGAAATACTGATTTATGTATATTATAGTTAATATTATGAAGGTATAATAATAATAATATAGATGTTTGACAAAATATATCTCATATTATATAAATATAAATTATCAAGAGATTAATACATATACTATAAAGGTCCACGTAACTATCATGAATATACATACACATAAAATATACTTTTACTTAATTAAAAGACAACATACCTTTACGAATAATACATAAAAAAATCATTAATTTGGAAACATAATACGTTAAAAACTTTTAAACCAGCTTTAGAAATTAAAAAATAATCATCACAATTTGTTAATAAAGTATAATTAAGTACGATAAATGTCTGCAAAAGAAATTAAATCGAACTTAAGAATTCTTAAAAACTAACCCATCTTAATATATTTACGTACGTTAGTTCACATCAAAATATATTTCGAGATAACACTAAAAGTCGTATGGTTATATTAAAATAGTTTCAATTAGTTAGTACCTAACTGTTAACATTATACCTACAAGTAGCGTTTTGGTCACATCTAGGACAACTATAATTAAGAGTTATATACATTTTAAACGAGTACATAAAATAGGAATACACATGAAATTACTGCTTTAATTTTAGCTTAAATCACAGACACTTCATATTATACGGCCACTAAACCAATATCAAATCGATAAATTATAAAATTTAAAACACGTGAACTACCTAATTTTTTAATGAGTTAATTACTACAGTAAAGTCGTTTCTAGAGTGCGGCGTTGACAGTTTGTGGTCTATATTTTACATAACTTTGAGTTGGCGCACGTCATTACTGCAAAATATACTTATCATATCGCCACACATATTTCGCACAAATTTAGCTTTACTTACTGATAATATACATCATAGATAATAATAAATAAACACTCCAAATATAATCGCATATACTTCTATCGTGCGTTATTACAATACTACGTGGAGCCACGTAGAGTGAAACATTTTTCAGTGATGTAGAGATGGTTTAATCTAGGATACTAAGTAGGTAATCTGGTAAAAATATTACTAAAAATTTATTTATTTTTAGTTATTTAATTTAATTTAAATAATATAGTATGTAAATAAATGTTAATTATAAAAAAATGAACCAATAACAATATTTCATATTTATCGGAGTTGTGATTTTTTCAGTTTTTTATTTTTTTATGTTCAAACCTTTTACATATTGAGAAACGTGATGAATCAAAGCGTATATATATTTTTATAACGATATTAATAAAATATAAATTAATAATTCGATATTAAATAATAATATATACGCTAATTAATAATATCAATGTATTTAACACCTAATAACAATAGAACACTTTTATATTTTAGCGTTATCAAAAAATTTATTTAGTAAAATTATTTAAAATAGTACGAGACTGTCTATGGAGACATCACTGTTTTCGTCAAACATAGAAACGTCAAATCTAAAGCACTCTAAAAACGTCTCTACTGGCAGTAGATACTTTTTTTAATTTTCATAACATGCCTAATGGTATTACGTCACGTTAGTGTCAACTGTATTCCCGATATTAAAATACATTTTCTACTGTCAATCACTATTTCGAATTTCTAAGCTAACCCCTAAGAATGATACATAAATATATATAAAGCTAGGATTGTGTTTACTCAAGTTATCAAATCTCCCATGCTAAAAATTAAAAGCAGCACAAATTATGTCTACGTCTATTTATTCCTCTTCATACAACTCCTAAAAGTTAACAAGGTGGGCAGTAGACTTCATCATTACATATTATAATTATTTGCAAACATACTTATTCAATAATTACTTTAATGTCATTTTGGAATTACTATTAGTATTTGAAATTATTGAAAGCATAAACTTTCAAAAATATTGTGCACAATCAAATTGCTTTTACTTATATATGTTGTTGAATTTTGAAAATATGCAATTTATTCTTTAGGTATTATCACTACCTATGCTTCAAAGTACAGACTTAATATCTGTCCTTCATATGTCAAGTAGAAAACATATTCATATGGCTCTAGCCTAAATTGACTGGGCTTTCCTCAATAGAATCTTCATCGTGTCAGGTATCATTTGGTGATCGTAGTGATTGGCATAGTGCATTACCGTGTCCAGCTGGCCGTCTTCTATCCAGAAAGGTTTTCAATTGAGTGGGAGTCAATACGGATGGCGGAGCCTGAAATATTGATACAATTTCATTAAAGTTGGGATGACAATCTATAACAATCTAAATATATAAAATCGTCGTGTGACTGACTGACTGATAATCAACCCACAGCATAAACCTAAAGAAAATTGGATGGTATATTCCTTAGGGGGTGTGTAGATGTGAATTAAGAAAGGATTTTTTGAAATGCAACCCCTAAGGGGGTAAAATGGTGTGTAAACGTTGTAACGAAGTCGCGGACAACTGCTATTATATTATAAAGCCGAAGCGTTTGCATGTTTATTATCTCAGGAACTACCAGTCCGAACTATCAATTATTTTCCCGTTAATAGCCTGTTTATTTGGGAATATAACATCACGCTACAATCCAAATAATAATAATCGTCAACCAATCAAAAACCTCCACGGGAGAAGCCGGAGCGAAAAGCTAGTGATAATATAAAAATAAAATAATATACCTAACCATGTCCTTAAAAAATATAAAATACACTATGTTGCAAAAAAAACGAGCACTTAAAACTTTATTGGTTATTATTATATTTTGAAGTTAATAATGGTTCAATAATTATTTTTTATGATGTTCCAACATATTATAATCAAATTTCTACATTTTTTAATTATCACAAGTAGAAATCTGAGGTAAATTGAATAAAAAAATGAAAAACCAGTTTATTAAGTAATTTTAATGAGTTCAATGAAGTGACAAATTAAACTTAAATATTTTTTTAAATAATCTTTTTTAAATGAACCTACACCAAAATCAATATCGAGTATGTCCACCTCTTGCAGTTATGACAGCTGCTATTCTTTTTCTCATACTCCCGATCAGGTTTCTTATAATATCTTGTGGTATCAGTTCCCATTCAGCCTGAATCACAGTTTTTAACTCTGTTAGATTTTGTGGAGCTGGAGTTCCAGCTCAAACCCGGCGTTTTAGTACGTCCTATAGATGCTCTATAGGGTTAAGGCCGGGACTCCTCGCTGGCCAATCCAATCGGGGAATCCCAACCTCCTTCATATAGGCGGATACTGCAACGGCACGATGAGGACGAGCATTACCATCCATAAAAATGGACCTGTCACCCATAACAACCAATGCAGGTTGCACATGTGCAACGAGAATTTCTGAGATATAGCGATGTGCATTAAGTGTCCCATTTGGCAAAAAACTAACTCCGTACGAGCTTCAGAAGTTATTCCTGCCCAGAGCATTAAGGACCCTCCACCGCATGGTGTTACCTCTTCAAAGCACACGTCGGCACAACGTTCACCTTGTCTTCTCAGTACTCTCCGACGTCTGTCTTCACCATGTAGACATATACGAGCCTCATCAGAAAACAGAACCCTACCCCAATCCTCAATTGTCTATAGTAACAAATTTTGCCCAAAACTTAGTATTGCTGCGCGATGCCCACGGAATAATTTTGGTCCTCTAGCGGGTCTGTGAGAATTTATGCCTGCTTCGATAAGTCTCCTTCGTACAGTCCATTTGCTAACTCTCACCAATCTCACTTCTTGTAGGTGGGTTTTTAAGATAATTGTAAGATTTTCGTCGATTTCTAAGAGCTTGATTGACAAGAGATCGATCATCCCTCTGCTCCGTACATATTTTTCTGTCAGAACCAGGCCTTCTACATAGAGAATCAGTCTTTTGGAACCTCTTCCAAATCCTTTAAACTTTAGAACGTGTAATTCCAAGCCGCCATGCCCCATAACGTTGGTGCTCTTAAGTGCTCGTTTTTTTTGCAACATAGTGTATTATTTTGAAGCTACTAGTTATAACTGAAACAAGTCCGAAAATGTTAACCCCAGCTAGTTTTCATGGCGTATGCTCCGTCAGAGATATCACAAAAAAACCGCGGTAGCATATATCTATCTCAAACAATAAGTATTTACGCATTAAAATTGTTGTAAATCCATATAGTACCCGTGCCAACCGGGGTCGTTAGCAGACGGTCGGAGTGGTGGCACAGTGATTAATTTGAAAACAATGAACAACATTTCATTTTATTATCCGTTGGTCAATGGTCAGCATGACAAGAAAAAAGTCAATCTGCCAAAGTCATGGCAAAAATGATATCACATAAAGTTATACCTCATTATTCCTATTTTCTTCATTTTTCAAAGATTATGAAAAAAAAAAAAGTTTTACAAGATTTTGAATTAACTCTGAGGGCATAGGTAAAAGCGTTTTTTCCAAAACTTACATCTAGGAACCAAGTATTATCAAGCGCTTCGCTCGGTGAAAGTCGACGCGTTGCGTTAGAGTCCAGCAGACCACGAATGACGTCCTGAACTCGCGGATCTACTTCGGCCCAGTGTTCCGGTGGGAAGCAGAAGTCACATTTTATTATGTTGGCTGTAGTTTCTTCTATTGACTCGTCCAGGAACGGTGATAGCTACAATGTGAAAATTACATTTAGAAACAAGGCTTTGCCTTGATTGAATTCCAAATAAATCGTTGGAAATATTACAGGAAGCCGTTACGTATTTCAATCTAACTAATAAGAACTAGACGGAGAGGAACAAAAAGGAAAAACAATCGGGCGCATCTTAGTGGTCACGGTGAAAACTACATGTAGTTCTTTTAAATTGACCGAAACCTGTATTTAAAAATATATCCATCCAGATGAATTATGTTTTATAAATTTCATAAATAATGTTTAAAATTAAAATGGATGAAACTTGAATATTTAACATAGACACAAATGATAGATTTTACTAGCCAGCCATATATTAGGTACAATACAATTTGGATAAACATTTAATTAAATTTGGCCGGTATAGGGTAAGTCCAGGATAGTTGCCCCGGTCGGATAGGTGCCCCGAATTTAAAAACTCTAGGTTTGCGTCCATAATCACCGACATTATTATTACGCAACGAGAGGCCCTCCCGCCAGCACCTAGTGCTCCGTGTAGTTGCGTTTTTTAGTTAAGGCCGCTCAAAGTTTTTGCTTAACAAAAAAAATCGTAATTATTATTTCTGGGTGATTTTTTGTCATATTTAGGTAATTTTATTACACATGATTGCAATAGGCATTTATCCTGTAAGAAAAGGATAGACGCCCCGATTTTTTAGGTATAGATGCCCTTAGGGTTTTAATGCGAGATACTCCTAGATGTGATTTTTACATTTTATGTCATGACGAAATTTTATAACGTTACGTAGTATATAATGACTTATGATTGAACATTTGTAATAATGCTATTTACTAAATTTTTATTAATATTTTTTTTTGCTGGGGCATCTATCTATCTAATGATATTTAACGTGTAAAATCTTTTTCATACGTATGATATAAAAAAACCACTGAATGAACATCCCTCTTTTTATTACAAACAACATGAATAGTGGTTTTTTCTTGAGGAGGCACGTATCCTCTACTCAATTTTTATTGGTGAGGCAACTATCCGCTATGGGGCATCTATCCTTAAAAATTTATAGTTCAGGGGAAATTAATATAGTACAAAAAGTATCAGTAGATATGATTTTTTTAAATTTACTAGATAAAATGTATCTGTATATATTCCGCTCATTTTGTTTCTGTTATTGAACTAGAAGTATAATTTGATTTCAAAAAGTGGGGCAACTATCCTGGACTTACCCTATAGGTAATTATAGAAATAATAGGTTTCGCCCGTGGAAGTTTTTGAAATGTGATATCAATCTATCCCGAAGGATTTCTGGGATAAAAAGTAGTGACTCTCAGGCCCTCCAACATCTCTGCGCAAAAAAATATCACGTATATCCATTGCTCTGTTTTGACTTGAAAGATGGACAAACAAATAAAGTCACTTTCGCATTTGCAAAAAAATTTTGCAAAATATTGTTTACAAAATTCCATCTTTTCCTGGCGCTTACATTAGGTATGTAATTTATATGAGCAACGTACCCCGGTCAAAAATACATATATAAATACACCAGCAGCCCAAGCATCCCACGCAGGTGCAGGCGGTCGACCTAGCACACATTCCGGAGGTGCAAATTCAAGTTGAGCAGGCGCCGGTGGTAGTACTTCACCACCGCTATTTCCACAAGAACCCGTGGGACTTCCTATTTCGAGGGCAGAACCGAAGTCAATCAATTTGAGTTGAGGTTGCGGTCCACTTAGCTCCACTAAAATGTTTTCAGGCTGAAAAAAAAAGAAAAAACATTAAAATACTTTTCGGTAACCAACTCACTCAGAGTTCTGCTTTGATGAGCTAAGGGGCGCTTTACGTTTGCTTCAGTCTTCATCGTTACCAATGTCTCTAATACGTCGCAAAAACATTTATCACTATTCTATAACACATTATAGAAAGACAAAACAAACATTTAGAACATAAAATTATATTGTATAAAAAATAATTTTGACTATCCAGCAGGGACCATTAGCGCAGTGAACATGTATATTGAATTATAGTCGGGTAGAGTTAGCAAATCCGTCACATGTAAGGACCGATCGGAGCTCAAAAAAACTCATTCGATTCGTATTTTTATAGCGCATTTTTTATTTCATTACACTTTATTTTTCAAATGCTATAGTTTTTCCGTAAATCGCAAAAAAGTGATTGACATTTTTTTAACCATCGTGCACTACTAGGGTCGGCGTTTAAACTTAATATGTTATTTGTATTGCTATTATCTAACAAAAAAAATATTTAAAGTCAAAGTTCGCTCTTACATGTTCTCTTAGGCCACGAATCAGCTAACTCTACCAGACTATTAGTGCGCCCTTGTAATATATGCTCGAATCAATTTAAAATTATTACATTACACTTGTATGTTCCTGGTCCAGTATCCGCTGTTAGTCACTAAAGCATTAGAGCAAAGCCAACGCCGCGACGCCTAGAGGCGTGGGGTGACTAGCACTATAACCAGATCTAGAATCAGACAGGATTTTGGAAGATACCGCTAGGAATCCTGAGATTACTTATTAAGGGGCCGCCTCATGATTTTTGTCCCATACAAAAACGGACTTCAGCAACTCAAGTATTGTACAAAACTTATTAAAAATAGCAAGTTCTAGTTAATGGATCCTAAATGTATAAAATATGTCAATATCAGCTACACCTAGGTTTTATGAAGCCCTGAAAGTCAACAATTTCACGCATATTTTCAACCAACTTTGCGACTCGAGTTCTCTTAATACATTTACTAATGTGTTTTTTTTACATTTAGAATAAAGATATATGGATCCATTAACTAGAACTTGCTATTTCTAATATTTTTTGTACAATACTTGAGTTGCTGAAGTCTGTTTTGTGCATTATCGTAAGACAGGTTTTGTTGAGAAGTCGTTCTTCCTCATGTTTCTGGTACGTAAATCTTGGTCTATCTTATCTTATCCTTGGTTATCTTATCGATTTTAATAGTAGTCCATCTTGCTCACATATTTATAAAGAGACATGGACAAAATAAGTCGCGCGTAAAACTGAGTTCGTTGCGCTGTGATGCGTCGACTTAAGCTAAAAAATTAACTAACCCTGACATCAAGATGTGCAATGTGCATGTTATGCAGCCAATCGAGCGCCGACAGCAGCTGTTTCGTATGCGACGCGACCAGTTCTTGTGTATAAAGATCTTGATTTGCAGCCACCCACTCAAGGAGAGGGCCACCAGTGACTAATTGTAGAACAAGAGTGTGGGCTCCGCTTCGTGGTACTTCCGGGAACAGTGCAAGCGCGCGAACTAACGCGGGGTGGGCAGCGTGAGATGAGACGCGATATTCTCGGGCCGCCTCTGCACCGCGACCACTCATCACCTGAAATATCAAATAATTCATCTTATTACAACTACATAGTTAGAATAAGTGACTTTGTAGCGAATTAAAATCCAGGACCTTATAATATTAACTATATGCCCCGAGACAAGTACTAGCTTTTTTATATAAATATGTAAAGCGATAAATAAAGATACTCGTAGATAAAAAACTTAAAAGCCTAACCTGCTTCAAAGCTACTCGTTGTCCGGTGCCGGTATCTCGCGCAGACAACACTCGCGCAGTGCGGCCTCTACCTATCTCTTCCTCTACTGTGTATCTTCGAGAGAACTGTTCCCGCTGCCAACTGCTACCACCACCGCAGGCAGCAGCCGCGACGGAGGACGGTCCCGCCACTCCGCTCCTCGCGCAAACCAGACGGAAGCTGTACTGTCCGGCCGGCAGCTCCTCCAGAGCTAACGTGCTGGCCTCGGTGGGAGACTCCGTAGCTCGTCGCCACTCTCCTTCACCGACGCGGCAGTATTCCAGATGAGCGGGCACAGTCTCGTCCCACTGTACGACGAGTCCGCCGCCGGGGTGCGCGCGCACAGAGGGTACACTCGGAGCGCCGCCGCTGCTCACAGCGAGTCTCGCGGAACTCTGCACGCCTCCGAGATCGTTGCTGACGAGACAGCAGTAGACGCCGGCGTCGGCCGGTCGGCACGCGTGTATAGTCAGGGTTGCCACGCCCTCGGGAGAGAGTGTGACGAGGAACCTTCCGCCGTGTCGTAGCGCTCTAGTCTCGGGCGCAGTCTTCCTCCACGAGAGTGTCGAGCGCGAAGCCAGCACGCGACACACAAGCGACGCGGACGCTCCGGGAGCTACAGTCACATCACTGAGCGGCTCCAGTAACTCCGGCGGCGCGAGCTCAGTCACACTGCCCTCCCCCGCCGGCTCTCCGCTACCTCCGCCGCCGCGACGTAGCTTCAATCCCCAACTCCTTTTCGATAGTCCCTGTTACATGAAAATACTACTATACAACAGAAATATTAAATCCCAAAATAAAAATTAAATAATAAATGCGGATGCAAAAGCAATAGTGTGCAGAAGAATGCATGCTCACCGTGTGCCGTAACCTTGCGTAGTTTGTAGCCATAGCGATATAGTTTCCACGTGCATTTAAAGTAAACATATTTATCTTAACATAATTTATTATTATTATACTTATATATTATCACTAGCACAAAATGCGTTTTGGTTCGTGAGTCAGTCTACATAGTCCAATATCACAGTTTATAAATAAAATGCAATCCTTGTTCTATCGTACCTATAACAAAAAGTAACAAGCTTAGTGAATCAGAAAGTCATGCAACTAAAAGATAAACAAGAAAACTGTTTATTACTATAGCATGCACCCAATAAAAAATACATAGACTTATACAGATTGTTACGTATCCTATATGTCTATTGTTTTACCAAGGGTATATTTTATTACGTACGCTTCAAAATGTCATTATCAAGTTTTATTTGTAAGTGAATGAATAATAAATAATAATAAAAAAAATGTATAATATATTTATATGAAATGGGATGGTTATATAGATATTTTATACGATACATGTTAATACTTTAAAAAGACGGCAATATTTAAGAAATATATTTTAGCGCTTGAATTATATTTACATCAACCCCTAAAGCCTTGCTGTTTTTTAACTTGGCTGTTCCCAATCTTAATTAAATGTTATGAATATTGATTAAAACAATATTAAAAGGCTTAAAATTGCTACAAGATGGCGACGAGGTGATGATGGAAAGCTGGCTCGTTTAAATGATTCTCTGTATTACAATATTACCACATTATCCCTGTTATTACTTTATTGTTGTTTAGATGACAAGCAACATTCTAGGATCAACAGCGAATGTTAGACGAAACAGTTGCGTCGAAAACGAAACCCAATGAAGTAGAAAACTACATTTTTACTTTTTGTCAAAACTGTCATACGCCATACAAATAATATAAACTTTATTACTTATTAAGAATTTTTAAAGTTATGGCTAGATGCGCTGCATATTATTGAACAAAACAGCCTTTTTACCATTCTCAATGGGCTCTTTTATTAGTTGTTAGGTAATATGTTCATCATGGAATACCAAAAGAAACCTCGACACGATGTAAAATAACTACAAAATTGACAGTTAACTGGGGACTACAACAGAAAGTGGAAATATACATTGCGCCGAAAACGAGGTTGACGAAGCTCCACACGATTTGTAGGGCGTCCTCCCCACTCCAGACTAATATTATTTTATAGAGAGATACTAGCGCCACCTAGCGGATCATAATAGAGTCAAATAGTGTGTCTTAAATAATATTATTTTATTATCTGCCACCAGATATGCCGCCCAAATATTAGCGTTCATCCAAAAGTATGAGAAATATACAATACCCATGTGGGTAATATGAATGAATTCTAAATTTTCTTAGAGTAACTATATGAACGTGTGGTGAAACGCGCTAAAAAGCAATCTGTATAAGTCCATGAACTTTTGCCTCACTTCATGTGTATTTGTTGTTGTAATTAAATACGCAGTCGTATATATGATTTTTGTAAAAAATCCTGACCGATCCGCAGCGTAATAACTCATACTCATTTCATTACTTTTGAAATTCCGGTACCCGAAAAGATAATAACGGGACGCGGCCGCATGTAAGCAAAATCTACCAACTGAGTTTAAAAAGCGATCTCTCAGAGTGGATTCGAATGCTCTTGATGGACGACTTGTCTCGAACTCAGTTTGTTGGTTTACCCACTTTCTGATTATTTACACTTTGCAATTATTGATTAGTATATATACATAATAGCAAATAAATGTATGATTTTGATTGTAACCAATCTCTGATTAACTTTGACTAGACTTTCAGAAATTTGACGTTAGAAATCACTATCAAAATTAGAAATCTAATCAGTTGGTAGATTTTGCAGCAAATATTTGGATCGGACAGGTATCTTGCATATATTCATTTATAACAAGTCAGGGTACTACGACTGTGTATTTATTTACATTTCAAGTTAATTATCTTGGACAACTCACGTTGGCGTTCGGCGGAGAAGTGGGACTAACAGCTGAATTATTAGCAGCCACATTGAGAGACAACTTCTTTTTGTCAGAATCTGCTTTTATAGTGGTGGTAGGTAGGTTTATAGTATTAGCTTTGGCGTGCGGGCGTTGTTGACGACCTCGTAACTCGGGGACCATACGCGCACCAACAGACGGCGGCACACTCTCAGTTTTCCTTAAACCGGACCAGCCCTCACCCAAACTAAAAGGTCGGGAATAGGTAAATGGAACATACAAACAAAATCATAAAACAAAATAACACAAACAAAAACATAATCTAAACACGCTTTCCATTACTTTACAGTAATTATAAAACATCTTTTAAAATATAAATAATTTATAAATAAATCAATACTGTAAATATTGATACAATCTGCACGATGTTAGTGATTAGCGTTGCCTTAGCGTCGTAAGCCTATTACCAAACGTAAAAATTAAACAAACTAAATTATATAAAACAAAATTTAAATAAAGCATGCGGGACTAAAAGCAGAACACCACAAGCTTTTTAATTTTTTTATTCACATATATTAATGAATCATACAAGACAGATTATATAGATACATTCAAGGATTGATGTTATGTACACAGAGTGCACTTTGTCCAAATGTGTTATTAAACAGACTAAACCCTCGATGAATCCATGTATGACAAATTACTAGAATAGAGCAGTTTTACATAAATATGTTAATATGGAATAGTAATTATGGTTTATACCTACATGTGTCAAACTATTTTACTTGCCGAGTTGTTAGTGAAGCACAAAGCGTAATATTTATAATTTTGAAAATATATTATTGAATGGCAGCTTGAGATGAAATTATACCGAAGCATTATAATTGAAGCTACTAAAGCTGTAACGTTTGTAATCATTTTATACCGAATAATGTGTTAAAATTATATAATGGCGCAAACACAATTCCTAATTGATTAGTGAAATAACATGGAAAATTATACATAGGAATACATAGCAATAAAAAATAGTACGAGATCCATTATAAAGATATCTACGTAAAGGTGTCCATCGAAATGTAAAAGTTATTAATTTTACTACGCGATTTATATTTTGTATATCAAGTTCTACATTGTATTCACTACTCAACACCAATTGCGAGAGAAACAGACTAAGCGGTACACATTTGAGAAATACACTACAAATATTGATATATTCTCATAAATACTATATTACTTAAATTTAATGTCACTAAATGTCATACATTATAATATTCGAAGAAAAGTTATATTAGACAGTCTTGTCTAATGAAGTCAAAACTATATTATTAAACAGCTATTACTATTAAACTGTTAACAAAATAATAAAAATAAACACACACTTTTCTATCTAGTTAAATATTCTAATATTCAATACATACTGCTTTTCTGGATAATGGTAAGTGAAAATGGTGCTAAATATATTAAGGCTCCTATATCCATAATTTTTCTGGGATAAACTATTCCCGATTTCTCTGTAAATAATCCACATGTGTCACTATAATTTAGCATATAGTTACTTATTCAATATATCTAAGTGAAATAGCTGTCATTTTTTCAATGGGTTTTATTGAATAGGAAATATGGGTGGTTAAACTTTGCCCCCGTTTTCTCTTTCATAATCTATCACAAATCTCTAAATTTCTTTTAATTTTTTTTCAAGCGCTGTTATACCATTACCCTTCAATTATATACTTCGCGTTTTTTGTAGCTTATTAAAAATTAAAATAATAATAATTTTATTATTTTTGCCAAATTAAAAAATCATAAAATATATTTTTTTTGAATTTTCAATAAGCTACAAAAAACGCGATATATATCATTGAAGGGTAATGGTATAACAGCGCTTTAAAAAATAGAGTTTTTAGATAAATTATGAAAGAGACAGCAGGGGAAAATAATCCTTTAATCTACCACCCATATTTCCTATTCAATAAAACCAATTGAAACAATAACGGCTATTTCACTTAGATATATTGAATAAGTAACTATATGCTAAATTACAGAGACACAAGTGGATTATTTACAGTGAAATTGGGAATTGTTTATCCCCCATACAAATTATGGATATAGGACCCCTAAGTATAATTCGTGTACATTTTAGTAGGATATATTTGTTAAGCAGAACTACATTATATTTCTCTAAATATTATAAGGTGTAACATGTTGAAGATTAAATAATTACAAAAAAATTATGCTAACTAATACAATATGATCACAATTATTTTTAATAAACATAATTAAAGCAAATAAAATAGAATTGAAAGTGTAGTCGCGAACTACCTATATACTAAAGACTAAAGCTAACATACATAATTTTAAAACTCACCTTTTACATCCCTCCGATATCAACATTCACTTTCCAGTCTTATACATTCACACTTATTAAGTATATAATAGCTGAATATAGAGAAAATATTGCATACTACACGTATTCATTACAATACATGATAATATATAGCTATATTGAAGCATGGGACATACAAATCGACAAATATATTTTATTAAAGAAAATTGAGCAGACTAAATTTAGAATTAATTGAATTCAAAAATAAGAAGAGAGCAGTTAAAATACAGTTCTAAAATGTAACTAAAACTATTTATATCAGAATTTATGACTAACAAAATTAACTTGTCATAAATTATTTCTAAAACTCAATACGAGGGTGAACATTTTAAACTCTTTACAATTTTACTATTAAGATTTAATTTAAAAGATGTCAAAGCAGTATTAATGCAACTTTAAAATATTAACCTTTGTTACAATATTAAAATATCATGTAAACTTCACTATAACCAATAGGTATACTTCCTCAACATCACAAAACTATTATGTAGCTACATTTTTTACAAATATATTATATAACAGTATAACACTATCATAGAGGATATGTTCTCAATAAAGAGGCAGTTAGTATTATTATTATTACATAGGGTCAATATTAAAATGGCAGTATTTGTATTATTCAGGCAGTGTTGTGTACTAATCTTATCAATGTAAGGTTCACTCATCATCTAAAATAATGAAAATTAATAAGCTCACTGACAAATTGCTTCCTCTAATCAAGATCAACTAACTATTTTAAGGAATAGAATATATAATAAAGGAGATTGACACACCTACTATACTGTTAAATACTATAACAAAATAATAATGAGAAGACCTTACAGATGTCCAAAAACATGTTGCTTTGATCAATATTTAATCCAGTCGGTTGTCCCTTTTCTTTCGTTACATTAATTTAATCATAGGAATAAATTTATACCTAAAATATCCGAATGACTTAAGTAATTAAAAATTTTAAAATAAATATTTCTAAAATTTCAATTCCAGTTTCATAGTTAGCCTAAAGTGGACATTTTTTACTCTAATCATATATTAATCAATATAAAGATCGTACTTTCGATACGATATTATCAGGGACGTCAAAGTCACTACAATACATATTATTATCCAACATCACTTGGTAATTACTTGAGTACCACGTCAAATATATCATCCATAGGACCCACCAACTACAAAAGTTACATTTTCATATTTTACTGTGTTGTGTGGTATTCAAATAGATATCAAACTTTTGAATTAAATAATATTATCGAAGAGATTTAAATATATATTATGTCCGTAAATATATTTTTTAATACAAGCAAACTGTGAAGTGAAATGTTAAAGATCTAAACAGTTAGATTAGTCTTACGCGTCAAAAAAATTTTTTTTTTGGAGGGGATCGGAAGTAATTTCAAATATTTAATTATAAAGCAAGTGTTTCTTGTATTATTGAAACACTATCTAAATGCACAAGACGGTATATTGTGCGACGATACACTCACTCTAACATTGTATTACGTGCGCTAATAGAACAGGGCAAATCTAACTATTTAAATCTCTACCCCCTTACCACAAACCCGTGTTTAGTTTAAACATAGTTCTGTCTTAGTATTTCATATTAAATTACAAACTTGTAATTTAGATAAAAACTTGTTAAATACCGTTTTGTGGTATAAGGCTCCTAATGTTTACAATGTAATATATAGGTATATAATATAAAGCAAAAATCCTGAAAAATGTCACTAACGAAAGCGTATTTAATTACTTTCTATTGTGACAAACAGAATTCAAAAGTAAACGATTTAAATAAAAGTATTAGTTAGTTATTAAGAAAACTATTTATCAGAACAATGTAAAGGAGATCCCTAAATTCTCATACATACTGGAGTACCAAAATGTAACTAACTGTAACAAAGCTAACTAATATGAGACGCTAAAGAAATTAAGCCTATATTTTTAGCGGCCTTATTTTAGTTAATTTTTATTTTACAATATTCCGCATATTAGAAAACCTAATGAGCAATGTTGCAACTTCCGAATGTAAATTTAATGACAGCGTAGTTAGCTGTCAACTGAGAGAAGGTCGATATTTTATTTATTATCACTTTGGATGTATTTTGGAAACAATATAAAATAGAAATGAAACTATAAAAAACTAAATTAGAACTTAATTCCTTTCCATAACTCTATAAAATCAAGTCTCTGGTTTGGACAGCTGTCATTGAGAAATGTTGAAATAGGCAAAGCAATGGGTCACGCTATTCCAAAACACAATAAACTAAAAATATTTTAATCAAAAGCATACCAATACATGACTATTTTTTTAGTTGTATACCATATATTATTCTACATAATATAACCCATGTACAAAAACCAGCCAAAATTTTGGGATCTCCTTTACAAAAGAGTAACTGTGAAAATGTATTAAATGTAATGAAAATAAATACTCGAATACCAGAAATACAATTCAAATATTATTGAAAATCGTTACGGATTCGTCGTAGTGTATGCCACTAGCAATTACAACTTTGAATTGAAATGTTAACTCAGTTTATTCACATAAAAATCCACCTTAATGTTTCTCTTAATAATAGTATTAAGTTGAAATTGTTCATTATTTTACTTTATGATCATAGTAAGCAGCAGTTAGTATATTATGTTATAGCCGAGACGGAGAGGAAGAAAAAAATTAAAAAATATTTTCTTGTGTTATAGGCGAGCTTATAATTGGAATCGTTTCGTTTGAGGGTGTACTTTTGGTGTACTGCTTGATTTTATAATTAACAATTAGTAAAAAAAGTATTTTTTACCCTATCTCTTTTAATATCTCCGTTCTTGTTAACTTTTAGTGTAACATATGCATTATGAAACTTGTTCGTTATGAAATTATCTAAAAATTGAGCACTGACAGAGGTCGCTAGAATTGTTAACTTGCAAATAGCCTCAAAAGCTTAAAAATACATTTTTTTCTATATTTTTTAATTAAAACCTACTGAATATAGGCTGCTGAATAGGGGCTGAAAATTCTTGAAGATGGTGTATAATGTACAAAAAATTTCAGCAGGATCGGTTTATTATATTTTGAGTAATTGACGATCAAATTTTTATTTTTGCTTAATTAACAATAGTGCATTTTTTTTGTAAATAATTTAAACTATCCAAACCAGGCTAAAAAATTCAAAAAACTATTAAATAACGATATCCCGTTAGAATTTTTGAAAAAAAAAATCAATTCTAACCGATTTTATAACGATTTCTTTAGCTATACCATTTTTAGACAGACGTATAAATCAAAACTAAGATTTGTCTACCAAAATGAATTAAATAATGTTTCTTCAGTTCAAATTAAATGCTATTATGATGTCAAATAATTATAATATGATAAAATGATCTAATATTTTCCTTACTTCACGAAATTACTATTTAAGTGTATACGTCTGTCTAAAAATGGTATCGCTAAAGAAATCATTATAAAATCGGTTAGTATTGTTTTTTTTTAATTCTAACGGGATATCATTGTTTAGTAGCTTTTTAAACTTTTTAGCCTGGTTTGAATAGTTTGAATTATTTACAAAAAAAATGCACTGTTGTTATTAAGCATACAAAAATTTGATCATCACTTACTCAAAAAGTAATAAACCCCCTTGCTGATTTTTTTTGTACATTATCTGAATAACATAGACACCATCTTCAAACATTTTCAGCCCCCTATATGGA
Organism: Nemapogon koenigi; assembly: GCA_963924495.1. NCBI lineage: Eukaryota > Metazoa > Arthropoda > Insecta > Lepidoptera > Tineidae > Nemapogon > Nemapogon koenigi. The sequence continues at coordinate 21,951,627 of OZ004629.1, forward strand.
GTAAGAAAATAGTGAAAAAAAGTGTTTTAAGCTTTCGAGGCTATTTGAAAGTTAACAACTGCATCTAGCGACCTCTGTCAGTGCTCAATTTTTAGAGAATTTCATAACGAACAACTTTCATAATGCATATGTTACACTAAAAGTTAACAGGAACAGAGATAGAGTAAAAATACTTTTTTTTTTACTAATTGTTAATTATAAAATCAAGCAGTGCACTAATTTGTAAGCAAACTTAGGGTGTGTGTACCAAGCAATCTCAACAATATTCTTGCCTATAACTAAAAAATCCAATAAAAACTCCCCACCGTTTAGAATATTACTATAAGTTCTGTACTAAGGAATTAAGGTAAATTTTTAGAGTGGATAATCGAAATTAAACATCAATTTCAAGACGGAATATATCGGAATAGATATTGGTTTGTTACGTGATTGCTAATTATGACAGTAACCATTGAGTGAGATACTTACACCGAGGTGGTGTCCCTAGCTGGCTCCCGAGTGGTCAGTTCGCGTAAATACGCGCCCGGGTTTTCTAGCGCATCTCCAAAAATACGCTGCGATTGGAGGATGTTAGACAAAGTGGAAATCCATTGTTGTCGGCGCGGTTCCGGGGCGCGGCACATGTATGTTATGCGAGGCTTGTGCGAGTCAACGGTGTGAATCAAGAAAGCAGGGTTACCATCCAGCTCCTCCAGCTCCATCTTGTTCACCTGATCAATTAATTAATGTGAATAGCTGCCTCATTTAACATTGACACTTAAAGCGAGCTTTTACAATATTATATTAGCTTTGTGTGAACAAAAAATACATCTGGCCACACCGCAAGTAAAGTGTGTTTTGCATGTACATATATAATTTTTCGAAAAGTGAAATTATTAAATCGCTTCAGTGGTTCAAGATTTTACCCAACATCCATCTAAATTATGAATCTAATATATAAAAATCATTGTTTCTTTGTTCGTATTCAATATACTCAAAAACTACTAGTCCGATTTGAAAAAAAATTTTTGCATTTGATGCCCAATTCTTGGGGAAGGTTATAGGCTATTTAAAATCACGCTACCTACCCAAGGGGGTAAATTGTATTCCTAATACCACGCATACGAAATAGCGGACAATCAGATAGTTCTTTATAAAATACGTTGTTCATCGACTTTACATAAATCGACAAAATATGAAAAATAGCAAGCTATAAAACGGTACTTGTAAACATTTGCATGTGGCATACAATTGAAGAGAATACATTGTACCTTTGTGTGCCTTTGGTCCTAGCAGTGTAGATAGCAGTAACGTATGCCATACGTTTACGACTATTGAAACGTGTAGGTACCTACTCATGTTTAATGCGTGTATAAATCTTCTTTTAGGTATACTTTTTTTTGTTGGCTTACTGTTGTACCCTAGCGAACGACGAAGTCTTCCTATTTTAGCCGATGGAATGAAAATTCGGATTATGTAGGTACATAAGTTTTTGATTAAAAACCCATTGGTGCATGACCGGGATAGAACCGTGGTCTCTGTAGCTATAACCCACACGTCTTAACCACTTGTCCACTGACACCACACCTTTTATATTTTATAAATTTTAAGATGTTTATATGTACGTTCAGGGTTTATTGAGGACCTCTTTCTAATGTTTCCTGATCAGTATATTACAGTACAATAAAGGGTTAATATAAAATTGAAATACCTGAATGTGAGCTTTGTAGTGATATGTGGGACTGGTAAATTGAGACTTCTTTCCTACAGCCTCGCTGAAGATGAGACATTGCTCGAACAGGAAAACGTGCAGTTCTTTTCCTTTCTCTCCAGAACCTCCGTTAGATACGTCACAACAGATCAGAGGTTCTTGAAGTAACAATTTCCCTTGAGCGGTGATGTGGCTCTGAAAATTAATAAAGAGAGTCCTTCAATACCTAACTTCTTGTAAACAGTTAAGACGCAATGGTATATAAATCGCTCAAACAAAAATAAAGCAAATAAAAACACATCGAATAAAATAACATGAAAAATATAGTGCGCAATGCAAATTAAATTAATATCAAAACATGAATTAATATAATTATGTAATAAGTGAGGAAAAGATAAGAGCCGTAATACATTTATATTTAATGGCTCAGAGCGCCCTTTAAAGATTTTTGCGTAACGTTCCTTTCATGTTTTGATAAAATATGTATATAATGTTTTAATGAGAAGATATTAATGTTGGTAGAATAAATTTTGATTTATGAGGGTGAAAATTTTCTTACTGTAAAGCCTTGAAGGCGGCCTACGTCCATCATGTCGTTGGCAGATTTTGGGATTATAGCAGTGCAGTAAACTGCGTCGCGTAGTGCAGCGATCACATTTGGAGGCTCATTGGCACTCTCCGAATAAGATAGCACTTTCTGTACGAGCAAGTGATACTTTTGTATACGTTGAATAGGCTTAATTAGCAAATCCGCCAGCTGAAAATGTATACAAATCTATTAAAATATATCAAAAACATAATTAGGAAAATAAAAAGATGTCGTCGCATTCATACGTCCCACATTCAATATTAAGTTAAAATAATTTTACTAGCTCAACAACGTCGAAAGACACATTTTAGTAGGTAGATAAAATATAGACATAATGTACGTTGCATGCCATGCAATAACATAAACTTTTATTGTATGGAAGGGTTAGCACTATGTAGCCTGTGGATTGATTGACATTCATGAAGGCATGGCCGGCACATCAATAACAGTATTAAGCAATGTCTAGTACCAGCCAAACCTTTTGGTGAAGTAAACGTTACCTTAGCCAGGGTCGATCTAGCACCGACCAGATTTTCCCTTTGCCTTAGACGTACCTAAAATGTGTCAGCGGGTCATAACCCAGGATTCAAAAGATAGTGAGTGATATCATGCAACTGCGTTCTAAAAATATAGAAATGGTCTAGCTAGATTATAATCCTTCTAATGATAAATTGCTAAAATGTTTTAATGTTTAAGTAAATAAAGACCATATGTGATGAAGATGTTAATAATATGTAACTATATTTAAAAGAAGATCTCCTACATTTTGTAGCGTATTTATTGACTACTGTGGCAGAAGCAAGAGAGAGTGTTAATAAAGTGATAGGCTAAGGAATAGTTAGTTGACATTATAGATAAATAAGATAACTTACATGCAGTTTGTGTCCGAGCTTATGACGCATCTCCTGGAAGTATTGATCGTATTCAGAGACGATGTATTCGGACATAGATTTATTTCTACAATAAGCCTCGTACATAAACAGGCGTTTCTCCAACGAGCGGAACAACGGTCCCAGAAGTTCCGGCGAATCCAAGCAGGCCCTCAAATCACGCAGGAATATACTGCGAACACGTATACATTACTCCATAAGTTGGGTGTACTCAACTTGTATCCAAAGTTTTTCAATATCGGTTTATTAAATACACAAGATATAGATAAAGTTCAAAATGAATCAAATTAAGAAAATAACTCTTAAGAATGCGTCAAACTTCTCTAATACATCTCTTCCTGGTGGTTTAAATATTAACATATGTATTTTTATTTAAAAATCAAAAAAAAATCTGTTAAATTTTCTGTAATGGTGTCTAACTCCTCTTTAGAGGCAAAATAAATATTTTAATATTAATAAATAATATAAATATGATTGAAAACTCCTCTCGCATTAGTATATATCATCGTCAGTGTCTATAATTGAACTTTTTAAACATGTTTCAACTAATTGTGATTTTATCACATTTTGTAATATTAAAAAAATTATAAAAAAATACTAAATGTAAATATTTTCAAAATTGCTTTCTTGTGGTTGGATATGAGGCTATTACAAATCATTTTAGGTATATTTTACAAATAATGATTCAACCGTATCATATCTGGAGGAGCCCAAACTTGGTATGTTTTGAAAATAATTTTTATTTTAATTTAAAACAAGTGACTGAAATATAATGATGTGATATATTTTTAAAATCGACTTAGTAAGCCCTTTCATTTAATACCACACACGATAGGTTTCAGAAAAAAAGAAACGTCATAACTCCTCTCCTTTTTTGTTTTTTTTTCGTGCTACGTGTCAAATTGATTCGTATGACTTAAAGACCAATCGTTCCGATTTTCATGCTTTTAACACCATTTGCAGTAATTTAGGGTCTACCGCTAGTACTATAATTATGAACAAGTATTTTCATATCTATACTAATATTATAAAGAGGTAAAGTTTGGATGTAACCGGTAATCTCTATAACTACTGACCCGATTCTAAAAAATATTTCACTACTAGAAAGCTACGATATCCCTGAGTGACATATTTTATATTGTTTGTTATGCCTTTTGGCATAGGCCTCTTCCAAATGCTTATAAATACACATAATAGTATTGAAAGTTGAAACCAATAACTTATAAGTAGGTACTTAATTAGTACAGGCGTAATACGATTCCCATGTATGGTGAGGGTCGGACAAATTCCTAATACTTATTTTCCTCATGATGCTTAAAAAATCCCCATCTGTACCTATTATTCTGCGTTATCGTAAAAAAAACGATAAGGTAAATGACTGAAAATCATATGGAAGTATGTACTAGTGGTATGCGTTATAGAGCTACAGCCGTTTAAAGATGCTTTATTGTTCCAAAAAAAAACAGATTAGGTAAATGGCTGAAAAATACACGTACGGTGGTAGCTTTAGTATATACCAGGTGTTCTCTAACTGTGCATCGTGGCGCTATTCTGAGGGCCTCGCGAGACTGTACCACAGTATGGATAACTTTGTTCAAATAAATCGAAAATGTGTTGAAAAAAAGCTCATCCTTTTTATTGATGTTTATTATCATTAAGTTTATCAACTCACTAGTTGGTCACTACATGTACCAGCTTCGAACGCATCATAAACATACTTATTACTAATTATCTATCATAGTTAGGTTTCTGCTGTCAAGGGCTTTTTTGTGGAACATTATATTCTACATAACTCTCTCTTACATGATTTTGATATATCTCTAACGGATCTATAGACAAGATAATAACTGTTTTATATGCCATTCTCCCCATTCTGGGGTAGGCTATGCCATGTAACGTCACGCAACAGGGGTCTTAGACAATGTACAACTAAACGAATAGATAACTTTAAATGTATGGGATCGACTGAAATACCTGACCACGTGACCTAACGGAACTGTCGTTCACTCTGACCAAACCAAGGAGTTTATATACTTATTGCATACAAACTTCTTGAAGTATATACTCATTGTAGAAAACGAAGCGTAAATTATGCGCGTCTTTCGTGAACGCAAAGTTAGCGTCTGCCCATACCCTGTAGATAACGCTAAAAAAATAGCGAAGGTTTTGGTCGATCAGCTAATTTTTTGAGGTTCTGCCCGGTTGTTGTTTTTCGGATTTTTTTATTATTTAAATAGTTAAAATGCATATATAGCTTAATTAGCTTCTTATAGGCTGCGCATACTTTTCATATAATTATTATAATTCGGTTATAAATTTCTGCATATATTAGGATTTAGTATTCCGAGAGAATAGAATACTAGCGTTCGTACATTGTCTAAGGGGGCAGATCACCTACGCTAATTGTGGTCCCATCGCGACTCTTGCTAGTCTATGGGTGTTCTCCTTCGAAACCAAGCATGCGCAAACTTCTTCAGATTTCCCTAGGCAGCTCATTATGGCATCAAAGTCCGCAGGCACCGCCTGATACACTCATAACACATCGAAACCGGGTGGTCTGGTTTCATAAAATCCCCTCTCTCACTCGCTCCACTATGACGGGGAAAAACTAATTATGTCCACGCCTGGTTCCTCGTTGTTCCCCGGTCTTCGGATAATCTAGGGTACTACATGCCCGCGTCGGCAAATATTTGTCCGACAGGTGCGTCACGTACATGGGGCGAAACAACGCGCCGTTGCGGAGGGAGGCGTGCGATGTTCCGCAGGGTTCGGTCTTAGGACCGCTCCTGTGGAACATCGGATACGATTAGGTGTTGCGGGGCCCACTGCCCCCGGAACTGGGTGTCGTCTGCTACGCGGACGACACACTGCTCTTGTCCGGGGGTAGATCCTTCGATGAGTCTGCCCGTCGCGCTGCGACGGGGGTGGCACTGGTCGTCGGTAGGATTAGGAAGGTGGGACTCAAGGTGGCCCTCAACAAGTCGGAGGCCCTGTGTTTTCACGGGTGCCAACGACGGCCACCGGTAGAGTCCCACCTCCTCGTTTATGGGGTCCGTGTCGAGTTCAAGTCCGGGATGAAATATCTCGGACTGGTGCTCGACGGTCGCTGGAGCTTCCGGGAGCACTTTCGTCTCCTGGCCCCCCGACTCATGGGAGCAGCCAATGCCCTCGGGCGACTGCTGCCCAATCTCGGGGGTCCGAGTGTGGGATGCCGCCGCCTCTATATGGGAGTGGTGCGATCGATGACGTTGTACGGCGCTCCGGTGTGGTACAACGCCCTGGTGGCTAACAAGCAGAGCAAGGCCCTGCTGCGAAGACAGCAGCGGGCAATGGCCACCACGGCCATCCGGGGTTATCGCACCATCTCTTATGAGGCGGCGTGCGCGCTACCCTGGGATCTTGAGGCGCTGGCCCTCGCGTCAATGTTTGATTGGCGTGAGGACGTCAGAGCCAGGGACCTGCGACCTACGCCTGCGGAGACGAGTTACCGGAGGCTCCGTTTTCGGCGGCTGGTGATGGCCGAATGGCGGGAGCGCATGGAGCGCCCCACCGCCGGCCCGTCGAAGCTTTCCGCCCTGTTATGGGGGAGTGGGTGGAGAGGCGACACGGACCTCTGACCTTCCGGCTGGCGCAGGTGCTCTCGGGACATAGGTGTTTCGGGAAGTAACTGTGTCAGATTGCCCGGAGGGAGCCGACGACGCAGTGCCACCACTGAGAACTCGCCGCAGTCATCGAAGAAGATGTTTCGCTGCCGGCCCTTCTAAGGGCAATGTCGAGCAGCGAGAATTCCTGGACGGCCGCTGCCTCCTTCTGTGAGACTGTCATGTCCCAGAAGGAGGAGGCGGAACGGGAGAGGGAAAGTGATCCCTCTTCCGACATCATCCGCCAACGGCGGAGGGGAGTGCGTCGGCGTCAATACGCCCAGCTCTTACTCCCATAACCCGGGTCTCCGGCGGAGGGTGAGGGGAGTCTCGCCAGCCGCACTTAACGGAGACCCTGGAGGAAGGCGTCGCGGTGGTGTCCGCCACGGCGCCTTAAAAGAGCTGGTTACTCCTAACAACCAAGAGAAGGGGCCAAACGGCCATCCGGCGGCGGGCCGCGGAAGACTGCTAACGCGTTCCCGTGACCCGCCGACAACCGGCGCGAAGGACACCGTGGGGTTTTAGTCGGTTGGAGTCCGACATAACCCGCTCTCTCACTCACGATGGCGCGGGTATGCATGATGCATTTCCCCACGTAAAAAAAAAGAAAAAAGGGTACTACATGCGAAGTTTGATTTTCAAGTTTTATTATTGCTAGACATTTGGAAAACCTTGTTCCGAAAATTTTACATTTCTGTCCTTGCTCCAACGAGCGACGCAGGCAAGTTTGCCTGAGTCTGTTGTTGATGATAATAATAAATGATCTTACTAATATTGTATATGCGAAAGTTTGTATGTTTGTTGCTCGAATTTCTATGGATGACACTTGGAGGATAAATAGTTTATGTCGTACTCTTTATACCGGAAAACTGGGTGGGGAATGGGCATGAAATATATTATAGAAAATATATTTATTACCTTTTCTAGTTATTCCATTGCCACACGGGTGAAATTGTGGGCAAAAGCTAGTTGACAATATAAATCATATACTTACTAAGAGTATATAATATTAATAAAACATAGATTTATTAGAACTCGTTAACATACTTTTGTATAGTTTTCGACCCCAAGTAATACCATGTAAAAGACACAAATCATGCCAATATTGGGTAAACGATAGAAAATTTTAAAGTTGTCTCCAAAACAAGAGAAACTCCATAAATAAATATATTTTTTTACATAATGAGGACATATATAGTTACATGTTAAAACTACAAAAAAAATGTTAGGTATTTGTCCAACCCTCGGTCCGCTCTTCGCCTACGCTATAAAATAAATCAATAATTCAGTAATTATATAAAAGGTTCGTTCGATATAGAATAAAACATTTACGTATTGGTGGAATTTGAGCAAGTTTGCGGTTACCATATCGACTATTTCTGTTTTATTCGTATCGGTTGTTTAGAGGAAAATGTATTGCTCACTATTTACTCACCTATTTCAGAGTAATACTAATTTGTATTGACAGATTTCGGAATAGAATCAAGAGATTCAAGGAACGCGGTTACGACGTAATATTATGTCTTGATCTCTTACGAGATAATGTCTACACTATTTCCATTGTAAGAGCCAACGAATGACAGTTCGATCAATGAACAGGGTTAGTACATTTTAGATTCAAATTATTCAAATGTCGTATTAATATTTAAATAGAATATGAAATTGTTAGAAAAACAAAAATATAAATTGTGACTGATTATGACCGCGACGTAAAATATGATACCATAATTTGATAATGACTCATTGGTATTTAATTTAAATAGTGACAGTTCTATTGATACTATAGAGCAGGGGTCGGCAACCAACGGGCCGCATGCTGGACCATCTAGGTGCGGCCCGCAAGCCTGAGGTCCGCAAGAAAAAAAATCCAAAGCAAAAGGCCGTAAAAGGAGTAAAAATGTACCTATTTCATTTCCTAATCAAGACTATGATGTTATGTATTGTTTCTACTAAAAATTAATAACAGTCATTCCACAGTAAAGTGGTCATTCCGTTGTGGAAATTTGCTGAAAAATCACGAAATTCATGATCGTATGAATATATGATTAAAAATGTAAATATGAGTTTTATTTCAAATATAAAAAATACATGTCCGTATATATAAAAATAGGTGCGGCCCGCACTGATACTCTGGCAACATTTGTGGCCCTGCTATAGCAAAAGGTTGCCGACCCCTGCTATAGAGTATGAAAGTGATTAAATAGGTACTATAAATGTATATGCGAAAAGAGATTTTACAATAAAACATCTGCTGATTATTTTCATGTTACAACTTAATACTAAGTAAGCTTCATACGTAAATTCAATTGAAAAAATAATAATTTTATTATAAGTTTCTGTATTCTATTTTATTATTTGGTCTTGCGTTCGATAAGACAAGTAAAGTGTACTGGAGTTACTTTCAAAATGAATACTTAGCCAAAAGAGAAATTGGTTTAATAAAATATGATCGGAAAATTATTTCGAGTATTTTTGTGTTACCTGATAACCTCAATAATCGTGTGTCATTTGTCTCTTACAATGTAAAAGGTATAGTGTAAGTATATAAATGTACTTGCTAACGGATTTCCCCGGTTAATATAAAGAAACCTACAGAGATAACATATTGCGTAATATCTGATTTCATTTTGCTTCATACATAGTGATAATATAATTTTAATGTACCTATAGGTACTCTATTCATTATACGAGGTTTGTGACACTTATTGAAACAAAATGTTTACTTTAGAGATGTACACTACACGAATTAAAAGTGCTTTATTCAATAATAGATTTTTTCTTAGAACAAATTATAATCGATTGGAATAAGAATATAATATTTATTTTTTTTTATTTATATGATGATAATATTGAAGATATCGAAAAAAATGATAAATTTGTCAAAAAACAGAATTTTATTAATGTCATGTTAATTTAATATTTATTTTCTTTATTTTTAACTTTGATATAATGTCGTTTTTATGTTCTTATTTTTACGTAAAGGCATTTTCATCTAAAGTCGACCGACGGACGCTAGAAACAATAAACCTTTTAAAAAAAGTGTACCGACTTAATGTAAAAGTAAGAAATAGTAAATATTTCGTCGTAGAATTTGAAGACGGTTGGTGCCAAATTAGGATACAAAATTAAGTAAACATATAAGAAGATGTTAAATATTATCTATGTTTGTACTGATGATCGTAGGATTCCTAATGAATTGTCTAGATTAGTGAAATTGGGAACTCGGTTGTTTCTAATTTGGCACCAACCGTCTTCAAATTCTAGGACGAAATATTTATTATTTCTTACTTTTCAGTGCAAGTTTTCGAAGTCGGTACACTTTTTTAAAGTTTTTATTTTTCCCTTTTAAGTGATTTTGCTGCCCTGAGAGACAAATAATAACGCAAATAAAAAATATTGATGGATACCTTTAACCGCTAGACCACCGTCGATACGAAAATTGACAACTTGTGTTATTAGCAACCGTCGCTAAGGCTGTTCTCTGATATATAATTTTTAGCCGTAAACAGAGCCGTTAATAAATTTATGAAAAACTACTGAACCGATTTTCGTCATATGCTGTGAGATAATGTCGAGAAATTATTATATCCTTAAAGAAGGAGTGGGCTATCAAATGCAAAAAAAAATATTAAATCCGACTGGTAGTTCTGGAGTCTCTGGAGATTAGAGCGTTCAAACAAATAAACTCTTCTGTTTTATTATTAGTATAGATTACTTAAGGCGACGCATCACAGTGCAACGAACTCAGATTTACGTGCGGCTTATTTTGTCCATATCTCTTTAGAAAGATGTGAGCGAGATGGGCTACCATTAAAATCGACAAGGTAACTAAGGATAAGATAAGACAGACTAATATTCACGTACCAGAAACATGAGAAAGTACGATTTCTCAACAAAATCGGTATTTCGAAAAGCACGAAAAGGACTTCGGCTTTTCTATGTTTTTACAAAAACTATTAGAATTATCAAATTCTAGTTAGTGTATTCTTAAAGTATGTGAAATTATCTAGTTATCTTTTAATGTCGAGAAAATTGTAAATTAGTAAATATATTAAGAAAACTCGAGTCGTAAACTTGGCTGAAATACGCGTGAAATTGAGGATTTTCAAGGCTTCATAAAACTTATGTTTAACTGATTTTGGTTATTTTCTTTCCATGAGAAACTTTAGAATATATTTATCTTTAAGAAGCAATTTTAATTTTGAGCCTAGCACATACAGTTATCGCTTAAAACTGGAAAAACGAAACATCTGATTTGTATGGGATAAAAATCATGAGGCGTATCCTTAAGCCATTTTACGAGCTATTTGTTAAGGAACGTAAACAAGGTTCAATTTATTTTATCGGTTCGATTTTAAATGACTACATTTATTTATCGCATCACTAATTTAAGTAATCCAAATTGTGTCACATAATTATGCGTGCAAAGAAACGTATTTTGTGAAATGTTAAATCGTTTATTTATCAAAACAAAATCGTAAAAGCTGAATGTTCACTTTCTTTGCCTCTTAATTTTGTATCAATAAAAAACAAATTTCACGCATGCGTATTGCGTACCAAGTTACAATCCTCATTGTTTTATTTACCTATTTTTCTCACAAATGTATTGAAAAACGTCGTACGATACACGTGTGTTAAGGTTATTACAAACTCGTGACACTGTTAACTCGTTGGTAATATCCTACTTACCACCCTTGCACAATGTACTATTATGATATTTATTGCTCATAATTTATGTATCTTTCATAATCGCAATTTAGCGAAACGTAACAAGAGGCTGTGTCACAAATCCCTTCATATAATGAATAGTCGGTGCGTTACTTTTTTTAGAAACTTGTTACAAAACTGGTATAATTTCTGAAATAAAGATGTCAATGACTTTGTGTGTTAACTAACGCTTCAGCAATATGTACAGTCGACTACATAAATATTATAAACAATTTAAGACTCCAAATATATCTGCACAACAAAGTAGTTATAAATAACTAAACAGCAATCACGTTAAGCACCAATATTATCTGAACAAGCAAGTTACCATTATATCTATACAAGCATTGGACCAAACATATTTATAGAAGTATCGGTGCATAAACATCGATACAGGAAAAGCTCCACTATCTATCTATCTATAATCATGCCTTTCATCCCAAGAGGGGTAGGTAGAGACAATCGAATGCCATTTGCTACGATCCTGACATATCTCTTTCGCTTATTTTTTATTCAACAAACCTTTCATACATGCTCGCCGATTGTTTGTACTTTTAATATTTCCATCAATCAATATATTTTTTATATGTTCAATAAAAGTACATCTAGGTCGTCCTCTGCCAGCATTTCCTTTCACTTCAGTCATATTAACCTTTATAGCGTAAACTACTTTTCCCCTCATTTTTGTCACAACATCATCTTTCACTCCGCATTCTTCTCTAATGACATCGTTCTGGATGCAGTCAGTAGTAGTAGTACGCTCTATATCACACATTCTACGTAAAGACCGCATTTCCAGTTCATTTATCTTACTTTCATGTTTCTTATTCCATACCCAAATCTCGCTTCCATAATAAGTGATGGAACTAAAACAGCATTATGTACCTATATTAATTTTACTTTTATTTGTAAGTTGTGTATTTCTGCATACATTGTTTAGTCCACCAAATACCTTGCTTCCCGATTTCATTCTCCTTTCAATTTCCTTGTCTATCTTACCACTTCTTGTAAACATACTGCCTAAATATACAAATTTATTCACTTGCTCTAATTTACATCCTTTCACACAAATGTCACAGAGCGTCCTTTCATCATCCTTTTCAAACACTAGTACTTTTGATTTCAAAATATTAAGTTTCATAAATGTCATCTCGCATTCTTCGTTAAGTGCAATAATACCGCATCATCAGCATATAAAAGACAGCAAACCCTAGTAGGGCCCATTTCTATCCCTAAGGAACATTGATGTAATTTGGCCAAACAACTATTGAGATACAGATTGAACAGTCAAGGTGACATTACTACACATGCCTGTTTAACGCCACAATGTATGTTAAACGGGGTTGAGCATTGTCCACCCACTCTAACAAAGGCAGTACAGCCAGCCATGATATAATGATTGTACTGCCCTTATGGGTTTTTATTCATTTCTTACTTTCTACGCATCCATTACCATTATCACGTGGCTCAATCTAGTCATCGAATAAGATTTTTTTTAATTCTGACGATTTGTAATCTTTCTTACTATTAATAATATCGTTCTTACTATAAATTTAATTTCAAATATATAAATTTTTTATAAAAGATGATTTAGGTGCATAAAACCGAGAGAATTGCTAATTTATATTTATTGAATCTTTATTCTGAAATATAATTTAGAAAACCAAATGATGAAAGGTGTATGACGAGTATGACGCATTTCAAAGACAAATTTTATGTAAGTATATTTTTATTTTGAGTTTGACTTTTTTACCGTTTGTTGACATATTAATGGGGCTTTTCTTGTATCGATGTTTTTGCATCCAATTGCGATCCAATACTTGCCCGTGTGCATATATTTATGGAGCCGACTGTACTAAAATCCAATTCAACTTTGTTCGCATATGAAATATGGTTTGAGAGAAGCTGTGCAAAAGCTGCGGATTACTAAGAATTTGTAATCCGCAGCTTTGAAAGAAAGTTGACCGACGCGTCCTGTGCCATTTACACACGTCGATAAACTTTCGCGAAACATTCGGGCCGTTTTCATCGCCAGATGGCAATGTAAGACTTAATTATAGTTCAGAAAAAATATATTGACGAATTTGTGACCTTGTTCTAGGAATTGTTAAATTAAAGTGTGAATGAATTCGTAAAGGCACCTCGATGTGTGATTATATTTAAAAAAATAACACAAAATACATTTTTTTACTATTAAGAAGCTGAATAGAGCCAAAGACCTTCAGAGATGGCACCGCCGCCATCATGCTCCGGCTTATTGTTGCCCATATTAAAAAATATTTTTTGGGACTGCACGCAACACTCTAGCAAGACGCCTCGGCGATCACTGATGAATTGAGTAAGAAATACTACTCTCTAGTAGGAGTGATAGAGAAGCAGTGACTGCTTGAAATAAAAGGGCGTAAATGGAAAAACATTAAATTATTTATTTATATTAAAATAGCCACTTTATTGAAAATTTAAATCAGACCAGTTCTTTATTAGCTTACAACAGATTTTTCATACTTAATAGCATCAACATTATTTCATGAATAGCTAAGATATTTGAGATTTTACGTTTTTTCAGAGGCCGCTTTGCAATTTTTTTCTATCGGGCAAAGTTTCTGAAAATACATTTTGAGAACAGACCAAGTGTCTGAAATACGATCAACTGTATTACAATTTTTTAAAAAAAATGTTTTTTGTTAAATGGTTTTAAATCAGATCTGTTAGCTCTATACATCCTCTTAAAACTAATTAGGCCAGATGGATTCGATCCCCCCTCGGCCATACATTATTGTACATAGGTTGCTATTTATGTATGCGGAATTGACCAACATAATAAGTTTAGTCGCGATATGTAACCTCCATGGTAAAGTTTACTTTTTTGGCGCCTGGATTAAAACAAAAGTTTTGACATGGCAACGCACTTCATTTGTTTTTTGCAAGTCCAAAGTTTGGTGTTGATATATAAAATGGAATTAACTCGTGATAATTTTCGCGCTATGATTTATTATGACTTTCGACGTGTATTCTTTCAACAGCAGTGTATTGATCAACTTTCTTTGACTTCTGGTGATGAACCACCATTTAAAACAAACTACAGTATGTCACTGGTTTGGCGAATTTAATCGGTGGCTGTACAAAAGAACTTCGATGCCGATGTGGTATCCTTCGCGAACAAATTTTATTTTTACTGCCAAATGTTGATGTAATATCTTGTGTATGCTCGTCATACTAATGCTCAGGCTTGCCTCTTATCTCACGATATGTCACATGTCGATCTTGCATTACTAATATTGCATTACTAATAATGCAAGATCGACATGTGACATATCGTGAGATTATATACCACATAATTTGACGTCCTTTAAAAAACAGGCACGCGTTGATTGGTGCGAAAAAATGTTAGAATAGTACGATCATGGTGCGTCAAAAGCTCTGTCTGGTGACGAATCATGGATATATGCTTATGATCCCGAAACTAAACAGCAGTCAACAGTGTGGGTCTTTCAAGATGAACCGAAACCAACAAAAGTTGTTGGTGCTACAAGCACCTTGAAGCAAATGGTCGCCAATTTTTTCGGTATAAACGGACACGTGCCTACAATAACAGATTCAAAAAGGGTAAATTCGGAATGGTATACAATCATTTGTTTGCCAGAAGTCTTTCGTAAAATCAAAGAAACCAACCATACACGCATAATCATCCTCCATCATGACAATGCGAGTTGTCACACGCGGCTGAAACAACTCCATAGTTGGAAGGCCAAAACATTGAATTCGGTATGTAAAGTAAAAGTCAAGCTATGCTAATAATCCGTATTTTTCAATTTATAACTCTTTAAATTTCATCTATGAATGACGTCATTATATCGGCTAAATAAAAGGAAAATATTTACTTGTCAACTTGTCAACCAATGTTACCCTGTAGTATACCTATACTACAATTTCAATAGTTATTAGGTATAACTAATCTAGTTTATTATTTAGGAATTATTATTAAGCATTTTTATGGTAGGATATTTTTGTATATATTTTGTATCACAACAATTATGCAGACTACGGTATAAAATCCGAAAAGATGTGTTTGTTTGTTGTTGTTTTAATATGTTTTATGTAGAATTGGTAGGTTTTGGTATATTTTGTAACAAAAAACTAAATTTGAGAACGGCAACACTATTGTTTGTTAAATGTCAAAGTCAAAGAACACAGATGTTATTTTTTCTGTACCAACATCTCAAAGGTATTGATTGAACTGTTCAGCCGACATAATGACATCATCAATGCCAAAACTTTGATAATTTATTATAAAAAAATTACTGCATAGAAAACAAAAATATTCAAATTAGTTTCTTAAAATAGCTTAATCTTTGAAATAAAAATATAGCGGAGAAAGTGTTACGAAAATTGGTTTAAACGTATGCAAAAGTGTATTGATCATCGAAGAGAATATTTTGAAAAGCATTAAAGTCATTTTCGTAACTTAATTTTACTTTTTATTTCATATTCCGCATACATAAATAGCATCCCTCGTACCAACAGGTTTTAAAAATAAAAACGTATGTACCTACATGATCTGACAAACTGCCACTCATTAGGTAGCATCAATATATTGAACAACATTATCGGCTAAACGAGAAAGATTTGGTCGACAGACAAACAGTGAAGTTAGAAAAAAATAATATGTAATAGATATAATAATAATACTCACTTTTGATGAGTACCCTGGGACCGTAACACGGTTTCGGGAGCTGTAATGTAAGGCAACCCGTGAAGAAAGAAAATAAAAATATATACTCACTTTTGGTGCCATTCGTGAATGGTCTCAACGTTGCCAAAGATTAATCTGAACCGGCGATTTCGGAGGCCTTCGGGAATGGGTGGGCTTCCATTTGGATCCTGAATTGGAAACACAAATACAATGCAATAGAGATATTGATGCCTCATGTAGAAAATAAGAGCGAGAGAGAGAGAGAGAGACAGTGATCAATGATGTGTAACATTTAAAGAACATAAAAAAACGAATATTACAATGATACATATAAAGAACCTCGAGAATTGTTTTTGCATTTCAGTCCCATTTCACGAAATTACTCCTTTCAAATTAATGCTTGATAGCTAGAACTAAGATGTTACACATCAATTAAAAAGGATTAATAATATTGTTAATACTCAACTAATAACAAATGCTAATTACTTTCTCACAGGACATTTCATGTAATATCGTTGTCTCTTGTGATCAAAACCTTTTATAAGAGAAACTGCTTGAATCCAATAAATGTAAAAGGGAGGGAAATTTTCCAGAATTCATTTACATCTCTTCCGGATTGCGGCCAATGTATTCCATTGGCAGTTAAATAGCAAAGAGGATATGCAAACTACCTGTCACAACCACGTAAAAGATCCTTTGAAATGGAAAATAATTTTTCCCACGAGAAAAATATATACCTACGTACAGTTTTCAATTTTCTTTTAGAAATCTATACAAATAAATAAAATTGAAGTGTCTGTCTGCATTTGAACTGCAATCTAGCTGCAAATATGAACACCGACTGCGGACTGTGCCGTTGTGCCGCAGTGTCGATGCGGTTATGTCAACTGCATCCAAAACGTAATTTTGCAACTGATTGCAGTTAAAATCATACACACCTGCATTTGCGCCAAGTATCCTTCAATAACGAGTAGAAGATCGGCGACATAGATCTCCTCAGTATCAATGAGCTCGCGCAGCACATACTCGCGTTTCTTGCGCGCGGCTTCCGCGGTGTCTACGCCGGGTGTAGCAGGCACGACCTCTTCGTCAGCTTTCGATGGACCAGTCGCTGTTCCGCCGTGTTGTTCCTAAATATATTATAGGTTTAAATTTTTTTTTAAGTAGGTACATAAAACAGAACAACACTTTTACCAAAATTACTTATTGACAACAATATGATACTTGTTTCTTGAAAACATTAAATGTTTTATATATTTTAGGGGGTTTTCCCTAACTCTGTTCTATATGTTGTTCGTATACCTATGGGTGAAGTGCAATTTTGGAATTTATTATTTTTAGAATATCGTCTTTTAGAAGTTGTTTTAATATGGAGACATTATACCTTATCTCACGGTACTGGGACTTTGACAAGTAATATTGGAATAACAGGTCGGCGTTTGATGTTATTAAATAATAATTAAATATATAATAGAAGATATACAAGATGTATAAATGAGAACGGTTAATGTGGAACATTCTGAAACTATAAGAGTTCTAAGGAACCATGTCGTCAATTTTAAAGATAAGAATAACTGTATTTTTCGATTTTCAAAAAACTCATACAGGACTCGGGACTTGAAGCCGGTAATTTTTTACAAAACCTCATTTTACTTTATCACGAAAATAGATTGTATGGAATAACACTATTCTCTATCTTTTATAGTTTCAGATTTCCCCATATTGACCATTCTCAATGTTACACCCCGTATAATGATGTTCTAATAAAAAAATATAGATATGAATAACTAAGACTTCTTCCACAACACTACATCAAGCTTCGCTGTGTTTGCTGTATCGACAATTTTTGTAATTAATACACAATAAAATAGAGGCCATATAGCAAGTAAGTATACTAAGAATCATATGATTTAAAAATATTTAAAGACATTTTCAAATTAGAAGTAATGCTGAAAAGCAAAAACAGTGCTTAAAAGATGTATGTGTAATTTATACCACTCCATGCACAAATAAAAAAAACTACTAATACACTTGGCGAGCTTAACAGCAACGGAATAAACTAAAAAATGATTTTGAATAACCATGCATTTTAAGTGAGGACGTGAAAATCCACTTAAAATCCTCTCTTTTCAAAGAGTAAGCAAAAAAACCATGCGCAGGTTGAGTTTAATAACTACTGTGTGGGATAATTGAATAGACAATACTTAATTGTTTAATATTAAATTAAAACACTGCACCACATTTCTTTTCAACGAAGCAGTTCCTATTTCTACTATTTTTTTTTGTTTTCAAACAAAAGTAAACCACACGTAGATACAACAAAAAAAAATCCGTGCACTATTGCTACATGCTAAAATTGCTAAAACAGAACACAAAATCAAACAGTGTGTAATTCAAACCATTTTTTCTTTAACTATCTGTTCGATTTCCGCAATGTCGGCTGATGCCCCGTTACTTTCCAAATCATCCATCGCCAAAGAGTTCTGAAAGTGTTATTAGCATTCACAATCACTGTAGTTTACTTCTCTTAACGGTTCCGCAAGTTCCACATGTAGTGGAAGATAAGTTTTATTCTATATACCTATTTTGCCTCCTTATATAGGCAATATAAAATATTTTATAGCCACATATTTTGGACGTAACGCTGATTTAGTGTGATTTTATGAGCGGCAGGTTCTTAAAATTTAATAGGTCCATTCTTGTAACTGATCATATTATTATATAAAACTTACATGGGCCGGTGGCGCTGACGAGGCTGCGGCCGCAGATGGTGTATCTTGAAGAACCGATTGAGGATCCTGTCAAAATAACAATTAATATAATCTCTAACATTCCAACTAACAAGCAATATGAAAACGGTTTAAAGTAAATCTCACTCGTGCCAAAAAGGCTAAGCACCAATTTTCTTACAAAACTAACAGATACTTAGGTCTGTTAAAAAGTGACACATCTAGATCTACATTAAGTGCAGAAACAAGCTTACCACCTGTTTTGTTTAATACGAGCAAGTACCAAAAAGTGGGCACTGTTACTGGGGTCTCTGTCCACACAGCCAGTAATAAAAGCCGTAAAGATGTGTGCATGTCTATTGAAGTTTTTGGAAACATTTTCAACGTTAGCTTCACCGTAACGTGTCCTAGATTAATGCCCCATAAATAATGATGATACCGCAATTAATTTCCTGCAAACACTGTCAATACAGGACAAGTGCATCAACACTATTAATAGCAAACTTTGGTTACACCATTAGGTAGGGTTGCGTCACGTATTCACGTTTAGTGCTCAACTCAATAACCTAACACAATAGAACGCAATCTCCCCGACTAGACTGTTCCTGACACTGACGAAAATACAATATGTTTAACCATTATATTGAATACGAATATTGAAGCAACTAACTATAAGGTACAGGCAATGCGTAATTAGAAACTTACGTACAGAATCCGACAAGTAACCGGTCTCAAAATACCTCAACAGAACTGGCTACTCGTTAGTTATAACTTCAAAAAATAATTATAATCGGCTAAATGAGGAAGAATTGCCCGTAACTCGGCAACACTTTCGGTGGCTCAAGTCGGGGAACCGTAAGGAAATTTGTGAAGATTATAAAAGATGCGTGGTTAAATCGTCTGGTATAAATGTATACATTTTTTTTATTATTAAATCTTAATCCGATAAACTACACTGAGGCTTTTCCATCTAAATATACCTCAACAGAGCAGGCCACTCGTTAAGTATAGCCTCACAAATACCATTAGCTAATAGAGGAAGTTTTCTGTACTGAAGTACATTCTGGGAGCCGTACAGGTGAAGTTATTAAAAAACGTTATTATTTTAGTTGTATCGATCCGGTAGTAAAGTAAGCAAGGGGTAGGAAAAAGGGGCACATATCAATATCAGATGCAACCTACATTGGTACTACTTAAATTGCATAATTTATCGTTTACTTTGACTTGCCAGGACGTCGATATGAACAGCGCGTTGCAGCGGTTGGAAATGAAATGACATTCTATTTACCTTTAAATAATTCAAAGGGTACTTGTAAAATCAATTTAAAGTTGCGGTTCGAGAAATAAACAATTTTGCTTTCATTGCTATTGGTGTTTGTATTGGCAGTAGCTGTGACAACACAAGCGCCGCTGAGCATTACAACTCGTCGCTATAAGGGTTGCCAGGTCTAAAAATCAGAAAGCAGTCAATTTGGGAGTAACTTTTGGTAACATTGTTAAAAACTAAAAAAAATAAAGAATAAAATATTATCATAATTCTTCTGTATGCGTGTATGTCACTGAACTCCCTAAACGGCTGGACCGAATATGATGAAATTATTTGTGTGTTTGAGTGGGTCCCTGGATGGTTTAGATTCACAATTGGACCCGGTATAGGTGGAGCTGCAGTCAGGTTCTAGGATTTTTTTCCTACGGGCGAATCCGAGAACGGAAAGCTAGTAGGCATATTATAATATTTAAAAGTGGGTGAAAGGTGACATGTAGTAAGACACGGCTTTGTGACAAAAACCAGACAAACCAAACACAGTCTAAAATGGCCGGACAGGCGTTCCATAAGCCTAACGTCCGGCTTTATCCGGATGCCTGGCAACCCTAGTCGGAATATGGGATTTATAAATTGTAAATGCCATCTATTTCCCGGCGCACTTTGTCAATTACATGAGCTGAAAAATTGAGTGCATCGCTAACAGTTTCCGTGACCACTCATGTGAAAATTTTATATTGTATTCACTGCATGTATGATTTAGTAAGGTAGGTACTGTGCATCCAATATTGTTAGGTATATCTTTCATATCGGCCACCTTTATTGCGAAAGTATTCCTTTGTCCTTCTTTCACGTGAAATCAGAGCAACGTGTTTTTTTGCACAGAGGGCCAAAGAGTTACATAGGCTATAATTATTTATATGTATAATCGTTTGGGATAATTCTTTTGTCACATTTGAAAATTTCCCACGGGCAGAGTCGAAATTATTAGGTGTAATTTCATAGGCTCACATAGTTGGTACAAACATTGGTCCAAAATACAAATCTGTTCAGGCATTATGTCGTGGAGCTTGAATAACATGCTACAACAATAATAAATAATATAATAAAAACTTAAATTAAGTGCAGCAACAGCCTTGTTCACCCGTTCTGTTCAATATGGACAACTGGCATCAAGTGGACACTGTTACTGGTGTCTCTGGCCACACCGCAAGGTATAAAAGCCGTGAAGGTGTGTTATCTTGATAAACTTCACATACAAATTTCATATCATTCTGTCTTTCCATCACCCGCGATACATTGACATTTACATTAGTTACTAACTCACTACTAAATTATATATTTAATTTTATATTTATCTATCTATATTAATATCATGAACAATTTGTATGTATTTTTGAACGTACCAGTCCGATTTGCGTTAATAATCCCATTTGTTGAGGAAGGTTATACTAACTTCACGATACGACCCAAAGGAACCGTAACCATAAACGTCAATTTGCAAAAAATTGCGAAGCCGGGGGCGTAAAGATACTTAATATAAAAATTATTTACCTGAATAGGCTTCATTGGAGGCGGGAGTTCGACGTCCGCCGCATCATCTTCAGCCTCATCGAGGACGGCGTGCGCTCCGCCGTTAGTGTCGAAGCTCTCATCGCCGTGTCCATTACCAACATATACCTGCTACGACAATGATAATACAAACAGTAAGTAAAAAAAAAAGTCAAATAAGGCTATGCCGTCATCAGAACAGCTTTCTTTGAATTTGGGTAGACGAAAATTCGAGAATTTTAATTTTTAAAATATACCATTTAAACATATTATTCACAATGCCCAGCAGCGCAGACCACATGGGCTTGATAATTGGTTTTTACCAATGAGTTTTTAATGTGTAACAACTTTCCTCTGGCTTTCCTTCCTGCAATCTGTGGAATGATTTCGTGCAAAGTAACGGAAGTGTGTAACAGGAAGTCGGGGAAGAGAGTGCAATTTAATTTGACCAATGGGGAAGCGCGCGCTATTTGATTTGACCAATGAGCGAGCGCGGTGGTAGAGTTGGCCGTCAAATGGTACCAACCCATTTTCCTAGAGGTTAGTACTCAGGCTAGCGAAACTAGGAACAATAAACCGTTGTATTGAGTTTTAGCGAGATTTTTTGTTTTACATGTACCAGTCTGTGGCTCAGTGCGTTTTCTCTTTGATTCGAATAAATATTTCAGTATTTATAGTTTTTAAACTTTGAGGTTAATTTCTGTCGCTGCTCAATTGATATTTTCAATTTTGATTAACTTGTATTTAATGAAGACAGAGCAAAATGTTTTGACAACTAACAGTGGTAATGTTATTGAGGCATTTTTCAACGGTTTTTAAATAAACACTTTGAATTACAAGTATATGTCTCATATTTTAATTATCATAAGTATATTGTCCATAAAAAATTGCATTACTCCTAGTGTTAATTGAATAAAATATAATTTTCATAAAAATAATTATTCTTCGTTACGAAAAATCATTTCTAATAATACCTTCATTTATTTTTTCAGGATATAATGTTAATGTTGCTTATTACCAAGGTGAGATGTCAGATGTTACACATCATATACGAGTTGCGACTATTGTAAGACTCGCTCGTTTTTTGAGGCGAAATTTCTTAACCGCGTCGTCAAAGAGTGAAACGGCACGAATGATCGAAGGTCTTTTATTGTGTAAATTACATTTCTATTTAAATATACCTGTTATTTTCAATTACTTATATTTTTCATAGCTTTTTCACTTCGGTCGGGTGCCCCATGACACCTCTTGCTTTTTTTAAACAAAAAAACAAATTCGACAAATTGTACTAAGAGGCCCTTCGACCTCAAAAAATACTGGCCAATTATTAAATAAAAATGGCATGGGCAGTGGGCACAGTGAGAGAAGATAATATTAGCTTACCTTGAGCTTCTTATCAGATGGTGTCTTCTTGAGAGGCGCTTGCTTGTCATTAGTCGCCGCAGGGGACTGCGGCGCACTGGGAACTTTCTCATTTTTAACTTGAGATTGCTTCTTCAGGTGCGGCAACCAACGTCTTCTTTAAAAAATAGAAGAAAAAAAAACGTGAACATACATGCATTTTGTAGGTAATCAATAACAGAGAGTAAAAGGCGAGTCAATATTTGTATCTGCCGAACCATGTATATTTGTCTGAGCAAGAGAATACACATTCTATTTCAACAATCATAGTGAAGTAAATGAAATGTCAATATAAGTTTCATTTACTTCACTATGATTGTTGAAATAGAGTACACCCATAGACATACCGAGTCACATATCGATCTACATATAAAATATTGCTATACTCTCAAATAATAAATAAGACATTCCCTAATAGACAGCGAAATTCCTATATCTATACTTATATTATAAAGAGAAAAGATTTGATTTATTGTATTTTTGTTTGTAATCAATAAATTCAAAAACTACTAGACCGATTTAAAAAAAATATTTCACCAATAGAATGCTATATTGTCACTGAGCAACATTGAACATTGGCTATCTAATATGTACCTATATAAACACTAATAATTCATGTTTGTTTGTTCGTATTCTATAGTCTCAAGGTTATAGGTTATTTAACATCACGCTACCAATACAAGGGGGTGAATTGTATTCCTAATACAACGCGTACGAAGTAGCGGGCAATAGGGGAAGAGAGATAAATAGAGGGCCTGAAACTGGAAAGTGTCATAGGATACTTTTTATCCCGAAAACTTCCACGAGCGAAGACGGGACGAAAAACTAGTCGCTTATATACACGTAATTTCGTCCCGAATCCAAACACCTCAGCGAGCGCTTAATTGACGCGTTATCTATGTTATCTAAAAACAATTGTGGTGAAACTTTATGTTGCTTAGCTAAGATGGCATTCTTAAGATCCCACAAAGAATAATTTGAAAAAGAATAATATGGAAGTAATTAATTCTATTATATATAGTTCGAATTATGAATAATTTGTTTAAAAGTGTTACTGAGTTCTATTAGATTTCAACATCCATCACAAACATTTATAAACATAATGTGATCCAGTTAATACTGAAACATATAAACATCCAGTGATAGATAGACAATGCATCACTTACTTCACTGTCCTTAAATCGCGAACCGTATTCCACATGGTGAGTCTTTTTAAACTTAACACATTATCAAAATATTGCATTGCACATAATAATAACACTTTATTAGCAATCCCATAAGTTGCGACGTAAGGATTCTTCGCACGTACAACTTCTATGAAACACCGTTATCTATTAACACAGCGCAGTGTCTCCAAAAACGACCAATCGCGGCACAATCAACAATACGAGTATATACGAACTTGCGATATCTGTGAAGGCGATAGATTACAATGATAAATTTGTAATCTATACGTCTTTACAGGAAACAGTTACCAAAACATTTGCCTACACGTCTCGATTAGTAATGCAATCGAC
Source organism: Nemapogon koenigi (assembly GCA_963924495.1). Taxonomy (NCBI): domain Eukaryota; kingdom Metazoa; phylum Arthropoda; class Insecta; order Lepidoptera; family Tineidae; genus Nemapogon; species Nemapogon koenigi. Next base: position 21,976,299 of record OZ004629.1, read on the forward strand.
GACTATGTGCCGTTGGTACCGCGTGTTCCATACATTAGCTATAATCATTAATTTAATGTTGTCATTATATAAGTGAACTATTATTGTAAATTATACCATTAATGTATGTAATCATAATGCATAACTAAAATTTTTGAAAAGGTCTTTCATGTTTGGTTTACTAGCATTGCTGAATTTGAAAGAAGTTATACTGGGTTCTGGGTACGTAAGACTCGCTTAAACTGTTCTTTGCAGGTAAACGAAATTCACCGTTTGCATTTATAGAACTCAGTTGAGTGAGTTCCAAAGCTTTGACAGAACATTTTCTAGGATACGTATGTTTTGCTTTTATAAAAGCGGGTTCAAAATCTACGAGCGATGCAAAATTGAATTTCAGTATTTTAAAAATGTAGAGCACGTTTATAGACAACGTTAGATGTTGTCATCCAAGAAACAAAAATTTTTAAAATGTTTTCCCAAATAATTTAGAGAACAAAATTATTTAACAAAAATAAAAATTAGTACAAACTTCAGTACATAAATAAATAAAATAAATACTTTGCTTAAAAAATAATATAATGAACTGAGATAATGTAGATTCTTTGCAAAGAACAAATTTATGAACACCGTCAAAGGAGCCTTTACGTAATATTAAGAAAAAGCATCACTTTCCAATTAAATAGAAACCTTTTCACTTTGACGTTAAAAGTATTGGCAGCATTATTTAAGGGGCATCGTCTCCAACATAGCCCCCAATCATAGAGGGGCCATAGACGGGCTCCCCCTTTCGCCAATTTTTTCCCCTTTGACCAGTTATACTGACCAAGTGCGCAGTAATAAGTTACCAGATTTCGTTGGTATAGTTTTGTGTCGCGAGACAGAGCTCTAGGAAAATAGTTAATTGTGATGTTTTAAACGGGAAAGGCAATCTAGGGCGTCAAACTTAGTGTTTCCAATCATTAATTATAATTATTATGTTTGTATTTTAACATAATCATCATATACTAGGCGTTTACCCCCCCCCCCCCCCCAAAGTGGCAGAAAAAATTGTTCGGTCATTTACACCCTTCACGTCTCCTTTGGTAAATACTCAAAGCCCCCAATAGATGACATGTGTCTTATTACTGGTTTTTATTTTTAGCGCCCTATTATCCTTACTAAAACTCCAATAATGTAACCCAAGGTGTAAAAAAATGACCTAAATGGGGCAGGGGTAGGGGCAGCGGTAGGGTTAGGGGTAGTGCAAGCAAGGCAACGTTTGGGCAGGACAACGTCTGCCTGGTCCGCTAGTATAAATTATTTCAGTACAATGAGCATATGTTTTACCTATTTCTATTTATCTCTATATATTATTTCTCAAAGATTTATTATTATATCTCCCTATAATATATCAAAGTCAATGGTTGATACGCCATTTTGAAGATTATTTGTCCCTCTAATGACTTATTTATTTATTTTGCAAAAGACACCATCTATTGGAGATCGGTTCTACTACGGTGCGAAATAATCGCACGGGTCATCTAGTGAGATTATAATGATCCTTATAATGTACCTATAAAAATAAATAAATAAAAATATCTGTGTTAAATTACGAATTGATATGATTTGTTTGCACAATATTTATAAACATTTGTAGAATTTGTTTGTTTGTTTGTCGGTCTGAATGTTTGTCCAGTGTATCTTCTCTCACGCCAATACGTAGCAACGGATAAATAGTTGGAGAGAAACATTATCTACATTAGGGTAGGTAATCTAGTACATACATAAAAATCAATATTTGTTTGATGGTTCGTGTTCCATATACTCAAAACTACTGGACCGATTTGAAAAAATATCTTTGCATTTGATAGCCCAATTCTTGAGGAAGGTTTTAACAGCACGCTACCGGTAAATTGTATTCCTAATAAACCCGTATGAAGTAGCGGGCAACAGCTAGTAATAAATAAAAAATATTAATAAAAACCAAATTGCATCAAAAGTTATTATAATTCCATTTACAATACCTTTCATTTGATACCCATGTCAAGGAGATTGCTAAGGAAAACATACATTTAGAATTACATTAGATAATACTAGCTTTTGCCAGCGGTTTATATAACAAAAAACGGAAATAATCCCATAGCTGTAATACAGCTGAAAGAAGCAAACAGTTGAGCTCGAGTGGATAACGGGAGAAAGCTATGTAGCTTATCGTATTCTCTTTAACTTCCTATCACTTAATGCCCAGGCCCCTGCTTTTAAAGTAAATAGTAAGCCGCCATCTTAGAGCGTCCGCCTCAATGGCTCGGATTTAGGATATTCGATATATATGTTGTATTGTCTTTAAAACCAAGGTTGATAGGTACCTGGTACATACTACAAAAAGTGTACATTATTTGCTTAAATTAGAACTTTATAAGATCTTTGAAAACTGAAAAATATGTCTACAGATTTAATGTGAAGAAAGACTTAGCCTTAAATATTTTGTAGATTCATTTGAAATACTATGAAAAGAGTTTGAATTTCGAACATTTGGTAATAAATACATTAACATATGTTCCCGCCACTCAGAATCCTTTTACCCAATATTATTTCATAGAAACACATTGCTATACATCAAAACACGACATAAATAAGGTAAGGTGAAAAGAAATCACCGGTTACTTTGACAATGTGAACACCTACGAAAATATTGGAAATATTATTATTATTTGACAGAGTTAACAAAGCGTGGCAGCGCGTACTCACAGGAAGCAGGATGGGAACTGTTTGTCGTATTTCACCGTTTGTTCGCAGACATTCTGTTCCGGCAGTAAATTCTACTAACAAAGACGTAAACTAGACGAAACAATAATGGAACCAGTCAATGAATGGCTAGTAGACACACTATGGGCGCAGTATGGGCGATACGTTTACGACTTGACTAACATACATTTGAGCACTTTCTGTAATTAGTTGTTGCAAATCTTACTTAATAGTTACAATGTATCTATCTATAATCACGCCTTTTATCCCAAGAGGGGTAGGCAGAGACAATCGAATGCCATTTGTTACGATCCTGACATACCTGTTTCGCTTCTTTTATAGTCATCATACCTTTCATACATCATGCTCGGCGATTGTGTGCACTTTTATTATTTCTATCGATCAATAGGTACATATTTTATATTATGTTCAATAAAAGTACACCTAGGTCGTCCTCTGCCAGCATTTCCTTTGACTTCAGCCATATAAACCTTACAATGTATGTTACAAATATTACCTACAGATATACATAAACATAATCCAAATTCAATGTAAATTAACTCAAAGCAATTTTCAGCTCGTCATCCTTATCTCGAATTTAATATTTATGCATACAACATAGTCGTTTTAACCTCAGTTCATTGATATTTTGAAAATTATTTATGATATAAATAACTTACAATATAATGTTATGTTTAGGTAATTATACACCACGTATGCACCTTTTAAACACACAAGGGCAGCAACTGCAACTAGTTTTCGCCTGCACACTTCCCTCACGTTGCATTTCAAGTTAGGGCCCGCCTATACTGACATGTAAGTATCTTATGCCGGCACTGTCGAACAACTAAACATTACTTGCGCAACGTCCCACCATTATCGCGAGAGGAATTAGATAAGCCCAACAAAAGATAAGTGATGAATAAGTCTGTGGAGGACAAAACTTAAACATACCTTCTTTTATATATTCACTTGAGTGAACACTACCTGTATGTGACATTTATTTTTGGGATTTGGATTTATATTCGTGTTGGCAATTCTACACTCGACTAGTTCCGTATATTTGTAGACTCACCAGCAGTGTTGTTTTTATTACATACACTTTATTATGCAACTATAATTATTGCAAAAAATATTTATGAAAAAGTATCATTATATCAGTGCAGTTTGGTCTGCAGCAACGACGCTCAAGTGAAAGATGATCAAAACGGTATTGCCAACTTGTTGAGAGCAATAAATAAAATTACAAAACTGTTCACTGAGAACTATTGAAATACACTTACCCGCTAAATACACGCCTCTGTTTACCCGGGCTCGCAACTGTAGCCACTGCATTTTCAGCAGGTGTAGAATCTGAAACAAAACCTAAAAGTTAAAATTGTTCACTAATAAATGACTGATTTTCTCTACTAATTTACGCCTCGGTTTCGCCCGAAATAATAAATAAATAAAATTCTCGTGTCACAGTGTTTGTAACCAAACTCCTCCGAAACGGCTTGACCGATTTGTATGATTTTTTTGTGTATGTTCGGTAGGTCTGAGAATAGGTCGTAAACTATTTTTTACCCTCCTACCTCCAGCTCCCATATTTTAATCGCGATTTTAGTATTTAATAAAAACAGTTATGCTTAGAAAAAGACTCTTACATAATGTATCATATTATGAATATGTTATGTCTACCTTGACATACGAGTATGACCAAGCTCAAAGTAGAAAAAAGTCAGCCGATTATTTGAAGCGGAAGTTTTCCATTATAAAATGTTGCATACTATGAACCCCTCTACGTAGCAACGAATCAAATTACGTTCGAACATCCCCTGTCGCTTTTATACTTTATTTATTTATAAGATGACACAAGCCGGCTGACGGCGTAGGATATATTACAATAAGCATATGCAAAAAATATTTCGAATATGATAGATATGAGTTTTTACAAAGCAAATAATGTCCGAAAGGGTGAATCTATACCAAATAAATAAAACTGAAGTGTCTGTCTGGGATTTCAACAAAAAATAAAGATACTGAAAGTCTGAAACATAAGTGACGGTTTGTAACATTTTTGCCTGTCTGTCTGTCCCAATGTTTGTCCAAAGTAAGCTCCTAAACTGCTCAATGGATGTTGATGAAACTTTAAGGGTCATATCAGACTTAGAATCTGATTTTTTGGTTTAATTTCGATACAAAAATATAACAAATATAACACACAATATGTTTTTAAGGGCCCTATATTATATCCATAATTTGTATGGAGATATTACTATTCCCAATTTCTCTGTAAATACTCCATCTGTGTCACTGTAATTTAGCATATAGTTACTTATTCAATATATCTAAGTGAAATAGTCGTTATTTTTTTTAATTGGTTTTATTTAATAGGAAATATGGTTGGTAGAATAAAGGATTATTCTGCCCCTGCTGTCTCTTTCATAATCTATCACAAAACTCTAAATTTTTTTTAAGCGCCCTTTTGTCGCTTTTTTTTTGTAGCTTATTAAAATTAAAAATTATATTTTTTATATTTTTTTTAATTTTCAATAAGCTACAAAAAAAGCGAAATATATGATTATGAAAGAGACAGCAGGGGCAAAGTTAAACTACCCATATTTCCTATTCAATAAAACCCATTGAAAAAATAAGAGCTATTTCACTTAGATATATTCAATAAGTAACTATATGCTAAATTATATCCCAGAAAAATTCCCAGTATAGGACCCTTAAATTCGTAAATTAGTTGTCAAAAAAATACATAATAGTGCAGGCAGGCTTTCTCGCCACAGCTCCCTCAATGATACCATCAATAGGGCTCTTGCGTCAATAGAAGTCCCTGCTCTCCTAGAGCCAATTGGAATAATCCGGGAAGACGGCAAGAGACCCGATGGAATGACTCTGGTTCTACGCTATGTGCGTGGACACATTTATAGCCCCGTCTCATATCAGGGAAACAGTAATCAAAGCGGGAGCAGGGCGCAGAGTCCAACCAACGGCGCAAATTTAGTTCAATGATTGAAAACGCTCAAAATGCTAAAAAGTTTATTAAAATCCCCTCTGATCATCTCTTCTGGGACAAGAGGGCTGGCTCCTTCCTCGCTCTACGAATTAGCATCGCGATTTAGCGGGGAAATTCAGCCAGTATTCTTGCCACTATTCCACGCGGACCTGGTTTATTTAGTTATTTTTAATGTTTAGATTAGATTTAAGGTTTTATATTGTTATGTGTAAATAATTAATATAAATGAAATTCTATAATTATATTGACGAATAGAATAATATTGTAATTATTATAAATTGACTTTTAAAAAAAGTGTACCGACTTCAAAAATTTGCATTGAAAAGTAAGAAATAATAATATTTCGTCGTAGAATTTAAAGACGGTTGGTGCAAGTTTTGCTGATTTTGCTGCCCTGAGAGACAAAAATAATAACGCAAATAAAAAAAAATGATGAAAAAAAAATACTGCTGTGGATGGGATTTGTACCATGTGATTCCTGCGGTGCCCCCCCATACCTTTAGCCATTAGACCACCGTCGATACGAAAATTTACAACTTCGTGTCAATAGCAACAGCAACCGTTGCTAAGGCTCGTGTCTGATACATAATTATCAGCCGTAAAAACTACTAAACCGATTTTCGTCATATGTCTGTGAGATAATGTCGAGAAATTATTATATCCTTAAAAAAATCAGTCGTCAAAATGAGTACATATTTCATCGAGATATTAAGAAAAATTTACTTATAAAGTCAGTTTTTTCAAAATTTCTAAAAAAACTACTGAACCAATTTTCACAAAAAAAAAATGGGATCACCTGTGAAGTATACCCTTTCAAAAAAAATTTTTCCAAATCGGTCCAGGCGTCTTCAAGTAATCGGGGAACATACATAAAAAAAATAAAGATTGATTGAGAACCTCCTCCTTCTTTTTTGAAGTTCGGTTAATAAATGTGTAATGCGTGGTAATATTGAATTTGATTTGATTTATTTCATTTCGCGTAAAAAACCAATAAAAAAACTAGTATCACCTATTTTGACATAATGCATTTTTTTTGGAATTTAAATTTGACAATACGTTTTACCAGGTCACATAGTTATTATGAATTTATGAAACTGCTTATTCGTATGTATCTGGAACACAACTTCATTAAATCTTTTCACCGAATACATTACTATAATCAAATAAATCCCAAAGAGCCCTCTGGTTCACGTTAAAATATAATTGTTATTGAAATCCTGTACGAACTGTAGGTATTCATTAAATCTGAACACCGGATTTGGATGCAGAATAATAATTCTGTTTCCACGTAACGAGATTTCATTGTTTTGAATTCATTTTTTTTTTCTTTTGTTTCATTTTATATGCTAGTGGAAAATATATTTTCTATATTTGAATAATATTCGGATTGTAGGTATTATTTTTCTTTGTTTTTACCTTTGTTTGATTTTATATGCTAGTGGAAAATATATTTTCTATATTTTAATAATATTCGAATTGTAGGTATTATTTTTCTTTGTTTTTACATTTGTTTGATTTTATCTGCTAGTGGAAAATATACTTTCTATATTTTAATAATATTCGGATTGTAGGTATTAGTTTTCTTTGTTTTTACCTTTGTTTGATTTTATATGCTAGTGGAAAATATATTTTCTATATTTTAATAATATTCGGATTGTAGGTATTATTTTTCTTTGTTTTTACCTTTGTTTGATTTTATATGCTAGTGGAAAATATATTTTCTATATTTTAATAATATTCGAATTGTAGGTATTATTTTTCTTTGTTTTTACATTTGTTTGATTTTATCTGCTAGTGGAAAATATACTTTCTATATTTTAATAATATTCGGATTGTAGGTATTAGTTTTCTTTGTTTTTACCTTTGTTTGATTTTATATGCTAGTGGAAAATATATTTTCTATATTTTAATAATGTTCGGATTGTAGGTATTATTTTTCTTTGTTTTTACCTTTGTTTGATTTTATATGCTAGTGGAAAATATATTTTCTATATTTTAATAATATTCGAATTGTAGGTATTATTTTTCTTTGTTTTTACCTTTGTATGATTTTATATGCTAGTGGAAAATATATTTTCTATATTTTAATAATATTCGGATTGTAGGTATTATTTTTCTTTGTTTTTACCTTTGTTTGATTTTATCTGCTAGTGGAAAATATATTTTCTAAATTTTAGTACCTACTATTCGCATTGTAGGTTTTATTTTTCTTTGTTTTTTTTTCCTTTGTTTGATTTTATGTACTAGTGGAAAATATATTTTCTTTATTTTAGTAATATTCGCATTTAATATAACATTAGTAACACAGGTGACAATAGGTTTTCTTCTTGACACATACTTTAAGAGCTAAGTAGGTAACTACAGTACAGGGTACAGGGGAAGAAGCAGTACCATAGAGCTCGATCCTTACACATGTATCGCTTAGTTTTGAGTTGAACTACAAAGTACATTAAACTTCAAAAAAGGATTGGCATTTAAAAATGAATTAAAATATCAAACATCACTATCACTACCATAATCATTTATCGTAAAATATTAAATAAGTATTCTTGATCTGCCATCCTTAAGCACATCGGAGGGTCGTCAGAAATCGGAGCGTGTGACAATGTGTCGACTGCGGTGCACCGCGGGCGTCCGTTGCCGACACCGATATCTCATATCAATAATAACAATCACCAAGACTACTACGTAACACAATTCAAACAGGCAGGTTAACTAGTAAAAACAACAACAAAATGACCTGTAAACTGGAACAAAGCCTTGAAACACCAAGAGCAGAGATACATGTGGGGCGACGTCGGCGCGTGGACTACGAAAATTTATCTCCAGTTACCTTTATAAATATAGCACCTATTTATGTATAAACGGGTCGGTAGTGATGTACCTATGCGCTGTCTAAAATATTTTAGGTTAAAATATATTTACACACATCTGAGGGCGAACCATAATCTATACTAAAGTAATGAAGTGAGAGTGTGAATTTGTTTGTTTGTACTATAGGACTGATTTGAAAAATTATAGATAAGGCTACATCGCATACCTGGCGGAGAGCACAGCAGAGCATTTCTTTGACAATTTAATAATCGTATTTGAATAAAGTCCACAATTACTGCGAGAATGTGAATGCGAGCATACGTCGTTATCTGAAGGGAACACTTTTTTGTTTTCACAGTAATTGTGAACTTTATTCAAATACGTATATTAAATTGTCAAAGTCAAATGCTCTGCTCTCTGCCAGGTGTCTGTGCCGAGCCGACTCTAATTAATGCTGAACGGATTAGAGTCGGCTACGGAACGCATGCTAATGCCATCTTGTAGCATCATATAACATTGTTGTTCTTATTAAGTTAAGACCTATAAGAGTATGTACTTATATTATATTAATTTCATATGTAATTAGTGTTATTAGAAAGCTATTTTCCACCGAGAATTCTAAATCACAAAGAATCGATAGAAGATAACGATTTTTTTTAAAGATATTTTAAGGTCATGTAAGGGACAAACAAGTCCTACTACAAACAGTATTTATATGTACATAATAAATGTCAGGCCTATATTCAACCCCTTTGGACGAAAATATTAAAAAAAGATAAGTCTCTTGTATTTTTAAATTTTTTGCGAGGATATAATTGGTTAATGCCGTCCCGGGTCTAGTCTTGTTGAGTCAAAACCAGTGTTCCGTGAGAACGAGCGCGATCCAATATGTGCAGGGGATTCATTCAGGGGGTCGCTTACGAGACTTGAAGCAAGCACGAAGGTCAAGGGTGAATTAAATAAGATAGTCGTTCTATTGAAGTCAGCCGTGTGAAATAAAATATTTAAACTACATTTTCTCTCGGCTTCGTCCTGAATAAGTGTCTAACGTTAAAACCTAAACAATTATAACATAAGTATAATATCTACGCCATTTAAAGAGCTCTCTATAAACCATTGTGTTTAGTATGAGCCACATACAGGTAAATTTTGATGTAAATTTCAATTTAAAATCCAACAATCCCGAGTTTAATTGCGTTGTGTTTGAAAGACTCAAAATCGTCGTTGCTGTCGCCATCGCAGACATTAAACTTGGGATATAAATTCACATCAAGAGTAACCCACCAGACCTGAAAGGTGTACCACAAAATCTTGTAGCAGGTAATAGTAATAACTGCCACGTCATTTTATACTAAAATAGTCGCTAAAACGTATTTAAAATAATTTTAAGAATCGTATTACAAAATCGCGTAATGCAAGTTTAGGTAAAATTGAAGATGATTGAATTGCACTGGGATGAATTGATCATGATGAGGTATTTGGTAAGTTCAATATATAAAAGTTTCATACGCCTTTGATAAATATCCTTTCATCGTATGGCAGGAAACAGTTTTTCTAACTTCTTAACTCTGAATATTTTCATTAAGAACTCCCCTCGTAACGTTTGTCCCTTACAAATTACATGCTGCAGCTATTCATATTTTACGCGATAACTTTATGCCTTGGCTACGAAATTAAAATAGCCTTCGAACCATAAATGATGTAAATAAAATATCAAATTACACCGATGTTTTATGAAGCCCTGAAATCCTAAATTTCACGCGTATATACATATCATAATAATATTATAGATAATTCCACATACTTTAAGAATACATTAACTTGCTTTTCTAATAGTAAAATGACCAGACCAGACGCGCGACGAACATGGTTATATTGTACACACAATGAGTGATTTTATTTTAGACTAGATTTTGGACTTTGGCTTCGTCCGTTAAAATTTTTTGGAATGTAACAAGTCCTACTGAAACACCTTTATCCTTAGGGATGCTAAATTTTCAAGGAAATTCTTTTTTTTTTCGTAAATACTTATTCGATTTTCCCGTGTTAATATTTTGTTATTACTAAGTTTCAACTACATCGATGTACGCGCGCGTTACTGCAAATTGAGCACCCAAATTAGTATAATTGCTTAGCGTGTTACATACCCTCCTAATATTATACTAATCCTACTAATATTATATTTCATTTACTATTTAATAATTTTATTCATAATATTTTGTTTGGCAGAGCAAACGTCAATTTAATGAAATCGACACTGACGGTTACATGAATGGAATCGGGTGTGCACTTGTGCACTGATATCAAAATAATGCGAGCGAAGGAGGCCGTGTCGTCGACAGCATCTGGTCGTAATTTAATTAAAGCTGAAGGAAATATTGATCGAAATGAAATTCTTTTGGAGACTTGCCTAAGTTATGTTCGCCATACTTAGTTGTAACGTACAACTTTCCCATAATGCTAACTTTCTCAGAATGACAACTTTTTCATAATAATAACTTTTCTAGAATTAATAATAGCTTTTCTAGAATGCCGAATTTCCTAGAATTACAACTTCCCATAATGACAACTTTCCCACAATGACGATTCCTAAAATTACAACTATTTTAAAATATCAATCTTATCAGCAGATATAAACAAAAACGTGTTTTTCAGGAAAATTCCGATTTCCACGCTTTTTTTTTCTGTGGGATCATAAAGATCCAGTGAGTTCACGTGGATCCCCTGGGGAATTTGGTTGACAGATGTAAAATGTTCCAGTTAATTGCGAATAGATTTGTGTTTAGGCCGGGATTATTCGCACCATGGAATTGGTGTCGCCAGACTAAAAAAAATAATTTATTTTGTATAGGTATCAGTCACTTGTGTATATTTATTTATTGGCAACATTTTTTTTTAAAATCGACTTTTTCAAATTGACACAAAGTTTATAACAGTTAATTGTTAGTTACGACTTTTAGATTTTGTCTAACTAAAATCGACGGCGCGAATAACATGTTTTTGCTCGCCGATTGTGAACCTTATCCACCATCTGTCAAATGTAAATTGCGTGCCGTACGTTCCGTACTCAATTAATTTATTAAACAATTTTCTATAAAATGTAAAATGTATAAAAAATAAACCTTTTAAAAAAAGTGCACCGACTTCAAAAATTTGCACTGAAAAGTAAGAAATAATAAAAATTTCGTCGTAGAATTTGAAGACGGTTGGTGCCAAATTAGGATACAAAACTAAGTAAATATCTAAGAAGATAAAGATTTGTTCAATATTATCTATGTTTGTATGTACTGATGATCGTAGGTTCCTAATGAATTGTCTAGATTAGTGAATTTGGGAACTAAGTTGTTTCTAATTTGGCACCAACCGTCTTCAAATTCTACGACGAAATTTTTATTATTTCTTACTTTTCAGTGCAAATTTTTGAAGTCGGTGCACTTTTTTAAAAGGTTTATTTTACCCTTTTAAGTGATTTTGCTGCCTTGAGAGACAAATAATAACGCAACTAAAAAAATATTGATGAAAAATAAAAAAAAAAAAAACGCTGTGGATGTGATTTGAACCATGTGCTTGTGCATCCTATGACTCCCCATTACATTTTAACCGCTAGACTATCGTCACGAAAATTGACAACTTTGTGTCAATAGCAACCGTTGCTAAGGCTTTTTCTGATACATAATTTTCAGCCGTAAACAGAAATTAATTACTGAATTCCTGAAAAACTACTGAACCGATTTTCGTCATATGTCTGTGAGATAATGTCGAGAAATTATAATGTCTTAAAAAAATAAGTTGTCAAAATCGGTACTTATTTTATCGAGATATCAAGAAAAATGTACTTTTAAAGTCAGTTTTTTCAAAATTTCTGAAAAACTAATGAACCAATTTTTATGAGAGAAAAATGGGACCAATCCGGAAGAATTATCTGTCGATTAAAAAAGAAACCATGAAAATCGGTTCACAATTGGCGGAGTTATCGATGTACATACATACATAATTAAAAAAAAAAAATACGGTCCGAATTGAGAACCTTCTCCTTCTTTTTTGGAAGTCGGTTAAAAATAACATCGAATTTGTTTACTTATTAGAATAAAATAAAATACATTATTATCAGTGATTGTACGTTATTTAAACTATATAAAAATACTAGCGGACCCGGCAGACGTTGTCCTGCCCAAACGTTGACTTGCCCGCACTACCCCTACCCCTACTCCTACCCCTACCCTACCCCTACCCCTATATAAAAAAAAATTTAGGGGTGGACCACCCTTAACATTTAGGGGGATGAAAAATAGATAGTAGCCGATTCTCAACCCTAACGGATATGCATACAGAATTTCATAAGGATCGGTCAAGCCGTTTCGGAGGAGTATGGGAACGAACATTGTGACAGGAGAATTTTATATATTAGATGATTGTGTATTTATTTTCTTTCACTGTCAACACCCCTATTACTCATGTGGGATCGGTGCATAAAAAATAGATTCAATTTATGTTTCACAATGAATCAAAAAAAGTAAAGATTCTCATGACGCCTATTTGTTGGATCCTCTATGTACATATTTAGCTGTGAAAAAGATATTTAAGATATTTCAGTAATGTAAAAAGAAATATACAAATGCTTCCTCAACTTATATTTGTTGTTTGGATAAAAAATAACATTAATATTTATTAAAATTATGATTAAACATAAAATAAATTGTTGTCAGTCAAATTTAAATTTACTTTGCCTTAAAAAAACTTGATGCTGATATTTTGACTGATACCATAAAAAAATCGATGGTGACAATAACCTCGCCGTTATGTTTAACCTAGTAGCCCAGTGAGTTGAGTGCTAACGTCACCTGATCAATCCGTAATGCGTGTTACAAACGCTCACCAAAGAAATGTCGGGTAGTTATTTTTAAATCACGGCGCCCGAGTACGATCATCTGCAGCAATGTTAAGGTTGAATTCCAATACGATTGCGTCAGAAACCGTCAATATGATACCATGAATGTAGGAATTGATGTTTATGGCATCCCTTAAAACTGTTAAAAGCCGACGGAAATTTTTATTTACTTCTTACATTTACGTACATAACTATACGTATTTATATACAAGCTAGATGATGCCAAAAGACTCGCCCGTATTAGGTGTATCATATATAAGGAAGCCTTAAAGAAATCGAGATGAAACAAGCAAATCTATTATAAATTTCGATATTTCGATAACCCCATGTTCACTAAAAGTTTAATAAAATCTGGACAAATATTGTGATAATCATTCTAAAAACAGTTATTTTGATGTTACAGACAGAGACAGGCAATTTGATTTTATGTTAATGATTATGAAATAAAGCGAGCGGAGCAGTAGCGAAAAGCTAGTTAGTTTAATAGACAAATGTATTGCCATGCAAAAACTGTTACTAATTGACATAGAAGGAAATGTAAATTAATTAGAATTAGTTGTAGAAATCTAAAGACGATGGTAAATGGATACGTGGGCGTGTCGTCATAACAACTAGTACGATACTAAACTTGTAGGTATGTCCAATTATGAGCTCTAAAATAACTATGCGTTTTAATATAGAACTTCGATATCTTTGACTTCATACGAGCAAAATGACAGTACCAACTGTATTTTTAGTTTTCGTGCTTTATATCAATCAATGATTTTTAAGAAGTAGCGGCATAAAGTGAAACGACGTGTCACCTGTTCTGTTCTATGTAATCAACTCCCTAAATGTAGACATTGTTACTAGCAAGTAGCAAGCTATAAAATTATTTATTCATGGAATAGTAACTATATTACGATTACTAAAATGATCAGTTAAGACAACTAGTAAGCCTATACACCACGCACACCTCACAGCCTTTGTACAGTGCGGTTTGACAAGAGACACCATTAACATCATGTCCACATTTAGCGAGTTGCTCACATTAAACAGAACAGATGGCAAGCCTATCGCAGCACTGCTCACTACTGCACATAAGAAAAAATGCGGGGACGTTTTCTTAAAAAAATCAGCTCCAAAGCAAAAATACAAAGACAAAAGATGTGAAATTTATATATGTGTTGAGAGAATTGTATGTCATGTTAGTCTCAACTAAACATGTTTGTTTTCATCTTTTCATTCTTATGTTTCATAACTCAAACCTCACATAAAGAAATCCGAACTCGTGCTCCAATTAAAATAAACATTCCCACCGAAATAGCGGACTATATCAAAGTAAATTATGTCACATTCACGCAAGCGCCTCTCTCATAGTAAAAATAGTACCGCTTATATTAAAACCAGACTATCGACCTATGCAAACTAAATTGAGATTTGTAATGAATCGTGATGAATATTAAATCGGAGTGCGATTTCAAAATAGATTAAAATGCAGGTCTGAAAATATTTCATGAATAAAATTTCCTGGCTGACTTTTCAACGTTAATTACAGAGGTGTCTGCAGTATTATTACCACAGTCTTTATACTTTGCGGCGCGGCCAAACACACTGGTAACAACGACCACATTTAGCGAGTAGCTCATATTAAAAGAAACACCTGTCAAGCTTGCGATTAAGACGGAAGATCGGAAAAGACGGCGACGGAATGACAGCGAATTGACGGTTTCTCTGACGGTCTGAACGTCCAATGCTCTATGCTCTATTGCCGTTCTATTATAATAAAACAATTCAAGTAATGTTTAGCACTGTAAAATTTATAAATGGTTACATAGGTGAAAATCAAACATAATAACAGGTGTTGAGACAGATTAGTAAATTAAACTTAAAAACATTCAGATTTATAGGATGAATGATTATAGAAACACAAAGGCACTACAAACAGGAATGTACTGCAAGTGATGTAACATAATGAACATTTACAACATAACCATTTGTCAAACACGAGGCGGTAAGAAGTGACCCGCAACAAATGTGTTACAAATCACCTACACAGAGATCTGTTGTTTTTAAACGAAGCGTCATTCATAATGAGCAGCACACCACAGAAAGCCCGCGGGATAAATAAAAGCGAAACATAACATGTGTAGTGTACCAATTACTCCGCTAGAGCGAGTTGATATACAGAGGTATGGCCAAATCTAATTATATCTATGTGCAATAGGTTGCGTTCACTCATTCACAAAGCTCTTGCCACTTAGCTGAAGCTTAGACGGCCCCGCTGTCAAAGTGCTGCATTTACTAAGTTTCGAAACTCTTTTACACCCCTTTCCTATTTTGTAATTTTAAATGCAGCAAAGCAAGCTTTATTTAAATACAGAGCGAAGCATCTCTAATTAAGAATGGCGTTATTCACAGCAGTATAATTGACATTAAATGTTAAAAATAAAATTCAGCTCTGAAATGCGATGCCTCGTTCAGTACGAGACACACTTTTTTTTTAGTTTCATATAATTGTCCCTGGGACTGAGAAGGCTTTTAAAAATTAAATATTTAAACACTTTTAAAATGCATTGAGTAGAGAGGAAATCGAAGCATCTATAAGTAATTTTACCTAGGATACATATGTATATCATCACGCCTGTTTCCCATAGGGATAGGCAGCGAGTCCATACTCACTTTTTTCGATCTTTGCATACTTCTCTTGCTTCATCCACATCCATACATAGTTTCATACATCACATACCTACATGTAATTTTACTTTAAATAGATATTGTATTATATGTAGAAGAAGATGGAAGCACCGGATAACGTAATTTTACCTACCGTTGTCTTTTATCTAGAAACTTGAGCAGTTGTTTTTCTAGAGATATTGGTAATCTGAGAGATCAACCAATTATAATGTTTCTACCTCTTCTTGTTCAGAAGATATTCAAACTTAAGTTTTTGATGAGATATATTTTTGCTTGCTTTAGGTATAAACATTCTAAAAATAACAAATAAAATCTAAAATAGATGCCAGGCTACGTGATAAGATAATCTGATAGACTATGAAACAGAATGAAGTTCATCTCAAAGCTCATCAACGTGCCGCTGTCCCCGCCAGCTGGTTTACTGGAGTTTTCATTAAATAACGGTTGGAAATTGATATTTTACAGTTGGCTTACGACGTTTACGATAAGATTAAGATTGAAGAGAAAATTGAGTGGACTTAATGGAGCTTTATGTAAGAAGAAAATATCAGATAACCGACAAACCGAGTGATTTATAGCTGTTGTAATAAAAAAATATCGTTAATGAAAGTGACACTTTAAATACGTTTTAACATTTAAATTCTACCTCAACGAATGTAAAAAATTATGTTCATAAAATAAATGAAATAATGTTAAAAGTCCTAAGTTCAGTTGCTCCTAGGTTTGCCTAGTCAATCCTCAGGTTTATGAGATCTTAGTCAAAGCCCAGAACTATCGTGTGTTTCGGTCTTTGGCTAATGATTTAATCCTAGGATAACTCATTTAGGAGTTTCAGTAGACAAACGTAGATGGTTTAGACCTGGTAAACATGCTACTTTTTTCCCTAGGATTTGAAACATTTCTATTTCAGGGTTAGACGAAGGGCGTTGATCAAACCACCTAGATTTGATCAACCTAGGACTAGTTATTCCGCGGATAGAGCACAAATCGACCTTTGAGTCTAACATATATTATGGTAAGTAAATCTATTTACTTCTCCCGAGAATCATGTTGCCGGAACAAAGGATACCCAGCGGAAGGCATAATTCTTTCTCATTTATATATTTTTATGACCGATTTGGTTCTTATTGCCATCTTTATTTGACCTTATTGTACGTTGCCCATCACAACCTCAGAGCTACTTGACTACCTACGGCCGGTATAAAGCAACGCATATGTGCAGAATTAATAGACTTTTACGTACCGGCAACACGCAGAGAGAACATAAGTTTGTAAGCAGCACTCACGATTAAAATTAAGAGGCATATAACCGAGAAAACGTTTAATAAAAATTATAGAAGCACTTAGTATCTAAACAAGTGCGTTCGTCACGGTTCACGGTTGGAACATTATTGTGCAAGACTCGTGCCCAGAGTTCCTATTCAATTTCAAATAAGGAAAGCGCGCGCGTGCCCCTCTTGTAGGACAGTTACCAGCTGTATGGAAGGCGTAAATAAAAAGGCCTCCAAATTAGTGCTATCAAATTTAAGTTGCTAATTTATGTTAAATTGTTTAAACGTTTCATTACAAAAACTATTCTTTTATAGTTATATTTTTAACAGACTTTAAAAAAAAAAGGAGGAGGTACTCAATTCGACTGTAATTCTATTTGCGTATGTGATGCGATTACTCCGCCAATTGCGAAACGATTTTGATGGATTCTTTTTGAATCGACAGAGAATTCTTTCGGTTTGATCCCATTTTTGGTTTGGTGAAAACTGGGTCAGTAGCTTTTCCGAAATTTTGTAAAAATAAAATTTTCAGGCAATTAATAGTCGTAACATATATGTCGATTTCAATGGTTCCTTTTTTAATCGACAAAAAATTGTTTAGGCTTAGTCTCATTTTTGGTTTGGTAAAAATTGGTTCAGTAATTTTTCAGAATTTAAAAAAAAACGTATTGTTCAGTTAATTATATTCATAACATTCAGAGGAGGTTCTCAATTCGACTGGAATTTTATTTGTGTGTATGTTATGCGATTACTCCGTCCATTGCGAACCTATTTGAATGGTTTCTTTTTTAATCGACAGATAATTATTTTGAATTTGTCCCATTTTTGGTTTGGTGAAAAAAGGTTCAGGAGTTTTTCTAAAATTTTGAAAAAACTTATTTGTCAGGCAGATTTAGTCATAACGTACATTTTGTAACGTTACTAACAGCAAAATCACTTATTAGGTTACAAACAAAACACATGTTTGCAATAAATTGTCTAGATTAGTGTATTTTAGAGATAGGTAGTTTCTAATTTGGCACCGACCATCTTCAAATTCAACGACAAAATATTTAATTATTTCTTGCTTTTCAGGGAACAATTTTAAAAAGAAGTAAATTCTCTGTATGGCACGTTGCGCGTTGCATCTAATTGCTGTGCACCTACGGCACCTCTTATGTAACAAAACTGTAAATAAACCTTTACAATCAAACAGTACTATAATAATGCTTTCAATAATAAAGTACAAAACTACGGACACTACGTCACTGCGTATTTATGTCTATATCTATCTATCATCACGCCTTTCATCCCAAGAGGGGTAGGCAGAGACAATCGAATGCCATTTGTTACGATCCTGACATATCTCTTTCGCTTATTTTATTTTCATCATACCTTTCATACGTGCTCGTCGATTGTGTGTACTTTTAATCATCCATCCATCAATATATCGATCAATATATTTTTTATAATATGTTCAATAAAAGTACACCTAGGTCGTCCTCTGCCAGCATTTCCTTTCACTTCAGCCATATAAACCTTTTTAGTCAATCTTTCATCCTTCATTCTTTCAACGTGTCCAAACCAGCGTAAACTACTTTTCTTCATTTTAGTGACAACATCATCTTTCACTCTTCTCTAATGACATCGTTCCGGATGCGGTCAATACTCATATGACTGTAGAATATTATAGAGCATTTTATGATATTTGATAAGAGTTACCGTTATGTACACAAATTATAGAGTCCCTTAACTTTGGAGTACGTAGCACAAAGGACTGAATATAGGTTCGTACGAACGAACGGTATAAACTGCAGGAATGGAATTTCGAGTACCTTCGGTTACTTCAGTTTGCAATTGAATTCGGATCGTGACACTCAGCACAAACTGTCCAGAATTTGTCGTATAAAATGCGGAAAGGCAAGCCATTATTATAAAATTTAACCATAAAACCATTATAAAATACAACTACATTGTAGGGCAACGGCAAAATTCCATTTTCTCGAAGGAATGAGATATTATACCGGGATAAAATGTAGGTAGCCTATGTCACTCTCCGGTGTCGATGTCAATCTGTTGGTCAGTTTTGACGTGAAAGGACAAATAAACACACTTTCACATTTATAATATTAGTTAGGATTTGGATAATATTTATTACTAGGCTGCGCCTTGCGGTTGCACCCACGTTAATTGTTACGGCCCCGCCCCTTTTATTTTTTAAATACGACTGGTAGTTCCAGAGATTGGCGCGTTCAAAGAAACAAACTCTTCAGCTTTATTATTAGTGTAGATTCATAACTATATAGCTAAACGTATACACTGTTTCAGAATTTAGTGATATTTGTCAGACTCTGTACGAGTAAGTTATAAAAACCTAATACCTAAGTGCAAGTTCGATTAACGTACCCACCAAGGGATTCAGCCAAGGCTAGTCTGGCTGGAGTACTGGCTGTAATTTAAAAATTGATACTAATGTTGGAAATTCTATTTACCCAAAATATAACGAGAGTTTTCAGAATGAAAATACCATGAAAAATCGTTTCCATAAGGACCGCCTTATATTTTGCTTTCTTCGAAAAAACACATTTACATATTAATAAGTGTGCTTTTGGGACTAAACAACGAAGCGACACGAGCATATGATCGTAAATTAAAACATTCATAAAATAACTTACACGTGGCCACATCCGTCGTTAGCGTTATATTTTTCTAAAACAATCTATTAATATGATACACGTTTAAACTTCAGTGGGTGGCGATTGTGATAAGCAGTTATCTATCTATACTAAAAATAAAGGTGAAGAGTTTGGTTGTTTGAAAGCGCTAAACTCTGGAACTACCAGTCGGATTTGAAATTCTTGAGGTAGGTTATAGGCCATATAATATCACGCTACGACCCATAGGAGCGGAGCAGCAACTATTAACGCGGTTGCAACCGCAACGCACAGCTAGTAATTATATAATTTGAAAATCATCTCTGTAAATTATTGCGTATCGATGGTATACTGGTGTAGGTATAAAATACATCTTACAAACTCGATCTCGAGTATTTTCCGCATATCTATCTATCAAACAGATTACAACATTAAGAATCGAAATCCATAATATAGCATTGATAATTTAAAGTATAACTCAGATGATGGTCTTCAAAAACTCATTACAAAATACGTAATATGGAATAAAAACTATGAATATTGTTATGATTCATACAGATCTGCTTAATGTCTGCGAAGTTCGTGAAATGTTTTCAATACGCATCTAATTTAATAAGCGGATTTTTTTGTATTTAAAACTTACTCCAGAGCATGCTGCTTTTAAAATATACCTAAATATTTGAAGCGTATTATTTACGTTACTCCTCACACATCGCATGTTTGCTTTTGTATTACCATTTATATTGTTCACAGATATACGTATTATTAACTGCTAAACTATGAAATGTATAAACATTTTTACATATTGTACAGAATCATCGAAATGTTATGCGCTCACTTTATTCTTAATTAGTTGTCGTCATTACGTATTTATTATCTCTACTTAAAATTAGTTAACGAGTTAAATAAAGCAAAAGGCTAGCTGAACGATACTAATTAATTAAGAATTTAATCTAAGAATAATTGTTTTTGTTTATATTTAGGACAATTCCAAGTAACAAAAAGGTTGTATACAGTTTCTGCGGATTTATGTTACATATTAATACAATTGATAAGATATATTATTTTTATACTTTGTGAATCAAAGAAGTATCACTTACATTATTAAGACATGTAGGCACAATGCTCATCGACAACTACAGGTAGGTATATTTTTAATTGAATACTATACATAAATTTTCTTCAAATGATAACTTGTGTTTCATGCGCCCCATATTTGTAAGAACTTGTATAGTGTAAAAAATAAAAGGTACCAAAACATAATTATTCATGCAAAAAAATTAAATCAATCAGGAGATGTCCTGACTTATTAAAATAACGTAATATAACTTTGATCTTATCGTTGAACTTTATTTGGTTACCTACTTGAATGGCCGTTTTGTGACGACGACGATGAAGTGAGCACACGCGACATTTTGTGATACGCACTACGAAAAGCTTTTATGCGAGCTCGATGAGATGTTTCAGATGGTCCACTATCACTAGTTTCAACACTAGAGACACTTTCCTCTGTACCGTTAGAGGCCATGTTACATAGATTTTATAAGTCCCGGAAGTCGCGGAGAGGTCCGAGCTGAATGCAGCTCAGTAGGCTTCTGGCCGATTTCACAGCAGCGTGCACTGTGCCGCTGCAGAGGCGTGCAACAGACAGCATGCGCGACAAAAACGGGCGGGCGCACAGCCGTGGACCGCCCGCCCAACTGATCAGAGCCAAGCACGCCCATTGTCGTTGTTTCTTACAAAGTCCGAGAAACCAAGGCGTCGTCATTACATTCGATATAAACAGCAACAAAAATGATGGCCCGAGGCCAATGCTACGTCGAGATAATGACAAAAGTTACTTTAGTTTTGTAACTGATACTAATCATTGCACGGTTTCACGACCGCGACTTTACAGATGTTGTTCAGACTTTTAGTTTAGTTAGTGCACAATTTTCGTAACTAATCGCGTCGTAATGATACCTCATCAAAGTCATGAAACATGTTAAATACTTAATTCAATTTCGTACAACCAAACATAGTACAGGGTGGTAACTCTTGGCGTAAATTTAAATCCAATTCCTGAGTTTAATTTCATTGTGATGGCAACAGTATCAACAAATTTTATTGAAATCGAATTGAGTTTGAATAAGTTGTCAAATATGCTACGCGATCGCAATGAAAATAAATTTACGATATTAGGATTAACATAAGAGTAAGTTACCTGAGCAGTCTTCTTTAGTTTATAAAATAAAAATGGATTTGACAGAATAAAAGCTGACAACAAAATACGTTTTACATTTTCCACGAAGGAAAGTAATTTAGGTAATGGGCTTCGAACGTCGATTATGTATAACCGTCGAGCTAGATATAGTACTTGTTCCGTTCGGGGTTGGCAGTGACAACAAATAGTGCTCCTATATTCAGACCATGAACATCCTTCTTTACAACCTATTGCAGGTACGGCGATGGGCGAGACCGGTCTCTATCTCACTCTAGTGGAGGTTGTGTGCTTGATGTTTACATGTAGCTATAGTCAGAATGACCTAGATTAAACATTCTATAAACAAAGAAACCAATTACAACCATATTACTGAAAAAACTGAAAAATATTTAAAAAATGGCGTGTGATAAGTTCTTACGATACCATTAAAATTTAAGAAACTAGTAAGTATCACATACCATAAAACCAATGGGTACGATGGATGCATGCTATTTATGTATGCGGAATCACTACATAGTATAAAACAAAGTCGTCCCGCCGTCTGTCAGTCCCTATGTATGCTTAGATCTTTAAAACTACGCAACGGATTTTTAATAGATAGAGTGATTCAAGAGAAAGGTTTATATGAATATAACATGCATATTATAGTAGAGAACCACTGATAATTTTAGAGGTACCTTAAATACATGGTGCATTTAATGTAGATCAATATGGCCCTTTACAGCATGCAATTTAAATGAATATTTTCGAAGATATTACATTTTTAAAATGCAATGCCGCAGTTGCGGCGGCACCGGCGTAATAACAAAAAAGCTGTGAACGTTGTAGGTATATAAAGACATTCTGAAGTATTTAGTATCAGCATTGCTTGCACCCGTGCGAAGCCGGGGCGGGTCGCTAGTATGAAATAAAGTCGACGCATCACAGAGCAACGAACTCAGTTTTACGCGCGGCTTATTTTGTCCATAACTCTTTAGAAAAATGTGAGCGGGATGGACTACTATTAAAATCGATAAGGTAACCAAGGATAAGATAAGATAGAATATATTCACATACCAGAAATATGAGAAAGTAGGATTTCTCAACAAAATCGGTATTTTGAAAAACACGAAAAGGACTTCGGATTTTCTATGTTTTTACAAAAACTATTAGAATTATTAAATTCCAGTTAGTGTATTCTTAAAGTATGTGAAATTATCTATCTTTTAATGTCGAGAAAATTTAAAATTAGTAAATATATTAAGAGAACTCGAGTCGCTAACTTGGCTGAAATACGCGTGAAATTTAGGATTTTCAAGGCTTCATAAAACTTAGGTGTAACTGATTTTGGTTATTTTCTTTCCATGAGAAACTTTAGAATTTATTTATCTTTGAAAAGCAATTTTTATTTCGAGCCTAGCACATACAGTTATCGCGTAAACTGGAAAAACGAAACATCTGATTTGTATGGGACAAAAATCATGAGGCGGCCCCTTGACTATTCTTTTCAAAATATTCTCCTCGATGATCAATACACTTTTGCATACGTTTAAACCAATTTTCGTAAAAAAATTTCCACTGTGTCACCGAAACGTGCATTTTAAACGCCATATAACGGCTTCTTCGCGCGTCGAAAATCGGAGCCGGTCAATTCAATGTTTTGGCTTTCCAAATACCGAGTTGTTTCAATCGACGTGTGACAACTCGCATTGTCATGATGGAAGATGATTCTGCGTTTATGGTTGGTTTCTTTGATTTTACGAAAGACTTCTGGCAAACAAATGGTTGTATACCATTACGAATTGACCGTTGTATGAGTCTCTAGTGGTCTTGTTGCCACGTACGTGTCCGTTTATACCGAAAAACTTGGCGACCATTTGCTTCAAGGTGCTTTTGGCACCAACAACTTTTGGTGGTTGGGTACATCTTGAAAGACCCACACTGTTGACTGCTGTTTAGTTTCGGGATCATAAACATATATCCATGATTCGTCACCAGACAGAGCTTTTGACGCACCATGATCTTTTCTAACATTTTTTCGGACCAATCAACGTGTTTTTGTATTTGACAGGACGTCAATATATGTGGTATCCATCGCGAACATTTTTTTATTACTGCCAAATTTTGATGTATAATCTTGTGTATGCACGTCATAGTAATGCCCAGGCTTGCCTCTATCTCACGATATGTCACATGGTGATCTTGCATTATTAGATTTCCAAGCATCGATGTTCTTTGGTAAAACCACCGATTTTAGACGACCTTCTTTAAACTCATCCGTGAACGACCACCGGCCACGATTAAATTCGCCAAACCAGTGATATACTGTAGCCAAAAAAGTAAATTTTACCATGGAGGTAACATATCGCGAATAAACTCATTATGTTGGTCAATTCAGCATACATAAATAGCAACCTATATATGTATTATACATTATAACTGTAAGCTTTGATTTGGCGCCTATGTCGATTATACTTGTCAAAAATTCGTAGAAACCTGATAAACATGTCAATGCGTTTTAACTTCCACACCTATTAGTAAATATTATAATAGCGAAAGTTTGTGAGTATGGATGGATGTTTGTTACTCCTTCACTCAAAAACTACTGGACGGATTTTTATGAAACTTTACAATGTTATACCTTATACATCAGAATAGCACATAGGCTATAATAGACAAAAAGAGCATACCATATTGTAACCGTGCGAAGCCGGCGGCGGAGTCACTAGTAAGTTTGTATGTTACTATTAATAGAAATACGGCTAAATAACTTAGTAGACAAATTAAAAACAAATTATTCAGAAGTTGCGTACTATTCAATTTGGCCTATACCTAACTATGACAGAAGTTGTCAACATTTGAATTTCATATTCTACGTTACGTTACGTTCTATATTGAAAAACATTTGCCTATTTCCATTACAAACCATGAAAATGTTACAACAACCTGAATATTTGTTTCTAACTTCTCGTGGCGAGCACTTTACTTAGAATAAAATAAAATAAGAATTTAGAATAAAATATATCACGATTCCGGCACTTTAGGACATTATTGCTATAACAAAGATGATGGAAACCAGTGGAAGCTTATTCTAAAAGCTTTGATATGGGATCCATGCAGTCTGTATTGATTAAAAAGGCCAAAAGCTCCCATTGTCCTTAGTTCCTCTACATGACGGCGGGTGGTCACACGTACACGTACTTTAATATCACAATAACACACCTTCACAGTCTTTATATCTTGCGGTATGGCCAGAGACACCAGCAACATTGTCATCTTTTTGTCAGTTATCCATATGACACAGAACAGGTGGCAATGTTGCACTTAATGGACCTAGATGGACCTACTTCTTTAACAGACGCAAGTACCTGTTACTTTAAGAAGCGCGGCCATTGGGTTACGTGCTCTCAGAAGAACGAGAAGTCGTTTGACCTACAATTCTTAAATGAAATTGGTGTTACCATTTTTGTCACGAGTGAGGTTTGAACTTTTGGTCCCCCAGTTTCTAGTAAAAGCTTTACCAAATCAGGCAATCGATCCCTTATATATAATATTTCATACAATAACAAACTATAAAATAATAGAAGTATCTAGACAAAGCGTGGACATAATGAATTTGTATCTATAATTCAATACGTCCCACATGAGTAATTAATTACCTAACAATGGACAACATTTCATTTTTCGTAAGGTACCAAAATGTTGTAGGCGATTTGAGTTCCGGCTACGGCAACACCTATTCGGGAACACGTGACATTTCTACAGTATATTATACTCTTTGCATTTCTATAACATAATATACTCTGTGGCTTGACTGACACTGTCTGTCACTTTCTTTGGGTGGCTGTTTATATTTCTTATTTTTAGTCCTAGCTAAGGTTTTTAGTTTATAAGTTTAAAATTCAAAATTAAATTAAAAATATAAAAACTCAACCAAAAATAAAATACGTGTCTCTTGTTTTTTAATATATTTTTAATTAAAGTAATAAAAATGGGTGATAAAAAAATTAAATGTTGTCCATTGTTGAAACATAAATTTTTCTAAAGACTTTTTTTAATAATTTGTTTATCGCTTTTATTTCAGGTTATAGGTATAAATAGTAGACTGTTCACCAAGTGGCCGATTATCAATAAAACAAGTGTGCAATTAGGAACGAGCCGTAGAAGGCGAGGATCACACCTAGGAGGTAAATACAAGAAATTAACAGTTTCAACAAAGCAACACGCACGTCTTTTTCACTTATATTGAAGACTTGGCTGTATGGTAGTTTAGCTTTGCCTTTTCCGAATCAAATTTATAGAACGAAAAGAACTACTTCCCGGTCAGCGGGCACTGAGCGGAGCTAAATTATTATTAACCGACTTCCAAAAAAAGAAGGAGAAGGTTCTCAATTCGGGTCGTATTTTTTTATTTTTTTTTTTAATGTAGGTATGTATGGACATCGATTACTCCGCCAGTTGTGAACCGATTTTGATAATTTATTTTTTAATCGACAGGAAATATGTACCTATTTTGACAATTTATTTTTTAAGGATATAATAATTTCTCGAGATTATCTCACAGACATATGACGAAAATCGGTTCAGTAGTTTTTCATAAATTAAGTAATTTGCCTCTGTTTACTGCTGTATTTTATTTATTTTTTCATCAATATTTTTTTATTTGCGTTAATATTTGTCTCTCAGGGCAGCAAAATCACTTAAAAAGGAAAAATAATCGTTTTAAAAAAAAGTGTACCTACTTCAAAAATTATGCACCGAAAAGTGTGCTCTCCGAAAGCAAATTCACGAGTCACTATAAAAAAAATACCCAAATCACTTCAAGTGTGCCTATAAAATTTTAAAGAGTTCTCGATTTCTCCAGGATCCCATCATCAGATCCTGACCTGATGACCATGGGACTACCTGGAAAGTATACCCTTTCAAACAAAATAAAGAAAATACTCAAATCACTTCAAGTGTGCCTATAAAAATTGAAGAGTTCTCGGTTTCTCCAGGATCCCATTATCAGATCCTGACCTGAAGACCATGGGACCACTGTGAAGTATACCCTTTTAAACAAAAAAAAAATTTCCAAATCGGTCCAGGTAAGTAATCGGGGAACATACATAAAAAAATAAAAATTTCCGACGAATTGAGAACCTCCTCCTTCTTTTTTGAAGTTCGGTTAAAAAGTAAGAAATAATAAATATTCGTCGAAGAATTTGAAGACGGTTGGTGCCAAATTAGAAAAAACTTAGTACCCAATTTCACTAATCTAGACAATTCATAAGGATCCTACGATCATCAGTATATACAAACACATAATATTGAACAGATCTTTATCTTCTTAGATGTTTACTTAATTTCGTAACCGAATTTGGCACCAACTGTCTTCAAATTCTACGACAAAATATTTATTTGTTCTTACTTTTCAGTGGAAATTTTTGAAGTCGGTACACTTTTTTTTATTAGGTTTATCATATGAATTTTCATTCCGCATATTTGTTTGACCGCAACTAGGTACTTTTCGTTCTGCTTTTGATGACGTAAATATGTACCTAGTTTCCGAGCAGGTGTAGTATAAATATTACATACGAATGCAAATAGAAATAATTACAGGAGTAGACAATGTAAATTGGATGTTGGGAACTGTATTGTGGTCACACAAAATCAATTAGTGGATGCTCCCTACTCACAGAATATATTATTACGTTGCCCCGGCTTCGCATGTGTCAATATCGGTTTACAACAATTTGAATACCTACACAAATATGCTTATTATTACTATTAGAGATAGATATGTGCTATGCGGACTTTCTTGTAAACTAACACAACACACCTTGACGGCCAATATATTATACGACGCGGTGTGGCAAGAGGCACCACTAACAGTTTCCCCTTTTTTCCAGTTGTTCATATGAAAACCAAGTGGCAAGCCGGCGACTTAATGAACTTCTTTAACAGATGTATTTAATTTTAATTTAATATCTATTCTTAAAAAATATTGGTGTTTAAAATTGTTGGTACTAGTAGAAACCTAGGAACTGAACCAGAGACATTATTCATTCACATTATTCATTATTCTGCACAATTATTTCCTACATAATTTTGTTATATATCTTTGACAGATTAGACAGCATACGACATGAAAGCGCGCTGAAGCTAACTTTTATCTCGACTTGATTCACGAATACTGCTTATATTCAGCTCTTAAATGTTATTGGTCCATGTTTAATACCTTCCTCTTGAACAGTCTACCTGTTAGTGAAAGCGTCTCAAACCCCTACACTCTACAGTATTATTAGATAAGCCTACACAGACAAACTTTATTTTATAATATGTAGTGACGGTAGTAACCCTCTTATAAGCTTCAGACTACAAAGTTAAAAGAGTACCTACTTGGCACAAGATTATTTCCGGTAGAAAATAATCCTATTAGGAGTACCTAGGTGTCTGCCCGAGTACGGAGCTTTGAGCTAATAATTTTGAAATATTCGCTATTTCGTAACAAAACTAAGGGATTGAATAGAATACCTGTCAAAATTGTTTCATCTCGCAGATTTCAAATTCAATGTCACAAACTTAAAGTAAATCTGTCTTCGCAGAAATTTCCAGAATTTCTGTCGGAAAATAAAAGACAATTTTAGACGGTAATAATAATTTGCTTGTTCTGCGCCCTAAAATGTAAGCACTCGACTTAGGAAAATTACAAGTTTATAAATCACATAAATATTAAAGTCTCCATTATTACGAAAAACTTTTATAAATGCTTCTTTCAAGTCCATACAGACTATTACAGACTACAAAACAACGGATCGACGTGATATTTTGGGCAGAGATAGTTGAAAGTGACAGGCTACCTGCGTTAGAATCCGGAAATCCTTCAGGATAAATTCTTACTTTGGTCAAAAATTTTCACGGGCGAAGCCAGGGGAGTAAAGCTAGTTTAAAATAAACACACAAACATTTAAAATTGTCATATAGTGCGAGTGATACAAATTAATATACCTACAAAAAGTGTACCGACTTCAAAAATTTGCACTGAAAAGTAAGAAATAATAAAAATTTCGTCGTAGAATTTGAAGACGGTTGGTGCCAAATTAGGATACAAAGTAATAAACATCTAAGAAGATAAAGATCTGTTCAACATTATCTATGTTTGTACTGATGATCATAGGTTCCTAATGAATTGTCTAGATTATGTAGTGAATTTGGGAACTTAGTTGTTTCTAATTTATCACCAACCGTCTTCAAATTCTACGACGAAATATTTATTATTTCTTAATTTTCAGTGCAAATTTTTGAATTCGGTACACTATTTTTTTTAAAGTTAATTTGAACCATTTGCATCCTGAGCTGCACCATACCATACCATACCATATCTTTAGCCGTTAGACCACCTTCGATACAAAAATTGACAACTTCGTGTCAATAGCAACCGTTGCTAAGGCTTTTCTTTGATACATAATTTTCAGCCGTAAACAGAGACAAATTATTGAATTTCTGAAAAACTACTATATCCTTAAAAAAATAAGTCGTAAAAATGGATACATATTTCATCGTAATATTAAGAAAAATGTTTTCAAAATTTCTAAAAACTACTGAACCAATTTTCACTAAAAAAACTGACCCTTTCAAACAAAATAAAAAATTTCCATATCGGTCCAGGCGTCTTCAAGTAATCGGGGAACATACATAAAAAAAAAAGATTCCGACGAATTGAGAACCTCCTCCTTCTGTTTTGAAGTTCGGTTAAAAAGAAATATAAAGATAGTAAAAGTTGGCGTTAAGTTACTTTTAATCTACTATTATTATTTATTTGTTTTATTCGTATTAGTTGTATCATTGATGGGACTACAGAAAAGGCAATACACACAACAATGCAACGACAGTGAATAAAAGAGAATTCCCCAACGCATGTCGCTGGAAAGTTGTATATACCTAGGCTGTTTGATAAGTACCCGTTTTCTAAATATATTAATATCACTGGCCGAAAATAAGTATACCACCTTTTTAAGCCATTTTTTCAGAGGCGGGAAAATTAAAAAAAAAATGGCATTCTTTTGTTTTTTTCTCATTTGACAGCGATTTAGTGAAAGCGTGAACTTAAAATTGTTAAAATGGAGAAAGAACAGTATCGGTCCGTAATTAAATTCTTGTTTTTGGAAGGAAAAACATGTGATGAAATAAAAGTAAGATTCAAGCGGTTTACCATGAATGTGCTCCTTCTATGACAACCGTCAGATATTGGTATAACGAGTTTAAACGGGGGAGAACAATCGTCTTTGATGAGGATCGCCCAGGCCGGCCAAGTGAGGTGACTACAGACGATATGGTTAAGAAAATTGAAAATATCGTTTTAGCCGACCGCCGACTAAAAAATTAGAGAATAATTTGTTTTCACAGAATTTAAGCTAATTAGGACAATTTTCAACATTTTGGTAAATTTTGCAACATTTGTAATATATGTATAAAGTTTCAATAACGTGAATAAACATGAACATTCACTTTTGTCATCAAAAGAGCAACGTTAAAAATATTACTTTACATACCTAATCCTACATGAAAGGGTAGGGTACTCTATGGATGCGACAACTTTCCTTCATATTGCATATTGCATGAGCTCGTTATTTAGGGATTTGTCTATTCACAGACTTTGAATGTGATAGCGATGTCGTTTGTTTGAGTCACGTTTCAGAGGACTAGCCGAAGTTTTGGTAACAACTAATGATGTCACATCATTGTGACATTTTGTTCCTGTAGGTAAAAGTTCATACACACGGTAACTACGTAGGTAGATTATACCTACGTATGTATCTTGTTAGGAAATTCAAACTACATAATATAATAATGTAATAAGTATTATAAGAAGGGCGCAGGGCGGCTTGTGGCGAGCCGTGGGTGAGTAACGACACCGCCGAACCCGAGTGCTCCAGAGAGTAGGTTGAGGCAGGCGTCCCCACTGCTAGACCTGAAACTCTCGACCCTGGCTTGCCTTAATTGGCTGTCCAGGGTGGAGTCGTTAGAGTATAATATTA
The DNA here is from genome assembly GCA_963924495.1 of Nemapogon koenigi. NCBI lineage: Eukaryota > Metazoa > Arthropoda > Insecta > Lepidoptera > Tineidae > Nemapogon > Nemapogon koenigi. The sequence goes on from OZ004629.1 coordinate 22,007,493, forward strand.
TGTATTATGCTCGGGGAAGTGTCTAAAGGCGTAATAACGGGGAAGCTATATGTGAAACCGGTGTCACACCTCTCGACACCCCCAGCCGCTTACACCAATGTTGCCTGTCTTACTGCCGGCAGAAATGATAAAAAATGGTGGTTGTTTTAGGAGGCCCATTTAGTAAACGGCGAGTCATCACCTGCCAATTTTACGTTTCATGAGATGAATGATACCGGCAGGTGACCGTATTAGTCTCAACCAATAAACTTGATAAACCAATCCATTTAACACCTCAAAACAATAGCCCGATTTTGTAATAAAGACTTTACGATATAAGAGTAGATAAAATCTATAATTATCAGAATATTTGCAAAGTAATTATAAAAACGGCCGTACTAGCCCAATAGCACAAAATAAAAAAAACAATTTACAAAGTTTTCAATTCTGTCGTCCCTCGTATTTGAAACAGAAGTTTAATTAGAAACACCGCACGTAAATTGCAATTTTCAAACACAGGTCCTGAAACCTGCGTGTACTGAAGTTTGTTAACAAGGAAAAACCTATTTCATTTACTAACTAGTCCTCACAGTCGTGTCGCAGCAATTGACTAACTTTTCTCGATATTAAAACAAAGCGTTATTTACTTTGTAATTAATAAAACACCTCAGTGTTGTATAGACTATATCCATATATACAAAAGTTAACTAAAGGTGCGTCGGTGGCCGAGTGGTTAAGACGTGTGGGTTGGTATAACTAGGAACCATGGTACGATCCTGGCCATGTTTTTTTGTACATAATCCCACAAACCACACTAAAAGTATTTTCCATCCAAATATACCTGAACAGAACTGGCCACTCGTTAGTCTCACAAATTTAACTAAATGAGGGAGACCTTGTCTTCAGCTGAGTATAATGGCACCGGTAATACGGTTCCGGGAGCCGTAAGGCATCCAGTAAGGATATTTTTAAAAACTTAACTAAAATCGACTATGTGTGTGTTTAGGCCAGTCTGTGTAAATTTTTTGGACCAAAATCAAGGTCAAAAATCTGAAATATTCCGTAGAATTCAATGCACTATTTTTAAAACAACTGACATTAGGGGAACTTATAGAAAATGGCGGCCAAAGTTGGTAAAAAACACTTTATTTCGTTTAAAAAAAAAGCTTTGTTTTAAAAAAGTTTAATACACAAGTTGTGGAACTATTTATTTCGGATCGGTCTAGTCCAGTCCGATGTCAATAAATTGTAAAATATATTATTTATTTAAAAATAACCGTAAAAAATCGCATTATTTTAAAACACCCGTATCTCTTTGTAAAAAAAAAATTTTTGAAACTGAAAAATAGTGAAAATGTAGCTCTTGACAAGCCAAAAAGAGCGTATTTTTTTAATTCCTATAACTCATAAACCCGTGACTTTTTATAATCGTGTCTATGCTTAAAATTTTCTTTAATAGTTGCCGTAACATGTGCGAGTATTGCGCGCTTCATTAACTGATCGGTAATATGCGAAATATCGGTCGAAAAATGGCTATTTTTCGGAAAAATGCAGGAACCGCGTCGCGACAGTCGCTCATATTCATGCGACCTCGGTCGGCTCTCCCCCCTACTCCACCGCTAGAGCTGAAGTATGGTACCACAGCGCTAAGCTCCGTGTGTGATTAATTTTGCAGTGCTCAGCGACGGCCAATCGAGTTCTCGTATTTTTTTATTTCAACTTTATTTTTTATATTTTTCATTATTTATATAATGAACTTTAACTCATATAAATTTTAGCTATTAATATTAAAAAACGGCGCCACAGGATTTTTTTCAAGCAAAAAAAAATCTTAGCTCCAGAAGGTCGGTGAAGAAAAAAATTGTTTTTTAAATTTTCAGAAAAATACCAGCTATAACATCGCGTAAACGTCAATTTTATACAATTTTAACTATTAAAGATAAATTACGTTTTTGGAACAAAAAAAAGAAACCGATTTTTTGACCGATATTTCGCATATTAACGATCAATTAATGAAGCGCGCAATACTCGCACATATAACGGCAACTATTAAAGAAATTTTAAGCCCAGAGACAAATCTAAAAAGCCACGTTTTTGTGATTTATAAGAATTTAAAAAAAATTGCTTTTTTTTAGAAAAATCAGATTTTTGCAAAATCCTTTTAATATTTTTCAAATTTGCAAATACGCTCTTTTTTTGCTTGTTACATTTTCACCATTTTTCGGTTAAATAATTTTTTTTTTCAAAGAGATACGGGCGTTTCAAAATAATGCAATTTTTTACGGTCTTTTTTAAATAAATAATATGTTTTACAATTTATTGACATCGGACCGGGCTAGACCGATCCGAAATAAATAGTTCCACAACTTGTGTATTAAACTTTTTTAAAAAAAAGGCTATTTTTTTTAAAACGAAATAAAGTGTTTTTTAACAACTTTGGCCGCCATTTTATATAAGTTCCCTTAATGTCAGTTGTTTTAAAAATAGTGCATTGAATTCTACGGAATATTTCCGATTTTTTACATATCTTCGTTTGCTGTATAACGGTTACGAAAAATTTCCATACAGCTCAAAATAGCCAGACTGGCCTAGTTGGACAATTTGGGTTCTCCATAGCATGTATAAATTATGTAGTTACGTAACCTATTATTAACCATTACGGCTTTGAATCAAGGGTTATTTCACGAACCACAAAATTAAATTAGTTGGTAACTAAAAAATTATAATATCTAAAAAGTTTGTTTCGTATTTTCTTCAAAACAATGTTCATCGAAAGCATTTATCAATCTTGATTTTTCAGGTTATTGAATCACATACTTTGACAGTTGGAGAGGGGTACACATTGTTACGACGTTTGTTTCGCGTCCACTAAAGAGAATAACCTTTATTGCCAAAGATTTGTTCGACGATGCCTCAAACGATGTGGAAAGTCTCTGGATTATTCATAGTCGTAAAATTGGGTCTCCTACATTATCTCTAAAATGTTTTGATATAATTTTAGAATATATAGGTACATAAGATATAAAATTATATTCTATAATTATTAATTTGCTATAATTTTTTTTAAACCTAAAATCGATTTCTGTAATTTTCAAAATCACTATTATCAAAATATATAAAATTAAGTTCTATAATTATTCTTTTGCTATAATTTTTTTTTACCCTAAAATCGATTTCTGTAATTTTTAAAATCACTATTATCAAAATATATAAAATTACATTAAATAATTATTTATTTGCTATAATTTTTCTTTTGTCTAAAATCGATATCCGTAATTTTCAAAATCACTATTATCAAAATATATAACATTAAATGATAATTTGCTATAATTTTCGTTTTATCTAAAATTGTTTACAATAATTTTCAAGATGTCTAAATTATCAAAAGGTACAACATTTAATTATCTAATGATTAATTTGCTATATTTTTTCCAGTTTATTTGCGAAATATTTATTAATATATAAAAATCTTCCTTTCTTATTATAAATAATATATATATATATAGGTATCATATCCGTTATCAACAAGTGATGGTTGTTTAGGTATTTATGAGTTTCTGGCGCTTCTCGCAATTATAAGACTTGAGATTATATATTTTCAAAATTATAGTAACAGCAATTATAGAAAAGAAGCCATTAGTGCAATTGAAAATAGACATTATAAAAATTATAGGACTTGAAATGATAGATTTTGAAAATTATGGCAACTGCAATTATAGAAAACAATACGTTATAGGAATTAATATTATAGATTTAAAAAAATATATCAAACAAATTTATAGATTTTTAAAATTACAGGACCTAAATTTATAGAAAATGAATATTTATAGCAACTAAAATTATAGCTTCTGAAATTATATATTTTATTTTAGATCATTTGAGAGGATACCCGTAAAATTATTACATAATTGTATGACGGTTCATGTAAGATACCCTCTGAGATTTGTGTTAAATACGAATGGCTAAGGATCCAAAAAACATTAGGTATTAACTAAGTTTATTATTAAACAACTATGCGGGGTAATAATGAAGAAAGATAAAAGTCTTGAAAGCGTAATTGTTGTAGCGAGACAGTCATTAATCAAGAAGATCCCCGTCTTCGTCAAACACGTTACCATTAGCTTCGTTCAAGGTTGATTTACCCGTCTACTACAGAAATAGGCCCCCGGGGTCGTATTCTTTTAAAATTGTTGGATATAAAAGCTTTTCCAAATGTCCTTTAACAGAATTCAATTAATTGGCAGGTAGAAAATTGTATAGTACTTTGTATATCGGTTACGTATTTAGATGTTTCTGTTACAACCTTACAATACAAACAACCGTGCGTGTCAATCTGACAAATTGTTTATTTACTAAGCTCATCTAGTTTGAAATACTATTGAGATGATATCTGCACGCTGTTATGGGTATGTATACACACGTACTTCGCCAAATCATGTAAATATAATAAACCTTGTTCCAACACTATGCGTCACTCTGAACTCGCTTGCATGTTTTATATAAAATCTGTGATATGTACAGTACATATCCTGTAAAAGTGACCATTATACGAGCAATCAAGCGTCAGTTCATTTCGTGATCTTGGTTGGATTGATGTCAGTTTGGTAGCTTAATGTGTGAATTTATAAATTGTTCTTGAGATTGTTACAGCAATTATTACACTCACTCTCGGCCTGTCATATATAATATTACGATACCAATACGATATTGTTAGCAACAGTGATACGGAAGCTGATGCTTGAGAAATAGAAAATGTCCCATCAGTTAAGGTTTTCGACCTGAGACACAATGAAAATTTCACAAATCACTGGTATGAAACTAACCGCTAGGCATAGTTCTATTACAAGAAATACAGCAACTTTTAACTGAAACATTTATTTTATTATAATTCCCGGCAATTAACTTGAATATATGTCATCTACTGCGCAGTACAAATACCTATTTATTTTAAGATTTTGTACTGCGCAGTGGGTGACAGATGTTCATGTTAATTGCCGGTACCTATACAAAACATGAAGAAGCATTTATTTTTCGAATTCTGAATATGTCCACATTAAAAGCTAGTACCTACTAAATTATTTCCTTGTAAAACATGCAAAAAATATTAATTTTTGGTATGTATCTACTTTCAACGCGTAGGTAAACTGGTATCTATAAACTGAAGTTAGTTATAAAAATAAAATATCACCCTAAAGAGGGGAGAGAGACTTTTGTTCAAGAAAATCTCGTTAGTGCTTTATATTAAATAAAGCTATTTAAAAACGTTTCACCGTGCGATAACCTACTTTTTCTAGAACCTTACCCTTTGTTACTGGGTCAATTTTAATTGGGAAGCTCTTCTCATTATTATCAAGAGCTAACAACGGATTTGCTTAAGGGTAAAATAAAAACAGTGATGGGCGTGACACACGTAGACATGACATGACAATCACATGTACATTTTATTAACCGAACTTCTTTTATGTTTTTATGTATGTTCCCCGATTACTTGAAGACGCTGGAATGAGCATTTTCGACAGACTACTCCTCGTTTACTGATGGATTAAAATGCTTGAAAAAATTATATAATAATTATTAATTCTAATACAATAATTCGTAAAAAATATTTTTTTGTAAGACCAAATATATTGAATTATATATTGAATAATATATTGAAGATTTGGTCTTACAAAAAAAAAATAATAATAATAAAAAAAATCGGTCTTGCGAATATACACGAAACGAGCATCGGGTATTCAAGTATTGTAAAAAACTATTAGAAAAAGTAAGTTGTATAACATACATATATGTACCTATAAACTTAATGTAGGTAGTAGATTGTCTCTGCCTACCCCTCTTGGGATGAAAGGCGTGATGATAGATAGATAGATAGGTAGTTGGTTGTTAGTTGAGTACCGTAAGATATCTGGAATGTATGTAAGTATGAAGTTACATGTAGCTTCACAACAGTGAAATTGATTTTTAAATCACAAACAAACAAACAAGCTGATACACCCTTTATATTAGTATACATTATTACAAAATACGAATAAAGTCCTGATAAAAGATGAGCCTGCATTGTACCTATATTTCTAATAAAAAATATCATCAAAATCTATCGACCGTAAACCAGATGAAAGCGAGTTGTGCATAGTTAGTAAAACAATCGTGTTTGCGCCACCGACGGTAGTTCCATTCAATGTAATTAAAACTGCCTATTAAATATTCCCCGGGGTTGTTTGTCTCGACTTTCGAAGCCGAGAACAAATACCTTTTTATAAGTCCATGCACATTAAACTACATTCTGTAATTCGGTATGTAAAGTAAAGACTAAAGGTATGCTTTTTATATTTGTTTTTGTACATGGGTAGGGGCAGGGTTGCTTGCTGGCCGGGACGTGTGCACCAGCAGACCAGTGGAAGAACCACGATAACATTGGTTGGACTGTCGCGATGGCAGGCTGGTCGTCGAGAAGGCTCCAACTTCTCATAGCGCTTTGGCCCGGAAGAAGGAAGCTTCCGGCGTCGTATATAAAATAAAAAAATAAAAATAAATTTATTTCTCTCACATCAAATAAAACTTATATAATGACATTTAAAAGTATTTACTAGGTGAGAGCTGGTGCCTGTATATAGGACAAAAAGCCTGTATCTCAGGCCACCAGGCTCCCTCTCCGGTCTGCAATAGGAAGTCATACATATAAGCTAATGACATAGATTAAATAATAATTACTAATGATTACAAAAACTAGGTTACATGGTTAGATTAACAAAGATGTGAAATTTGTGAAAATAGTTTCCAAATAAATTCTGCTATAGGGTCTTATACAATCACAATGTCACTATACTACACTGATTAGTGACTCTGTTTCATAATAAGTTCTGTTCTGCAGCCACTCCACCACCAAACGTCTACAGTTATGATAATTTAAATTATATATATCAATATCTTTATTAGCCAAGTTATATAAATGAAAACCAAGAAAGCAGAACTGACGCTGAGCAAATGCTGTACTGAACCTTATAAATGGAGATATTAGTAAAGGGAGTTCTTCTTAAGTATGGTGTTCAATATAAAGACGCACAGTTAATACTTTGTACCTGTTGTATAGTTCTAAAGTGGGAAAGCGGAAAGGAAGAGATGCCCCAACCTTGAGAACAGCCCTTTGAGCTCTCTCCAGTGGAAGCAGTATATGGGCAACTAGTACGTGGAAATTGAACGAGCGTGGCAGGAGTGCGGATGGCCGGACACGGTTGGAGCCTCGTGGCCAGGGATTGGCCGGGCGGTCCGCCAGCCGGGCCGCCAGACCCTGAATAATCTATTCAGGTGGCATCAAGAACGGGCGCCGTGGATGGCCATGAGACTGCCGAAACTCTCTCTAACATCTGGCTCAGCGACTATATAGTGTAAGAAGGTCTGTTTACCCCTTTCCTTATGCTACACGCTAAAGGATGTAAACCCTTATAGCGTTACGCCGTTATGTCTGTTAAATCCATCAAACACGTCGCCGCGTGATGTGAGCTAAATGAGTCTGTCTGTCTACCCCTCTAGACTCATATCACGTATTTGTTACAAAATGTTCACCCTTTGTATGTATTTGTATTGGATCAAATCGAGATAATATCCGGAAGTTATCCCCTCTCTACCACTTATGGGGGGTGGAAGCGAGACAACAACAGGATAATCTCTCTCTCTCTCTCGCACACACATTGGAACGGGACAAGTATACCTAATTAATTAATTAAATTTTTATGCGAATAACGGTATTTATTGGACCATCGACGTTGAACCAGCCTTCGTGACAGTAGTGTGCAGCGACTCCCGTCAAAAGCTATCGAAGAAGAGAGACGCAGTCGACCACAAATATTAAGCTATTTTAAGAAACTAATTTGAACATTTCTGTTTTCTATGCAGTAGTTTTGTTATAATAAAATTTCAAAGTTTTGCCGACAGACGACAAAATGACGTCATCATTTAGGTAAAGTAGCCATTCTACCCCATTTCTAAACTAATTTGTATTACTGGTATGGTAGTACCACGGGGCAAGTTATGGGCCATGATACTACTTTTATCACAAATACTTAGGTACCTAGTCGTAAATATATTTTACGAACAAATAACAAAGGGAAGTTATATAAAGCTATGGAATGGGTGGGATACGCACAATTCTCGTTTATCAATATTTTATAATCAAGAATACATAAAAATGTAACACTATTCGCCTGTATTTGTATCAAACTACATTCATCAAATGTTATTTAATTTAGTAAAATGTTATTGTTCTATTATGTCGAAATAAGTTTTAAGGAAATATTGAAAGTTAGAATTACATTCATATCTCAATAATAAAACTGACATTTAAATGCAAAGCCACGCTCCGCTGTTCTGGACGTCAGCATTGTAAGTTGCCGCTGAATTTGTAATTGCTGAAGCGCTCTTCAACCACAATTTTAAAAAGTTGTCCTTTTTATATGTAAACTCTGTTATTGTACATGAATGCACCTTTTTGATTAACTTGTTTTTAAAGGAGACGGGGCTTTTGGGCCTAGGTGATCTGAGTTACAAGTTGAAATAAATTTCAAAAAAAAGGTTATCTTTTACTGATTAGTATACATAAAATTAGACCAATTTACATCTAGGAAACTAAAAAAATTAAAATAAAAAAGATCAAAATAGATCGACTCATGTGATTGATTGAATCGCTTAAAGCTGTATGAAAGATGAGTAACATATGCAAAACAATGATTTACACTCGTATCCGATATCTCTAATTACTTTTTGGCTGGTGCAGTGGCACGTGGGGCAGTCTGTTTAAAGCCCTTTCTCCTAAAGGGAGGGCCAGGGCTAATAAATGCAAAGGAAAATGATAACTATTACAAGCAACTACAAGTCACTAATCAACTGTTAGGAGTATGATAATATAACTCTCTTTTACTTTATCCCTTATCTCAGTTCCCAGATTGCCATTTTTTTGAATAATTATTATTATTTTATATTATTCCCCCTTTACAAATACTTTCATCTTGTTTTCACCTGGGCCCAAGAATGTATGAAAGGGTATCCTTCCATAATGACATTTACCTGTCTATGTTTAAGTTTTTATAGTTTTGTAATATAATAAAAAATATATGAACACGGTTTTCAAGGATAGTTTGAAAAAGTTATGACTTCTTACTCCACTGACGATGATCCAGCTTTTTAAGGGCCGTTGGTCAAGGTCATCTTATAAATGTCAAAAATATGGCAAATTTACACAATTGATAGTTATTATTTTAAATTGGATTGAGCCATATTTTTATTATTTAGGGTTCTAAATAGCCGTAGTTTCCAAAACGAGCATTGCTTTTGTGTTTTGGAAACTATGGCTATTTAGAACTCTTAATAATGAAAATATTTCTTAATCTAATTTAAAATAATAACTATCAACGGTGTGTGATGGAAATGTTGTATAAATAAACTCACCTTTCCAGGATTAACTAAGATTTGCCATATTTTTGACAGATACAAGATGACTGAGAGCCGTTAACTGCTACTGATATTTTACTGCTACAACCGTGCGAGCATATCCGTGTGGTGAGAATCAATCAAAAAAAGAACTCAGTTAAAAAGATAAAGATATAATGTAAAATATAAGGATCGGATTCCGCGTAGCTACTTTTTGTCCTGCTTTATCATCACTACGGGAAATTATATATTTCTCTGTCTTTCTCAGATTTTGCATACGTAGAGAGATTATTTGTACACGCGTCATGCTCGCACGGCTGATACATATAACAAATCGTGATCTTATATTAACAGCGCTCAGGTTTTATGACAATTTTCCAAGTACCTACCTTTTAATAGTAATAAAGAAAGCAATCGACGCAACATACATAAATAGTATGAAATTCCCCTGCCAACAAAAATTCCTTTTCGTATGTTTGTTTTTGACAATAAATCTTATCTCCTTAACGAGCGCAATTACCACTATTTATGCAACATTTATTCCATTCTACTTTGTTCTCGGAATACTATTTTTAACGTTTACTACATACATACATAATGTACTGAAGTTTTGGTTCTGTATGTATCTACTAATTTATATAATTATAAATGAAAAAAATCGAAACTACATTAGGTACTTCTGTTTAACTAATCATCATACATACTACATTAAGCATCAATTTAATTTAATAAGTGCCCATGTTCCTATTCTATTTTTTAATAATCGATTTCTATAGTCGACTAAAACTCGACATTTGGTCATTAGCCGTCGGCTGGCTGTCGGGGGTTTCCGTAATACGTCGTATCATGTAAAAAGTTTTAAGTCAAAGCTTCATAACTACCATACCTAATAGTATATTCATTCTAGATTTCAATGAATGGGCAAAACGGCAAAATTTATAATTTTGTTTTAATGCTGCATTGTTATACCTATAAGTGAGTACATTAAAAAACACAACTCTCCCGCCCCCCGCAACCTGCTTAACCCCTCCCCCCTTGAAAAGTGTCCTGTTTTACAGATTTTCTCAATTTTCAGGAAAACGATACAAGCTAGGACAAAATGGTCAAAGAGTAAATTATTTACTAATAAATTACCTACATAAAAGTTCTTACATTCATTTCGATACGAGTTATAGTGTCCAAGCTATGGTGTGTTAAAGTTGACTGAAAACAATCATTGTTCATACTGCAATAGAAGAAGTCGAAAAAAAAACAAGAATGGCATAGTGGTTGGGCAAAATATAGATTTGGGTCTTACTCCACTTCGTGGTCAATCATGGCGGTCCACAGCGTGACGCACAACCTTGCATCATGTCTCTCTCGCCGAGGCCTGCCTTGCATAGTAATTCAAGGAGGTGTTAGTTAATGACTTTATTTGGTCGGTCCAGCGCAAGGGAAAACGTTCTCGCGATCTGCCGCCATCGACTCTACCCTGCACAACCAGTTTCTCTATGGACTGCTCGTCTCGTCGCGTAACATGTCCAAAGAACCGAAGGGTCCTAGATTGAACGACAGCCGACAGTCTCTCCTTTACATGAAGTTCCTGGAGGATGGAAACATTTATTTGTGCGGTGCTGGGTCCAAGATATACCCAGCATTTTTTCTCCAGCACCATATTTCTAGTGCGTCTATTCGTTCCCTTTCCTTTATTGTCCACGTTTCCGCTCCGTATAAAAATATGGGGAACACTAAAGCTTTAACTAAGCGGGTCTTAGTAGCTTTTGTTATGTTTCGGTCCCTCCATATTTTAGACAGTCTATCCATAGCAGCTCTAGCTATAGCTACTCCACTAGACAAGAATATATTCTTGCTGAATGAGGGTGATGTAGTTGAAAACTGCAGGGAAACAATCCTCTTTCTGCATACAATAAGTGGTTGCGATACTACATCGACATTCCACAGCAAAGGAAAGGTTCACTTTATTCTGTTTAGTAAAAAAATCGACTTGCAAGGTACGATAAACGTTTTCAATAACCCGGTTGCCTCCTACGAGCAAGTAGAAGAAGTAGGAGAAAGATATATTCTTGTATGGGGCTAAGCAAAGCGAAAAGAGTCTGAACGAGTTACGATACGACCACTTCAACAAATACGTTGGTCTGACGACCAATACGGCGATATTATCAAAGTTACCACCTTCTTCAGCCGCAGCTCGTCAGCATTCAATGCGTACTTTTTATCACTTTCAATTATGTCGAGGAAACGCATTGAACCCAGAAAGGTGGGGCCAGAAAAATAATAATAACTTTTTATCACCCATATATACCACAAAATCACCAGCTCCACAGTCGATACTGAAAATAGTACCATGTAGATGTAAAAAAGGCTGCGGAAAAAGATGCGGATGTGTCAAAGCTGGATTGCGTTGCTACACCATGTGCATACATTGTCAGGGCCTTACGTTGCTTCAACAAAACTCTAGAAGATAATAATGACGATACTGATTTGTTTACTAATTAAATAAATATGTAGTGATACATACTCATAAGTATAAAACCTTCTCGAAATCATTGTCCTGCGGTAAAGTGCCAAGAAGGCTAGCAGCGTTTCCTAGCTGTACGGGCATGCTAACCAATGGCAACGGCCCTAGATATGCTCCAGCCCTATTGTCACCTGAAATCTCGATTAGACGAGAGGATAATTTCTTATATAATTTCTTTGCTCCGAGGCCCCAGGGACCCATGGTTTCAACTCCAAACGGCGCAAATTATCTTGTGCAAGGGATGCGTTTAAAGTTTTCAGCTGTTGTTACTGCTGCACAAGCATTATCAGATGTGGCCTGGACGTGAGAAGCCGCCAATGTATCGACACAGGTATCGTCCCAATAAACGAGTGTCATACCGTCGGGCCTCTTTCCATCGTCACGTGCTATACCAGGCGGCTCTAATATAGCCGGTACGTGGACAGTGACAAGTGCCCTACGGATGACATCATTAAGACTGGCGTGACGTGGTATTCTACCAGCACTTTTCGTACATGATAGTCCGCGATAACCCAGACAATCGACATTTTGACCGCAGCGACATTGATGGGGTTCATTATGTTAATTGGGTAGGTATCAATTTTAGAATTTGGAATATATAAATAATATTTTTATATTATGTTTAAATTAAACGCATTTCTTGTAAAAAATAATACATATTATTGTTTCCTGTGTAATGTTTCATTTTTGCTAAGCGCAGATTTTTGTAAACTTTGACGCACCATAGCTTATAACCTATAACTCGTATCAAAATGAATGTAAGAACTTATATATAGGTAATTTATTAATAAATAATTTAGTCTTTGACCATTTTGTCCTAGCTTGTATCGTTTTCCTGAAAATTGAGAAAATCTGTAAAACGGGACACTTTTCAAGGGGGGAGGGGTGAAGCAAGTTTGATCCGAGATTTTCCTTCCTATCGGGCAATCTGAATTCATTCATTCACTCACTGGCTCATCAACGCCCAGCCCAAACCCTTGGACCTAGGATGCTGAAATTTTGCACAAAGGTTCCCTTTGTTATGTAGACAAGGAAAAAGGAAATACATTTTGATATTCAACCCCTAAGGGGGTCAAATGGGGTAAATACGTTTGTATGGAAAATCCAATTTCCTACTTGAATCCACTTGAAACTTGGTTCAAATATTCTTCAAAACAAATAAGAATCATTAAGAAATTGTTAAATTAGGCATGGAGAAATAATTTTATGGGACTGGTAAGATATTAATTTATAGGTATCGAATTTATACTTTTTTGAATTTCTGAGTGACGGGGAATTTACGGGGGTAAAAGATAAAATTAAGGGAAATCTCTGCGTATTTACATAAACTACGTCATTATTCGTAATTCTACGCGAACGAAGTCGCGGACAAAAGCTAGTCATCTATATAGACATAGACCCATTTACTATAAACCGGGTTCCAAAGGTTCCTTTGATATATGGCATCGTCCTCTTCTTGAGAAACTGGATCCCAGAGGATTCCCCTGCACTTTTGACCCACTTCCCGGTTAGTGAAACCCCTAAAATCAATTATGGGTATATCCTGGCATTGACCACTTCTTGATAATGTGGGTTTCAGAAGTTGTCTCGACCATTAGGGTCAAACCTTGAGGGTCAAACGCAATTTTGTCCAACATCTAGATTAGTGACAACCCTGAAATCAATTTGTGCCTATCCTGACATCGACCACTTCATGATCAACCGGGTTACAGTCCTAGATGTTCTAAGAAGATATTCTCCTCTAACATTAGGCGCACTTTTGACCAACTTCTCGTTTAGTGACAACCCTAAAATCGATTTTGGGCATATTCTGGCATTGATCCCTTCATGGTAAACCGGGTCCCAGTTCCAAAGTTCGAACCGAAATTCCCCTCGAGGATCAGAAGCAATTTTGACCTACTTCCCGGTTAGTGACACCCCTAAAATTTATTTTGGGCATATCCTGGCATCGAACACTTCATGATAAAATGGGTTCCGGAGGTTCCCACGAACATTACTCTTGAGGATCAAACGCTATTTTGACCAACTTCCCAGTTAGTGACAACCCTGAAATCAATTTTGGGCATATTCTGGCATCGACCACTTCATGATAAAATGGGTTCCAGAGGTTCCCACGAACATTACTCTTGAGGATCAAACGCTATTTTGACCAACTTCCCGGTTAGTGACAACCCTGAAATCGATTTTGGGCATATTCTGGCATCGACCACTTCATGATAAAATGGGTTCCAGAGGTTCCCACGAACATTACTCTTGAGGATCAAACGCTATTTTGACCAACTTCCCGGTTAGTGACAACCCTGAAATCGATTTTGGGCATATTCTGGCATCGACCACTTCATGATAAAATGGGTTCCAGAGGTTCCCACGAACATTACTCTTGAGGATCAAACGCTATTTTGACCAACTTCCCGGTTAGTGACAACCCTGAAATCGATTTTGGGCATATTCTGGCATCGACCACTTCATGATAAAATGGGTTCCAGAGGTTCGCAAGAGCATTTAAGATTTAAGAGCACCCTACGATAAAATTGAGGATCAAAAGCATTTTTGACCAACTTCCCGGTTAGTGACAACCCTGATATCGATTTTGGGCATATTCTGGCAGAGTCTTCTTCATAATAAACGCAATCCCAGAGGTCCTATCGTCTTCCAGGGTCTTGCACTTATGGTTCCTCTCGAGGTTTGGACACAATTTTGACCAACTTCCCGACTAGTGACAACCCTAAAATCAATTTTGGGCATATCCTGGCATCGTCCCCTTCAAGAAAAACCGGGTCTCAGAGGTTCCTTCGAGGGGGCACGGTTTCATACTACGGTGGGCATACTCGTTTATAAAATAATTATAACTTATTGCCTGTCACGATGAAAGATATAAAATAATTATAACTTATTGCCTGTCACGATGAAAGATAATCGTGAAAGCATTGGTGCGACACCACCTCCGCTTGCAATGTTCACAATGAAAAATTTCCTTACTTGAACAAATACAACAAAATACAAAAACAAAATAATATCTCCCATTTTTATAAAAGCATAATAAATGTCATTTTGTATGAACATATCGTAAGTGCATAGTAAATTTCAGTTGCCAGTAAATTAATGCACGATGGTGTAGAAATGTAGATGCACGGCAACTTAGTGCTTTTAACCAAGTTCTCGCCGCAAGCTGACAGACACACTCTGAGTGAACTTTAGACCCATTTACTGGAAACTTACTTATAAAGTGGTATAGATTACAGGGTAGTTAAAATACATTATACACACGATGCTTAGGCTGGCTTTCCACTATGCGAGGACGCTATGACAAAAAAGGTTTGCTTAAATGTTCCTAGTTTCGCAATCGTACCTACGTCTATCCCCAAAAATAATTCAGCCACTTTAGACACGCTAAAAGATAAATGTTAGGGTTCTTTTCAATAAAACGTAAATTAAGGTTCTTTTTCATTCGGGATAAAGGTATACTCTCCTTGTGATCCTAGTGGTAATTGTTTTCTACGCTCACTGCATAGTGTCCTTGCACAGCTCCGCTGAAAGCCAGCCTTATCCGGTGTGTTTTCAAATTTTATACATAAACTTACCATTAGTTTCATCGCACGGTTGACTCAGAGGGCGTCGAGACGGTGACGTTTTCTGTTGGGGCTGGCTCTGCGGCTGCGGCTTCAAAACTTGTATGGGTACTGCACCTTCCTGAGGTACATCTCCTGGTATCCTCACTATATAGTACTCGCTTCGTCCCGGACACGCCTCGACCACTTCTACTTGCTGGCCTTTGGTGACAGACAACTCGCCGGTACCGCCAGAAATATGATCAGCGATCACCCACGTCATTTCAGGACCGGCCTGCGGACAAAGCGAATATGTCACCGTTATTAATAGACCAGATTTATTACACCTCGATTGACGAAAGATCTAGTACACATAAGTACTTGCATATACTAAATATTGCAAGGATACTAAAATATTTTGAGAATTGAATTTAACTCGAGATACTTGTTTGACATAGAGTACTAAGCCTATGGAGGGGTCATAGACGGGCTCCCCCTTTCGCCAATTTTTTGCCCTTTGACCAGTTAAACTGACCAGGTGCGCAGTAATAAGTTACCTTAGATTTCGTTGGTATCTTTTTCTGTCGCGAGCTCTAGGAAAATAGTTAATTGTGATGTTGTACATGGGAAAAGCGATCTAGGATGTCAAACTTGCGAGAACATAGTGTTTCCAATCATTAATTATAATTATTATGTTTGTATTTTGACATAATCATCATATACCTAACGTAAAATCCGTTGCGACAATAAAACGACAGAAAAATACAGTGGTACAGGGGCTAGAACTAAGCGTTTACCTCCCCCCGCCAAAAGTGTCAGAAAAAATTGTTCGGTTATTTACACGCTACACGTCTCCTTTGGTATATACTCAAAGCTCGAGATACCAGTGTTGCCAGAATGTTACTTTTGTAACATTTTACTTTACTTTTGACCCTCTCACGTTACCTCCATGTTACACGATATCAAATGTTACTTTTACGTTACTTTTAGGACTTAAAAAATATTCAAAAATATTTTCCAGCAAACAAAAATTAATCTGTGATTTTACACGAACTTCGATACGAAGACAAAACAAAGTTTGATATAAATAAACTATAATATGTCATTCAAAAAATTATTAATTTTAAAGGTTATAATATACATATAACATAGATTGGATTGACAGCAAATAGGTTCAACTGTTCAACAGTTAATTATTATTCGATCAATGAAGCCTAACCAATGGAAAAGTAGACTTTTTTTAAATTTTTTTGTGTAATAAAGTGCCATATTACAGTATTATAGAGTCGTTTCCTACCGAAAATAAGATAATGTTACTTTTGACCGTCGGCTACTGGCAACACTGCGAGATACATCCACACAGTTGTTTGATGATTACTCATTGATGATCTTAGTTTGTTTTGTGTAGCGTCGTGGACGAACAGCCTAATGGTAATTAGTTCGGAACACGGAAATTATTACACGACGATTACAGTACAGTACGATTTTAAAAGTTACATTTCTTTTTATCTTCATTATGTAAAAGATGCATTTACGATATTCGCAATATCAAGGTGCAGACGGAAATGACTTGAATGAAAATGAAGAAAGAATGAGGTCGTGTATTTGTTAAGACATGAATATGTACAATAGTTACCGTTCAGTATGTGTGTAACGTGAAACACGAGTCATTTTTTTGCTTTTTCTAGAGCAGTTTCAGTTTTCAATATGCTCGAGTTAACTCGAGCTTTGTCCCATCCCGTTCGTATGCCACCGGCCTCACAAACGAATATAAAGGAAAAAATAGTTCAAAATGTTCGTGCATCTGTGAGCTTCCAATTAAGTTGGGTACTGGCAATATTTCAAAGCGACAAAAAAAATTACTGGTATTTTTGAGAATTCACACGTGCACCCTGCTTGATTGCCTGCGGAAATCAAATATTCTCTCAAATTGGCTGCTCGTGTGACAGAAATATAAAACGAAAATTGCAAGCAATTACTTTTTGTGTTTTCGTACATCCGATGAAAAAACGAATAGGATCACTCTTGTGTCTGTCCGTCTGTCACAGCTTATTTTCTCCGAATCAACTGGAGAAAAAAGGATATATGTACGGTTTGATGACACAATAACGTAAATAATCTATCTATCTATCTATCTATCTATCTATCTATCATCACGCCTTTCATCCCAAGAGGGGTAGGCAGAGACAATCGAATGCCATTTGTTACGATCCTGACATATCTCTTTTGCTTCTTTTATATTCATCTTACCTTTCATACATGCTCGGCGATTGTGTGTACTTTTAATATTTCCTTCGATCAACATATTTTTTATATGTTCAATAAAAGTACATCTAGGTCGTCCTCTGCTAGCATTTCCTTTCACTTCAGCCATATAAACCTTTTTAGTCAATCTATCATCCTTCATTCTTTCAACGTGTCCAAACCAGCGTAAACTACTTTTCTTCATTTTTGTCACAACATCATCTTTTACTCCGCATTCTTCTCTAATGACATCGTTCCGGATACGGTCAATACGCTTTATATCACACATTCTACGTAAAGACCGCATTTCCACTGCATTTATTTTACTTTCATGCCTCTTATTCCATACCCAAGTCTCGCTTCCATAAGTAAGTGATGGAACTAAAACAGCATTATGTATGTTCATTTTACTTTTAGTTGTAAGTTGTGTATTTCTGCATACATTGTTTAGTCCACCAAATACCTTGCTTCCCGCTTTCACTCTCCTTTCAATTTCTTTGTCTATCTTTCCACTTCTTGTAACCATACTACCTAAATAAACAAATTCATTCACTTGCTCTAACTTACATCCTTTCACACAAATCTTACACTCCGTCCTTTCATCTTCCTTTTCAAATACTAATACTTTTGATTTCGAAATATTAATTTTCATGAATTTCTTCTCACATTCCTCATTCAAAATTGCAACTAGGTTTTGCAGCTCTTGCTCCGAAGATGCAATTAATACCGCATCATCGGCATATAAAAGACAGCAAAGTCTAGTAGGACCCATTTCTATCCCTAAGGAACATTGTTGTAATTTGGTCAAACAACTATCGAAATACAGATTGAATAGACAAGGTGACATTACACAGCCCTGTTTAACACCACAATGTATATTAAACGGGGTTGAGCACTGTCCACCCACTCTAACAACGGCAGTACAGCCATCATATAATGATTGTACTGCCCTTATGAGTTTTTTATTCACTCCGTATCTCGCTAGTGTTGACCATAATTCCGTTCTGCATAGGTTGTCATATGCTTTTTCTAGATCAATGAAAACACTGTAAACTTTTTGATTTTTTGCCAAATGTTTTTCAACAATGTTTCTTAAGGTAAAAATTTGGTCAACACAACTCTTACCTTTCATAAATCCCGCTTGAGCATCCCACATCTTATTTTCTGTCACCTTTTGCACCTTTTCAATTATTATTCTTCCATACATTTTTCCAACCAAGCTGATAAGGCTGATGGCGCGATAATTATTGCAATCAAGCTGTGAACCCTTTCCTTTAAACACTGGAACTATTATGGCTTGACACCAGTCTCCTGGTACTCGTCCGTCGCTCCAGCATTTATTGAAGAGAGCACACAGTGTGTTACATATTATCGCTCCTCCATGTTTTATCATCTCGGAGGAAATCCTGTCTTTCCCTGCCGCTTTTCCGTTCTTCAATCTTCTGATGGCTGACACAACATCATCCTCCGTGATAATGTCATCGATAATTTCCGAGTCCTCATAGTCCTCACTATCAGCATCCGAAGGATGTGTTTGTTGTCCATCAGAGTTTCCATATAATCTTTCATAAAACTCTTTCATTCTTTCTAATACTTCTCCATTCAATGTCATTAACCGTCCATCCTCTGCTTTAATCATTTGTACATTAGAAGTCCTCAATACTCCTCGAGATTTTCTCACTAAATTCCAAAAAATTTTGACGTTCTCTTGGAAAAATCTTGAGAACTTCTTCTCTTCATTCATCTTTTCTTTCATCTTACTTTCTTTAATTATCTCTTTTACTCTCTTCTTGCATTCTCTATATTTATTCTTCATTCTCTCTTCAAGTTCTGTATTCTTTCCCGTTACAGCCAAAATATCTAAATATGCATTCTTCTTCATTTGTACAGCCACCCTTACTTCATTATTCCACCACGGATCCCCTCTCATACCACCAACCTTCACAACTCCACAAGTAGTTTGTGCTGCTTTGACAATTCCATGCTTAATCTTCTTCCACATTTCATCTATACTGTCATCCTGTTCAATGGCATCTAGTTTCTCTTGTACTTTCCTTACATATTGTCCTCTAACATCTTCCTCTTCCAACTTTTCTACTTTTATTCTTTCGGCTTTTGGAGGCGACACAGGGGTACGTTGGCGCCAGCCTTGAAACAGACCCTTAAATGAGGTCATTACCATATAATGGTCCGTTTCAATACCGGTACCTCTGTACACCCTCGTGATTTTTGTCGCACTCTTTAGCCTATCGTCAATCAAAAACAAATCTATTATGCTTCTTTCAATTCCTCGATGCCATGTATAGAGATGAATATCTTTGAGATCAAACATAGTATTCGAGACAAACATATTCATCTCTAAACATAGATCAAGGATCTCTAGTCCACTACTATTCATTCTCGGGTCCCCAAATTTTCCTAGAGTGGACTCAAGCCCGTCTCTTCGGGTCCCCACCCATCCATTCAAGTCACCTATCATCATTAATCTTTCATTTAGTTGCCTCTGAGCTAGGATGTTTCTTACATCAACCCAGAAGTCCTTTATTTCTCTCAGTTTGTTGGTGGCACAAACTGGAGCATATCCAATAACTATTAAAATTCTTGTTAGTCCCACCTTCAAACGGAGAGAGAGTAATCTTGGGTTGATCCTTTCATATCCATACATACATTCTACCATACGTTGTGATAATAAGACTCCAACACCACGGTTTGCTCTTTCTCTATCTTTAACGCCGGACCATATTCCGGTGAAGCCGCGATGTTGTGTTCTGTCATTACCACGACGCATGGTCTCTGTCAGGCATAACACATCTATCCACTTTTCTTCCATCATATCTAAAATCTCATTCATTTTTCTATTCATTCCGCCTTGTACATTTAACGTAGCGAAATGGCATTCGCCCGTCCTCGTGTAGCCCCTTTTGTGTATCAGGCGTGATGGTTGGCAAAACCTATCGCCACCTGTGGTGTCAGAAGACATTTAAATGTCTTTTGACACCACTACCACTAATATAATTATAAATAAAATTATTAATAATAAACTATATATAAATAAATAATATAAACAAATGTTCCGCTTCACTTCACTTCATTTCTTTTAATGTATTTATTTCTTCTGACTTTTTCTCCTGGTCCTTGGTAGAGTTATCATTCGTTTTATCATCATTAATTTCCAGTTCATTTCTGATTTTTCCTGTTTTGTGACGAAAAGCATATACGCCTCCTTCACAGCCAAATTCAAGCCGAGATTTATTATTGTTGTTAGCGTCTTGTACATCCCAGAGATTCCAAAACCTGAGGATGTAAGTCTGTAAGAAATTGTGCCATAAATATAATAATACAGGCACAATGAAGAACTTCACGCACACCATGTTGCATTTTTTAATTTCTTTTCGTTGTGAGTCATATCAATAAAACTGATTATGATTAATTTATTTAGAATATAATATTATGTTAAGAAAATTATTGTATATTGATGTAAATTTGTTTTATTTTAGTAAATAATATTTTTATATAAATTTTTTGTTGTTTACATCCATTTGACATTTGACATATTAATCGAATTTCGATTTTGGGGGATAAAATAAAATAAAAAATTTTTTTCATATGCATCATGATGAAAGGGCTCCTATTCGAACTTTTTTTTTATATTTCAATAAATATAGGGCCTTGCTCATAGTTTACAGGAAAACATAAACGAAAATTTTCTCACGAAAAAATGGTACGTAACCCTCTCCACGTCGCTGTTGCAATTTTTTATTAATTAGCATGAAATTAAGGTTCTGAAGGCATGAAATTTTAATTGGCTCACTCAGTAGGTACGACTGCTGTTTATTAATGCACATTTGACCGTCTATAACCCAAATTAAGAAATGTGAAAGTTCAAACCACCAAAATAGAGAACAGGAATTAGTAGGTACTGAAATAAGTGAACCGCAATACCTATGCCTTCCCTATATTTAAAAAAATAGGATTATAACTAAATACAACAAGAAATCAGTAACAGTTGGTAGTACAATTTGCGTACGAGCTTATCTAGACGGTTTTGTATTGACGATGTGTTATCTCCTATCAGTGAATTTGCTTATCGAGTACTACGAATAGGGCCCTATATCGATCAATCACTACCGAAAAACTGCTTCACAAATCAGTTAGACTAATTTCCATTAAATGATTAATTGAACATTGTACAATTTTAGTCGATGTCCGGAGCTCGGGATAAAGTTTGATATTAGAAAGAGAATCACAAAAAAACCGTTTTCTTCACAGTTCATTAGGTCGGTTTGATCAGTTGAGGCGTAAGAGGGTAAAATCTCGTAGACATTTAAATGTAAGTAAAGTATAGAGAAGAAATATTTGGCTGGGTATTTGTAACACAATTTCCATCACAAATATTCACACTGTTGATAAAATTTAACGGCTAACTTGTATAAAAAGGGAGATATTTTTAGTTGCACAGGATCTGAAGGTCGTAGTAGAATATTACATTCTGAAAGAATGTTTATCGATTGTTATGGCACACGACTGCGATAAATTGATTTGAAGTATCACAATGCGACAATATTATCGTCGATCGACTGTCAGGCTTTGACGCTTCCCCCTAGAGTCTAGACTAATGGATCTCTAATTTCACTTTATTATATTGGTCACTACAAAGCAAGGACGCAGTTTACTTGTATGTATATTGCGACCTTTGATTATATACACAATGTATATGTATGTGTATATAATCAAAGATTGCGACAATCCACACACTATTCTTGGTGAAGACAATTACAGTAAGTTGTCTAAACAAATCTTTGTCCAAGTAAAGATATATAATAAGCAATATATGATTTAAAGAAAATTATACAGCCATCTATCAATTTTGACAGAATGGGTGCGGTCGGTCAATCGGTCAGGATATTAAACGATATTAGCTAAGTTTACATGTTTAGGTATGTAAATAGTTACACATACAATGACATGATTTCATTATTAAGTTTCGGCATCACTTTATCTCATATCTCTCTTTCATTTTGGTAATATATTTTTTAAAGATTATATATAATCAGTCTATAAATGACACGATCTTTCCTTTTGTGTTTCATTTATAATGAGTTTTCCCTGCAGAGTACAGGCTAGGGTCTCGGAAGCTTGAACACAAATGGAACTTTAATTAAAACTGGTGTCTGTGTCTATTCAGACTAACGATTAATTATAATTTATACTGTGGTAAGTGTTCTAGCTGTTATTACACTTAATCATTCATTGTAACAACATTTTTTTAAAGAAAAGAGAAAATTCAGAGAAATTATTCATATATTTCATGAATATTTTTGTAAAGCAGTCGCCTCTTGATTTTATTGGTGTAATGTTTTATGTTAGAATGATGATCAAGTTTTAGTACAGCAATTTTCAAACATAAAAGCAGTTTAACGGCGTTTACGTGAGATACATGTTTAACACAACGAAAATATTTGCAAATCTCTTGAATTGTGTCATAATAACATTCCTTGAACACACTTCAAACTACTTTATGTAATAACTTAATTACCGCTACACTTAACATTATTCTTTCTTTTCGAGACCCTCTAATTGATACTGTAATTAAAGAGCTAGGGCTTAGATTTTACTATAGTAGTATAGTATATAGAAAACTCTCTTTGCCTTGAAGCGCAATGATACTTGACTTGATTTTATATCACGAAATGTATATAACTATAAAATGCTGATGCATCTATGAATCTATTTGTTACAGATAAAACATATTGAGTAAGTAAGTAGTACCAAGCGAGAATTCTATAATTAAGTCCCACAGAAATAGAGGATAATACACATGTCTTTCAAATAGGGATTTAGAGCTAATAGCATGGATTACGGAGAGAACATTTTTCATGTATTTTGAAGAGTATTATTGTACTCAACAAAGATATTATGTTCACTCGAAATAACTTTTATTTTGTAAAATAATGTATTGCCAATTTTACCGTATATCTCGAACAAATAAAGAGCTCATGATATGACGTAAAAAGATAAAATAAATATATACTACTAAGTGCTTGTACACAAATTGTATTGAGGTATACAAATTAGTGTACCTACATACTAAGTCGCTACCAATAGTATGTTTATAGAAACGTTCGACCTAATTGAACAAATTAATCAGTTGTATCTTATTCAAGTAGAACCTGAAGAGTTCATCATCAGGTCTTCCGAGTCTCCACAATTCCATAATAATCACCGTCATTCGAAATTCGGGAGGCGGCAATAGAGTACCTATCTCTATTATTACTCTATGACCGTCAAACAATTTTAAATCATATTTCATTAACTATCTATTAGAAACATCCGATCTAATTGGACTAAATTACATCTATACTAATACTATAAAGAGGTAAAGTTTGTTTGTTTTTTTTGTTTATTTGAGAATAGGCTCCGAAACTACTGGACCGATTTGAAAAAAAAAATTTTACCATTGGGAAGCTACACCCGGGGGGTGACATAGGCTATATTATATTTTCAAAAAAATTAGGGATCCTTACTAAAACTCCAATAATGTAAAAAAATACCTAAAAATTACCTAAAAATCCTTAGATCGCGTGCGCTGCGAAAACTATTGATGATAGAACAAAATAATGTACTACGACTTTGCAGAACATCATTTTCTACAAAAAGTGTCGCGACAGCATCTAGACACGCGGCAGCGTGTCAAGCCAAGTTCAAGCCAACAGAACTTGCGAGCAGCACCGTGTGTATTATTACACGAACCATTTGGAGCCACTTTTGACCCCTTCATAACTCAAAAACTATTTAACATAAACACACCAATTTGGTTTACATATATATTGAGACCCCCTAGATATAAATTAGTACCTATTTTTTATAAACACAGCGTAAACGGTTATTTAGATATTAACGTCCAAAAATCGTCATTTTTATAACTGACTGACCTAGATATCAAAACTCTAACCCAGTTCCAGATAACCTAGAAAGTTAAAATTTGGCATCCAGATAGGTAATTGTGTGTACCTATACAAAGAAAAAAATCAGAAAACATTGAATTTATAAGATTTGAAAAAATTTAACATTTAACGTCCGAAAAAGTTTTTATTTATGACTCGTTAAAAATTTCGTCCAAAAATCGTGATTTTTATTAAGGGACGTAGATCACTTTTGAATAATAATAAATTTATTTATAAAAGTAATGATATCCCACCAAAAACATAAATGTGAAAATGGGAGCCAAGTTCAATATTATGATAATAATGGCGTGGTTGTCGGCTCCACCGACAAAAGATTTGGGATCTAAATGGGTTCAATCCCGAAATTTTATTTATAAGAACGTATAACATTCTTTAGTAAATTTAAAACACAATCTTGGTCTTTTTCTGCTACAACAATGTTTGCTATTTAAAATATGACTTTTTAAATTTGAATAGTCAAATTATTTACACAAAGCAAATAACTTATGATCTATTGAATCTCAACATTTGACTTGGCTAGTTTTTACCAACAAATCAAATGTTTAGAAGAATTGAACCTTACAATATAGAAACAATAATTTGCACATAACATAAAGATGATAAGTTAATTACCTAATTATAAGTTGACTAGTATGTGAAAACTAGCCAAACTGTTATAGTTAAGTCACAATAAGTGTTCTTTTATTTTAATAATTTAATTGAAATGCCACCCCTAAAAATGCTTTCTTTCTTTATTTGTACCTTGGTATTAATCCTTATCAAAATAAATTACATATCTCATATTCGGACATTCCATTCGAAAGATATCATGAGTTTAAATATGTAATTTTTTCGCGATTTTAGCATTTTTATAATAATATCCAAACTTAGTGGTAGTGGTAGGAAATAGGGGTAGGGGTAGTGCAGGCAAGCCAACGTTTTGTGAGTCTGTGTGTATGTGGAGGGTAATCTCTGAAACACTGATCCGATTCTGAAAATTCTTTCACTAATAGGAAGCTACATTATCTCTGAATGCTATAGGGTATATTTTATTTTGTTCGAAAATATCCACGGTCGAAGCCAGGGGCGGAATGCTGGTATTATAATATATGTTTGTGCGAGAATTTATCTACCTACATAATATAGCGCCAGATTTCGTCTCACCCTAAGATTTTGTAAGACGATGCGCGGCGCGAGTTGCAAAATCTTAGTCTCACATCTCAAGCGATCTATACTCCACTGACAAAAATAACATCAGAAAATATTATATAATATGTCAGATATCATGACATATTATGAACCTATACATTGAACTCCTTAACCTTTTGATTTGTATGACATGTGAGTCGCCATCCACTTGCCTATGAATGGAGGTCACAAACAATAGTGCAAAATAGTCTTTATACTACACTATACAAATATGTGGGAAGAAAATTCATATGAAAATATTTTCGCCGCATATTTATACGCACTTTCGGAGCTGTTTTTAATAAAGTAAATAGGTACTTTGTGAACAGGTATAAAACATATTATTGTCTTACATAGGTAAATATGAAACAGAACTAATAAGAAGGAGTCGATAGCCTAATTGGTTGAGCGTTGTATTGAAACCGAGTGTCCCGGGTTTAATTCCAAATCGTTCAAAAAAAAATGCTAAGCACCAATTTTCGCCACATCGCAAGGTATAGAGGCCGTCAAGTTGTGTGTGTGTGAAACAGAACTAACTGGTAGGCATGAAGCAAAAAATGGCTGATAGGGCACTAACATTGGACGGCCGTGAGGGTGACAGCGTCCCTTCTGGAAGGCTGCACTTTTCACGTAAGCCTGGTAGGAAAACAATCTCCTCTGATAACGATTTCAGCCGCAGTGCCCCAAGGAATCTATCTATGATCTGTCGGTAATGGATTTTGACATTTTGTATTCTTTTGTTCATTTTATTTGGGAAACTACCATAAAGCTACGTTTTCACTATAAGTGAAAATGGCGCGTATATTGCTTTGTTGAAACTGTTTTATTGCATTTTCCTCGTAGGTGTAATATAAAATTATATGTATCACTCGAGAGAAAGTCCCCTTTGATGAGTGAACAATCAATTATTGTCCACTACATCGGCTTATTGATAACGCATTTGTTATGCAAATTTCAAAGCAAATGAAATGTATTTGATTAGTACAGGTGTTTAACTAGATTTAAATGTCGGTTATCTATTGGAAACTCACCGTCTGAAACGAAACGCGATACTTTGAATTACTTGACGGCATTTTCAACGGTGAGCGGTGGTACTTTCCCAGACGGCGCTGTTTGTTTATTCGTCTCGTTGAGCAACTATAATCGAGCAGTTAAAGTATTGTTACACAGTAAGAAAGTTGCCAATACATTGAATAACAATATAAAAGGGATGTTGCCCTCTAAAATACAAAACGATCACTCATTCCTAAACCATTTACCTTCGTACGTGTATATTCTACTTGACATGCCCTGCAGGCAACGATGGTCCTAACATCGGTGCTACCGTTATGCTACCCCACAAAAATCTCCTACCATATCATTTATACTGCCTATGTAACGAACGGCCGCTTCGTATAAGTTTTTTAATAGTAGCTTATTCTATGCGCATACAAATCTTCAAAAAATCACACTTTTAATTGAACCCGTAAACTAAGTGGTTCTCTTCGCCAACCATCTTTGTGTTAATTACATTTAAACAAAGGATTCGAATACCACGTCGCAAGGTAGACACATTGCCGTGATATTCTTTCATATATATTACACACTAGCGACCCGCCCCGACCTCGCACGCTCGGTAGAAAAGTTCTTTAAGAAAAAATAAATTTTCTCGAGGGAATGAAATAATTTCCTAGGATAAAATTAGTTTTCCTAGGATAAAATTAGCCTATGCCCCTCCCTCTCTATGTCCCCAAGACACCTTAAATGCAAAATAAGTTGATGGATCTATTAACCAATACTAAGGGAGCTCCCAAATAAAAAAATGGATGACATACCTAACCTTAAGGGGGTCCCAAGGTTTGAATGGATTCTTATCTACAATAATTTGTAGAAAAGTTTCCCGCCTCCCACACACACTAGACCTGGACTAATTGTAAGTATAGCTCCATTAATCATCTTTAATAATGTATGGTCAAGGGGTCCAATAATTAATTATATTGAATGTAAGTATACACATTCGTAGAAACATTGCAGAAACTATAAATTGTTCCGCAGTAGACCTAAACTAAATTGATAGATCGATTAGGCACCTCTAGGGAAGGTTTCAAACATAATGTGATGTGGTTGACATATATAAGGTCAAGAGGTCCCATAATATTTGTAAGCATTGAATTATATTATGTATATTAGGTAGAAGGTATATTAAGTCGAGTGAGGTAAAAGTATAAAACTGTCGGGCATAATAAGCTGGGGCAAGTAAGTCAAGGGTTTGCAAAATATTCATCAATGGTGATGAAACAAATTCACAGATATGACGAGCTGATCTTAAATATATAATTAGATTATCGAGAGTCGTGGGTCATAAAATGCAATAGAAGAGTGTAGTTGTAAAAAACCCAATTATTACAATACGTAGTTACGCGGGTGAAAAATTAAAACAAAAAGGAACTACAAAATTTTCTTTTTTATATTAGTCATTATAAATCTTACTATTTGAGTTTTGAAATATTTTACAGTGAAACTCGCTCTTACTAAAACATTAAAAAATTGAAGAATAGCTTCAAATCGTAAAAATAATTTAAGAACGACTTATTAAACATTTGTGGACACAATTGTGGATTTAGTTTTCAAATAGTGACTGGAGCACGCTCCTAAACCCATCATAATTATATAGCTGTTATTATACTGGGTTCCTGCTACTGCATTAGAGACAAAAAGTAACGAATAAAATAAATACTTCTACCAAAACAAGAGTTTGAAAATAAATAAGAACAGCTCATTAAAACAATAAAAAATTACCCCGGTGAAGTGGTCGATGGGAAAATGAGTGACGAAAAAGCAGAACGCATTTATCTAGAATCGTGCGCACGCGAGCAGAATAGAAACAGTAAGCGATTCAACGTAAGCGATAATTTTTGTTTAAAACGCAATTTAAAAAAAACTGAAACGACACAGAAATAATTTTACAATGAAAAGATAGATAATGACCAATAAACTATTCGTGTTAATTTTTATAATGATACCATAAAATTTGATAAATAAAGTTTTCAGAGGTGTAATTAGGATTTTTTTCTATCGAGTCAAATGTTTCTAATCATATTTTCAAAACAATAAAAATATTTGTCCTGTCCTTAAAATTAATATATATTTTTTTCAGTTTTGAAATGATTGAAAATTGGATTTTGATGACTGACTTCGTCTTAATGTGATTCTTAACCAAAAAGAGAAACAAAAAGTTAAATTGAATGTATTTGAGCAAACAAAAATAGCTTTCCAGAAATCTACTCTTACGTACGATTGTATATTTAAAAGTAGATAGAGTATTATATAGAAAAATACACCTTTAATAAATAAATAGGGGAAAAATGTTCACCCTTCAGGGACGGAATTTCGATATTCCCCTTCTTCGGTGAATTTCTATATTACGTAAGTAATATCCTAAGATTTTATAAGACGATGCGTGGCCCGCCTCTACTAGATGTGTTCCGCTCACTATAAGATCGTGCCAGAGAGTTGTCTTCTAAGACAACTATACGCGTCAGTCTGCATTGTCGTCTGACGTTTGCACGCTATCTAAAATTTTACTGTAAAAATTGTTTTTCTTTGATAATATTGCCGTACTGTTCTATTATTACGTGTAGACATCATAGAGGGACAATTAATTTATCAAATTATGGTGTGTCATACCACAAGTAAGTAATTTTAAAATTGTTTTATTTGTTTTTATTTATGTAGATTTCACGCACGCCATTTCGGCTGTAGTGCTGTTAGTCGCCATACGAATTTTATCGATATCGATTTCATGCGTTTATAAGAAAGTGTTTAGAAATATTCACTTTTAAAGTATTAATTACTTTGAGGAATAATAGAATTGGTTTTTCATAAAATAACAGCACAATTTGCTTCAAACGTTTTGAAGAACAACTATATTTACCAGGAAAAAATCGTCGAATACTTCATGGTGCAAAGTAATCTAAACATTAATTTACATTTACACTTAAATAGTTTGGGTTAAAATATTTTTCTATACGTTAAATTGATTGTCCACTTTACAGGTCACCCTCAAGAAACTCCAGCATTTTGCACTACACCTACAACTGGCATAAACCTAGAAAATAAACTAGATGACACACCTAAAAAAAGGAAATTACGTGCATACCTTTTTAAATAATATAAAGAAGCGAAAGAGGTTTGTCAAAATCGTAATAAATAGCATTCGATTGTATCTGCCTGTCCCTCTTGGGATAAAAGGCATGATGATAGATAGATATATATTATTAAAAAGCAAAACTTTCCGTTAAGAAACTTCGTGAGATAAGTAGACGAGATTCGAAGAAAATTGCACTATTCAGTGAAAAAATATAATTTGCAAGATGAAGAAATGTCTGTTTTAAAGAGTACAAAAATAAAGAAAACCAGTGACCAGGTGCGCAGTAATAAGTTACCTTAGATTTCCGTTGGTATCGTTTTGTGTCGCGAGACAGAGCTCTAGGAAAATAGTTAATTGTGATGTTTTAAACGGGAAAGGCGATCTAGGGCGTCAAACTTAGTGTTTCCAATAATTAATTATAATTATTATTATTTTTTTCTTTTTTTTCTTCACGGGTTGCTTTACAGCTCCCGAAACCTTCCAGTTCCAGGGTACCCAGCGGAATTATATTTATTTATTTTATTATGTATTTTAACATAATCATCATATAACGTAAAATCCGTTGCGACAATAAAACGACAGAAAAATACAGTGGTACAGGGGCTAGTACTAGACGTTTACTCCCCCCCCCCCCCCCCCCGCCAAAAGTGGCAGAAAAAATTGTTCGGTCATTTATACCCTTCACATCTCCTTTGGTAAATACTCAAAGGCCACACCCCAGGACTCTATAAAAATAGTACTCTAGTTTTGATGCAGAGGCTGGATTTACTGAAGAAGTTTTAAAAGCAATAATAGTTTTTACCTACCGCTAAAGTATTTGTTATTATTTTGACAAATAAATAATAAATAAGTATGTATCTATTTGCATTTATTTCCTACCTAAAATGTTTAGTAAAAAATAACTATGACAAATGACATAAATGTTATCGATATTAATTTTTATCGATAGTGTCAATGCCTAGTGTATAATTGCAAATTAAAGTTGTGTGCGTGTGTGACAAAGGGACACGTTTGTTTGTTCTAAACAACACATCTAGTAGGGGCGTCGTCTTGCAAAATCTTAGGTAATATCCCTTCACATGTCGTTTCTGCAGCGGTTTGGGCTAGGCGCACACAAGTCAGACTTTTCTTGTTATTTTCAATTATTTATATTTAGTTTATAACGTACTAGCATTCCGCCTCCGGCTTCGCCCGTGGATATTTTCGAACAAAATAAAATACCTAACCCTATAGCACTCAGAGATAATGTAGCTTCCTATTAGTGAAAGAATTTTCAGAATTGCCTCCACTACCCCTACCCCTACACCCTACCACTACCACTAACATTGGATATTGTTCATAAAAAAATACTTACATTTTTAAACTCGTGATATCTTTCGAATGGAATGTCCGAATTGAATATTTCAAAAAGTTATATTGAAGTAGTCGTACATATAAAGTAATTACCGGTAATTAAATTAATTACTAACACCGGCATTCCAATTAAAATTTTAAAATAAAACAACACTTATTGTGACATAACTATAATAGTTAGACATATGCTGTCGCGACACTTTTTGTAGATAATGATGTGCTCTGCAAAGTCGTAGTACATTATTTTGTTCTATCATCAATAGTTTTCGCAGCGCACGCGATGTAAAGAATTTTTTAGGTAATTTTTTTACACCTTGGGTTACAATTTTGGAGTTTTAGTAAGGATCCCTATTTTTTGGAAATATAATATAGGCTATGTCACCCGGGGATAGTGTAGCTTCCCAACGGTAAAATATTTTTTCAAATCGATCCAGTAGTTTCGGAGCCTATTCAATGTAAACAACCAAAAAAACGAACAATCAAATCCTTTTTCCTCTTTATAATAATTGACACAAATAATGGAATCACAGTGAGTAATTAATGAACGTTAACGAAAGCCATTTATCCGTGTCTCAAACATAAGCTACTAATTAAAACAAATAACCTATTGAAGTGTTCAACAATACGGCTCAGGATTTTCTATTTATTCCGAGTTATCATCATAAAGTGAGAAAGATATTCCAATGGCATCTTTTCAACTCATTTACGGAGGTCACGAACATTTTTCGTTGGAAGTTTTACGATCCATTACCAGAGTATTCTCAAATAAATAAACGTCAACGCAATATACATGCACGTATAAAGATATTTTTTTATTTATTGGAGAAATGATGATAGATAGACAATTGGTTTATTATTGAAATTACCAGGAGGTAAGTGTGAGTTCTACATACGGAGCTTATGTAAAATTGATATATATAATTTTTAGACTTGTACAGAAATAATAAGAACTTATGAGTATTGTTGCAAGTGCAATATCGTAGTTCTAAATCCAGTGGTGGTCTGACGCGATAATCTATACCTACGTTCGAATTGAAAATCCTCTACTCAAGAGAGGTAATAGCTGTTTGAAACTTAAAAGCTTAGTACCATCTCAGATAATCACATTATAAATATACTAGCAGTTGCCCACGACTTCTTACAATTGTATTAGGAATACAACGATTACACACCAGGGGTTTTTTTACTTAGGGGTTGATTTTCAAAAAATCCTTTCTTAGTGCACCTCTACACCCCCTAAGGTAGATACCATCCAATTTTAATATTTAAATCTTCAGTCAATCAGCGACACGACGGTTTTATATTATTTACTAACATTATTATGCAATTTAATATTACGAGGAAAGTTTAATATCATTAATAACTTAACACAATGCTAAATATCCTTAATTTAATATTCTGAAATAACGTAGTTTTAATGCTTATGCCCTCATAACGTTACCCCTTATGCATCATAATAATTTGTACAACAATAACTGAATCCTATTACGACGGTAATTGCTAGTAATCGACTAGCAATTTGCAGCATAGTTTGCCGGAATAAGTACATACGATTTTATTTAAAACCCCCATTAGTATTGACCGAGATGGAGATCGAACCCGGTGTATCTACGCTCGCATCAATAGCGGAGTTACGCACACGTGCGGAATATAAACATTTACTGTATTTTTACCACCAACTTCTTTTTTAAATGACGGTCCCAAATAGCTCGATATAATCCAGGCCATACGTTCAGGTTATCTTTAAAAATTCAACAAATAGTTCTCGACCCACTCGCATTTAAGAATCGCGTAAGTTTATCGAAGACTTACTTTTACTACCACTTTTTAGTGTGTATACTTTTACTAAATTGGTCACAATAAAAATATATGACCCATCAGCTGAAATTAAGTATATTCTAGATCTTAAACCTTGAAACAAGGTGGGGCAGGGACATAAATAATTTATTTGCAACATTTACACTAGTAGTTGAAAATATTTAAACAATGGTAGCAATAATATTATGACGTCATACCATATGTAAAGATAGATAACAGCCTTCCATAGTCGATAAGATGCTGTGGCATATCATTATTATGCTGTCGACCTTCAAATTTACTTATATGAGCAAACAAGATATTTTCAATTATGGACACATTTTCTCATACACAATGCAACCTTACGTGCAATGTGGAAAGGTGGAGTGGAGCGGATGAAGTGCCTTCCCACGCGTCTGATGGTTTCAAATTTTAAAATAAATAGAGTGCATGTTTAGACATTAAATTCTGACGCTGACATGGCATGCACGTCTGTTTCTCGTACATATAGGGGTTTAAACAGAAAGGATGAAGCATCGCACTTCCCTCAATGCTCAATGCAATAATTCTCTTGTTTCTCTTCATTGGTATATATTCAATGGTTGTATTGTATTGTATGAACATCCAATACTATGCGCTTACTTGACATTTTAAAAATTAACTCCTTGGACACCCGGCATTTCACAATCAATCAGTCTTCTTTCACATATCCTCGCAATATATCTCGAAGTTTGTTGCGTACTTGGGACTGCGTACTTAGATCATTATTGAATTATGTTTTGAGATATATAGCCATAATAATTTTATAGTATTTTAAGGGAGTCGGTGGCCGAGTTGTTGAACGTGTGCGTG
Organism: Nemapogon koenigi; assembly: GCA_963924495.1. Classification (NCBI taxonomy): domain Eukaryota; kingdom Metazoa; phylum Arthropoda; class Insecta; order Lepidoptera; family Tineidae; genus Nemapogon; species Nemapogon koenigi. The sequence continues at coordinate 22,041,468 of OZ004629.1, forward strand.
CAGGGCTTAACACCTGGTGTGAATCCCACAGCGACTATGTATCAATGGTTTTCGTTCAATTAGAAACATGTACGTGTTTTCCGACAAATCATACTTAACTAAGAGGCTATACAATCACAAAATACCTTAACAAAGCTGGTCACTCGTTAGGTATAGCCTCACAAATAAGACAAACGGACAACCATAACTGACACATAATAATATGCATAATTTGAATACGGAACCCTAAAAAGGAAAATGAAAAATGTTGCTGCAATGGACTCGCCCGAGTAACCCGAAAACGACACGAAATAAAAAAAAATTACATATAGGAAAATTATGTATATCTTTTAATTAAACATCCAATGAAATAAAATGCATAGGTATAAGTAGATATCAGCTCTTCACATATCACCCGGCATCTTGCAGTTGTGTGTCTATAGAATCCAACAAACTGCCTGGAGATATACAGTATAGGTCAATGTCGCAATTCAGTGAACTTCACAAGGAAAACAAGGCCACGGCGAGGAAATTCATCGATGTCATTAGCTAAATATGCTATGTTTGTAAACATATCAAAGCGTCCAATGTTTATGGTAAATAAATATCACCTGGCGCTGCTTGGAGCCGACATTGAGGAGTCGAGCATGGAAGGAGCTCGGAGTGTCGATAGTGTGTTGGCGGGAGAGCGCTGCATGGGGGGCAGTAACAGAAGTTTGACGGAACCACGGCAGCGAGATCTTCCGTCTCGTTCTGTGCAATTTCGGAATACCGGCAGGCGGAGGTGTCCCCATACCACCACGTGCGTTGCAACAACGTACAATTGGTAGGAGGCGAGATCGAAAATCGCTCTACCTCCGTAACGCCCCGCGGCGCTATCACAACTGTCGCGCCGCCCGTCCCGCTCTAGGGTTCCCCGCACGCTCCTTGCTACCGCCCCGCGCACAACACGCAGCCTCCGTATCGAACAAGCCACCCGAATTTATTCCACGTTTGCGTTGGAGACTTTCGCCTTTACGTCCGACGAAGGACGCATCTAATCCGCCCGCAACGAACAGACGCCATATCGGCGACGAAGCCGCGCGCCGCGCCGCCTAGCCAGAGCGGTTAGCAGCTGCGGCGAGTCGAAGCGGGACGTTCAAGGGCGCCAGGGGCCCGATTCTCGCGCTTTAAACATTTTGTCGAACGATAGAGATTGAATGAGAGTACGGCTTGTGAGCGGAGGGTTCCGTACCAACAAAAACTCTCGTCAGAACCTCTATCAACACAAATTTTAAAATTTAGATAATTGGTATTTCATTAAAATAACTTTGTTAACAATTGTTGTAAACTTTTCATAATTACTGAAACTGACAAACTTTTTTCACGATTTTTTTTACTAAGCAATTAGTACTATCGCATATAAAAATAAATAAAATACAGTTGTAAAGTTTTCATAATTTCTGAAAATTCCTGAAAAACAATTTTTATACTTTCTTCGTGGAAAACATACAAAAACAATTCGTGACACTTTTTTCATAAAGCTTGAAATTACTGAAAAAAAATGTTTGTGTCAATGTGAAAAACAGTTTACAGTATTAGTTTTAATAAGAAAGTTGTCATTATGTACCTCAGGGGAATTTAGGAGCTCATATCTCGCGAAATATTTACCAAATAAAATATACTACAAACAAGTTAAAACAAGCCCATGCGACATAATGTCGACTACAAAATAATGACCACTTGCATATAGGAATAGACATATGACGAAAAAACATGGCGGATTTCGAATGACGTAGCTGTCAACATAGTCATAGTCATAGATTTAGTATGATAATCCTAAGTCTATGGTCATAGTAATTAGAGACACTTTTGGTCCGAAAGCTGCATTTTTTGATGGAAGCAAGCCGCTTTGCACAGTGATAGTAGTGGCAAAATAAGCTATTTGACCCGAGGATACACAACATTCACCCCTCAGGAACAGAGTTGGCGCCACTTGTTCAAAAAATCTTTTAATTTTTTTAAAACCTGAACGGATGCTCCGATTTTGATGATTAAGGTGTCAATCGACAGAAAATTAATTAGTTTATTATAAAAAAAAATTAGGTGGCAGAAAATAATTATAACTACCATAAAAGCCTTCATTCAGGAAAGATTTGATTGTTTGTTTGTTTGTTTGCATTGAATAGGCTCCAAAACTAATGGACCGATTTGAAAAATTCTTTCACCGTTGGGAAGCTACACTATCCGGTTATATTTTCAAAAAAATTAGGGATCCTAAATAAAACTACAATAATGTAACCGAAGGTGTAAAAAAATTACCTAAAAAATCCTTATATCTGCGAAAACTATTGATGATAGAACAAAATAAAGTACTACGACTTTGCAGAACACATCATTATCTACAAAAAGTGTCGCGACAGCATATGTCTAACTATTATAGTTTTTATGTCACAATAAGTGTTCTTTTATTTTAAAAATTTAATTGAAATACCGCCGCTAGAAAAATATCTTTATTTGTACCTTGGCATTAATCCTTATCAATAGTAGATTACTGACCCGAGCAGAAAGTAACTTATTGTTGCTCGCTCCGCTCGGGCTCTAAAAACATGAGTGCAACAATAAGTCACTCTCAGCGAGGTTCGTAATCTGCTTTTCTTTCAACTACAACAAAAAAAATTAACTAATCAAAATTTTCTTTAATTATAATTATTTTAATAATATTTTTTCCGGACAAACAAAGCCCGCCATAACGTCATTCGCGTCGACAATATTTTTTTTAATGGAAGGCAAAGACAGCCAAACAGCCTATGTTTTTTCGAGTGTTAAATTCGCTCTGAAAATAATAGTGAAATAAAAAGTCACACTTTTAGCAAGGTTAGCAACCTGCTTTTCCAAATTTACATCGCCAACGTCATGAAAAATTTTGTAAAAAATAAATTATTTAATAATGTAACATGCCCGCCACATAAATCTTATAATTACGTGTACCTTAAAAAGTACCTTTATAATAAGTGCCTACAGAAAAAGAACCTAATTTAAAAACAAAGCCCAGAGCGGGATGTTATGGATTTTCATACATCCCTCGACATACGACTTCCATCTTTTTTCAAAAGTAGAAATTTTGACGTAGAGATTTCTCTAATCTTAAGAGCGAGAACTGGCTCCCAGATCAGATGTCACTCATGATGTTTATATATCCGCAATAAATTACCAATTCGACAGCTTATTAAATCGTACCTGTGACTATGTGATACTCTGGTAATCAGTTAAGTAACTGCATATTACAGATGTTCTGTTTTTCTGCAGATTGTTCTATAAAGACACGAGAGCACTTATTTAATTTAAATGTGACGTTTAATTGATTTCCTTAGTACATGACCTTTTGGTGCAGTTCTCTAATATGTAGATAATACGCACTTATAAGTAACATATAAATATATGTTCTTGATCCTCTAACGATTTTGATCAAAATTGGTATACCTACGGGACTTTTGGGAGTGATAAGTGTCATCTTGGAGAAAAGCCATATCAGATACGTTATCATTGTTCATACTGCTTCATGTAATAAGTACCAAGGAGTATGTCTATTCATGATTTAAATAGGTAAAAATATGTAGTTAAAACAAGTTATCTTTAACATCATTGCTTTCAATCAAGGCTTAATTTCACGGACCGCAAGCTAACAAAATATTTCTTTCGTAACTCTTAATTGTTTCAGATCATGTTATTGGTTGGAATGTACGTGTGTGACACATTGTTAACGCGTTAGGAGATCATTATGTCGCTTAATGAACTACCCCTAGTTAACTGGGAGCACGGTACTCCCCCGCCATGACGAGCAAATGCACAGCCGTATAATAATTAACGTAATTGTGCAGCGGTTCATAAAAGACAGTGATTTGTAAATTAAAATAGACTTGAGTCCCACATAAGATCTCACTATTTTTTCCCGAGGCTTGACTTAAATTTTTACATTCATGTTTTTGATGAGATATGAACTACGTAATTGTGCAGCGGTTCATAAAAGACACCTGTATATGATATTTTATGTGATAGCGGTGTTATAAGTTTGAGAAAGAGGCATAGACTGACATGACGAATTTATAAAGGTTTTCAAAATAAAATAATTATAGACAAAACGTACTAATATAATTCTTAGTCGATCCTTAAATTCTATCACAAGTATAATCTAATATACAAAAATTGATATTTGTTTGTTGCTTCGTATTCTATAGACTAAAAACTACTGGACCGATTTAAAAAAAATCTTTTTACATTTGGTAGCAAATTCTTGGGAAGGTTATAGGCAATTTAACATCACGCTACCTACACAAGGGGGTGAATTGTATTCCTAATACAATGTACGCGAAGTAGCGGGCAATCACCTAGTAGGGTGTAAAATCAAAAATACTGAATACTTACTGTCTAAAAATAATTAATTCAAATTAAAGGTAAACTAATGGAGAATAATGTAAAATAAAATTTATTCAAAATGTCCGCCGCCAATTTTCATACAGGCCCTTAAGATACCCACACATTCGTCCAATCGCCGGCGCGTCGCCGTACGGTCCACCGAAATCGACCACAGACTCGAACAATTCTTGTAACGAACGGTCCGCCATACGTTTTCAAATCGTTGTGATTGTGGTTGATTTCGATGGCCGGAACGATCTGTCACACGCACACAAACACATCCACACTCATTACAGAGATATTGTGACTCACTGGTTTTAACTAACGCAAGATTATACAGCCAGTACAATTAAAAATAACAAATATTACACTATGTTGCAAAAAAAACGAGCACTTAAGAGCACCAATGTTATGTGGCACGGTGGCTTGGAATTACACGTTCTAAAGTTTAAAGGATTTGGAAGAGGTTCCAAGAGACTGATTCTCTCTGTAGAAGGCCTGGTTCTGACAGAAAAAGATGTACGGAGCAGAGGGATGATCGATCTCTTGTCAGTCAAGCTCTTAGAAATCGACGAAAATCTTACAATTATCTTAAAACCCACCTTCAAGAAGTGAGATTGGTGAGAGTTAGCAAATGGACTGTACGGAGGACACGTATCAAAGCAGGCATACATTCTCACAGACCCGCTAGAGGATCAAAATTACTCCGTGGGCATCGCGTAGCATGACTAAGATTTGGGCAAAATTTGTTACTATGGAAAATTGAGGATTGGGGTAGGGTTCTGTTTTCCGATGAGGCCCGTATATGTCTACATTGTGAAGACAGACGTCAGAGAGTTATGAGAAGACAAGGTGAACGTTATGCCGACGTGTGCTTTGAAGAGGTAACACCATACGGTGGAGGATCCTTAATGTTCTAGGCAGGAATAACTTCTGAAGCTCGTACGGAGTTAGTTTTTTGCCAAATGGGGCACTTAATGCACATCACTATATCTCAGAAATTCTCGTTCCACATGTGCAACCTGCATTGGCCGTTGCAGTATTCGCCTATATGGAGGAGGTTGGGATTCCTCGATTGGATTGGCCAGCGAGGAGTCCCGACCTCAACCCTATAGAGGATCTATGGGACGTACTAAAACGCCGGGTTCGAGCTGTATCTCCAGCTCCACAAAATGTCACAGAGTTAAAAACTGTGATTCAGGATGAATGGGAACTGATACCACAAGATACCATAATAAACTTGATAGGGAGGATGAGAAAACGAATAGCAGCTGTCATAACTGCGAGAGGTGGACATACTCGATATTGATTTTTGTGTAGGTTCATTTAAACAAGATTAATTAAAAAAATAATTGAAGTTTAAATTGTCACTTCATACCATCGATGTCTTCATACTCATTAAAATTACTTAATAAACTGGTTTTTCATTTTTTTATTCAATTTATCTCAGATTTCTACTTGTGATGATTAAAAAATGTAGAAATTCGATTATAATATGTTGAAACATCATAAACAATAATTATTCAACATTATAACCAATAAAGTTTTAAGTGCTCGTTTTTTTTGCAACATAGTGTATTTTAAAGTGAACTGGATGGTGAACTGTGTATGCAAAGAGTATTGTAACGAGTAGGTACTTAAATCGCACAAATAAATACCTAAACACATCAAGGTCGATAGACGTCTCTAGAAACATCCAGAGAGAATCAGCTACAAACGAAAATGGACCGTATGTGCCTAGCCATAGGCCGCGGTCGGTGTGTAGGTATTTGGCGCCGAGTCCCATCGAGGCGCGTCTATAACTTTGTACAACAATCTCGGCGTGTCTCGAATGTTCGGTGGGCAATATAAACAGAGGATCTTGACCGGAAATGACACAGTGCGAATCAGAGCGATCAAAGCGAAACAGTGAAGTGGAATTTAGTGCGACTAAGTGTTATTTTAGTGTTTTCATTTATGTAACTGTATTTTTGTGGTGTTAAAGTAAAGTTTGTCTATTTAATCGGTATTTTAAATCTCTTCGAACCCTAGCTCGTAACAAATTGGTGTCAGGAGTGTGGGATTCAAAAATGCCGATTACACCACGTGACTCGTCGTCATCACGGCGACCCAAAACACGACAAACTACTGCTGGACATCACGGCGAGGAGGTCGACGAGGTTGCTGCTGCTGGAGCCGCTGCTGGTGCTGCTGCTGGAGCCGCTGCTGGTGCTGCTGGGACTGCTGCTTTAGCTGCTGCTGGAGTGGATTCGGGTTCTGCGGGTGCTCTCCAGGCAACCAACATGGGAATGCTGGTTCGGCTGATGGAGGAGCAGGCCAGACGTCAAGAGGAACAGACTCGACAGCTGTTGGAGGAGCAGGCCAGGCGTCAGGAGGAGCAGACTCGACAGCTATTGGAGGAGCAGGCCAGACGACAGGAGGAGGAGGCCAGGCGTCAGGAAGAGCAGGCCAGACGTCAGGAGGAACAGACTCGGCAGCTATTGGAGGAGCAGGCCAGACGACAAGAGGAGGAGGCCAGACTTCGGGAGGAGCAGACTTGCCGGCTGTTCAAGGAGCAGTCTGTTAGCCTAAAGGAGCTGCTTTCAGAATCACTGGGAAAGGTGACTATGGAGGTGAAGCAGCTACAGAGGGTTACAGACATGCACGAGGAGAGAATCGAAGACCTCGACATCCGGTACGAAGACCTCAAACAGCACTATAAGGATCTCCATAAGGAAGTACAGACAAGGATGAGCGGAGAACAGGATACAAGACTTAACGACCGCTACGGAGATTTGGAGGCACGACTTGACAGCCAATGCGAGAGGCTTCAGAATGAAGTGAGGAAACTGAAGCTGACCGCTCCTGTTTCTGGAGGCGCCATCGTCTCCGGCCCTCGAGTCAAGGTGCCGCCGTACGACGGGACTACGTCCTGGACAGCGTACAAATTGCAGTTCCAAACGGTCGCCTCTGCCAACGGCTGGACAGACGAGCAATCTCTGACCGCCTTGACAGTGGCTTTAAGAGGCCGCGCACTGTCTGTTTTGGAAGCCTCTCCAGACAGCTGCACCACGTACGGGAACCTGATCGAGGCAATGGACTCCAGGTACGGCGACAAACACCTGGAGCACGTCTACCGAGCGCAGCTGAGGGACAGGACGCAACATGCTGGTGAGAATCTGCAACAATGGGCTCTGGAGATCGAGAAGATCGTGAGGAAGGCGTACCCATCTGCCGGACAAGAGTTCATTGCTGCGAACCTCGTTCAAGCATTCATCGACGGCATCCGCAGCATGGAGGTCAGAGCTGCAGTTCGACTGGGCCACCACAGCGCCCTGAAAGATGCACTGGCCCATGCTCTAGAGGTGGAAGCCGTGAGACAGGAGCCTCGTTCTCAGCGATTGCGACAAGTGGCGGAGGAGGCTACTCCAACAACGACACCTGTAGCAGAGAGGCGTAGCTACTTACCCCGCTGCTTCTACTGCCACAAGCTGGGGCACCTTAAAGCAAGCTGCCCGGCGCTTAAATGACAAGGCACGGATCAACGAGTGCCGAAACGGGACGTCAGAGCTGATGTCCGTGCCGTAACTACGGAGCTTCCGGGAAACGAGTAACAGCCAGAGCCGCGGGGCGGGTACTGGCTGATCGTGACACAGCCCCAAAAGTTACCATCCGACAAGTTTTCGACGGGAACAGTCTGGTGATCGCCGGCAAGGTCAACGGGACGCCATGTGAGATGACGAACGAACATCGACGAGGACGGACGCATGGCAACGCTGACGCACTGTCACGCAGGCCGTGCCCTGAAGGTTGTAAACACTGCTGGAGGCGTGAAATCAGTGATTCTGTTATCAAAGTGATTACGACTAACAATCTTAATGACAATTGGGCGAACGAGAGGACGAGAGACGAGCAACTCAAGGATAACAACTTGGCGCCGATAATGGAATGGAAGACGCAGAATGTTCCAAGGCCCGGCTGGAATGTTGTATCAGCCATGAGTTCCACCACGAAAAGTTACTGGGCTCAGTGGGAAAGTCTAGTGCTGCACAACGGGTTGCTGTACCGCAAGTGGGAGTCGCCCAGTGGACAGGAGACATTGATGCAGCTGGTCGTGCCTAGGTCAAAGGTGCGCGCAGTGCTTGAGTCCGTGCACGATGGATCCTCGGGAGGACATCTAGGCATGAATCGAACCCTGGCGAAAATCAGGAAACGATTTTATTGGGTTCATTGCCGGCAAGATGTCGAGGATTGGTGTCGCAAGTGCACAGTATGTGCGGCCGTGAAGGGACCTACGACACGTACGAGAGGTCGTATGCAGCTGTACAATGTTGGCGCCCCATGGGAACGAATTGCGGTGGACGTTGCTGGACCGTTCCCGGCCACTGAAGACGGGAACAAGTACTTCATGGTCGTGATGGACTACTTCACGAAGTGGCCGGAGGTCTTCGCAATTCCCAACCAGGAAGCGACAACAGTGGCGACTAAGTTGGTCAACGAAGTATTCTGCAGGTTCGGGCTACCAATGGAGATACATTCTGATCAAGGGCGTAACTTTGAGTCGCAGTTGTTCCAGGAAGTATGCCGTCTCCTGGGAATAAATAAAACAAGGACTACGGCGTATCACCCACAGTCCGACGGAATGGTTGAAAGGTTCAACCGCACTTTGGAGACTCATTTGGCGAAACTGGTTGAGGATCACCAGAGGGACTGGGACCGATATATTCCCTTGTTCTTGCTCTCATATCGATCCGCAGAGCATGAAAGCATAAAGGTGACTCCTGCTTATGCCAACTTTGGGAGAGAGCTCCGACTACCAGTTGATCTCCTGACCGGCGGACCTCCGGATGCGCCGCAACCTGTAAGTGACTACGTATCGAACCTGAAAAACAAGATGTGCGACATACATGACCAGATCCGTGAGAGCAGTCTTGTGGCCAGTACAAAGATGAAGACCAGGTACGATAGGAACTTCAATAGTAACGGTTTTGACGAGGGATCGTTGGTGTGGCTGCACAACCCGAAACGCCGAAAATGGAAATCTCCCAAGCTGCAGAACCGCTGGGAAGGTCCGTATAAGGTCATCACGAGGATCAATGACGTGACCTATCGGATCCAACGATGCCCGCGTGGGCAGTTAAAGGTTGTCCACATTGATCGACTGGCTCCTTACAAAGGCTCGAATATTGCTCGGGACGAGCAAGTCTAAGCGGGGGGCAGTGTAACGAGTAGGTACTTAAATCGCACAAATAAATACCTAAACCTGAGAGAATCAGCTACAAACGAAAATGGACCGTATGTGCCTAGCCATAGGTTCCAAAATCGGCCGCGGTCGGTGTGTAGGTATTTGGCGCCGAGTCCCATCGAGGCGCGTCTATAACTTTGTACAACAATCTCGGCGTGTCTCGAATGTTCGGTGGGCAATATAAACAGAGGATCTTGACCGGAAATGACACAGTGCGAATCAGAGCGATCAAAGCGAAACAGTGAAGTGGAATTTAGTGCGACTAAGTGTTATTTTAGTGTTTTCATTTATGTAACTGTATTTTTGTGGTGTTAAAGTAAAGTTTGTCTATTTAATCGGTATTTTAAATCTCTTCGAACCCTAGCTCGTAACAGTATATTAGCTGTGTTTGAGGTTGAAACCGCGTTAATGGTTATTGCTCCGCCTCTTTGGATCGTAGCGTGATGTTATATGTTCTATATATCTATTCTAATAATAAAGCTGAACAGTTTGTTTGTTTGACCGTGGTAATCCAGTCGAAATTGAAAAATATTTTTTGCATTTGATAGCGAATTCTTGAGGAAGGTTATAGGCTATTAACATCTCATCTCAGTATTATAAGTTACTCTTTGCTACATACCCGGGGGGTCAACGGGGGTGTAAACTTATAAGTTCCTAAGTATAAATTATGCCTTATTTGACTGACTGGCTGATAGTTTTACACTTTGTTTAATCGAATCTTGTGTGTCTGTGTGAGTGAGTGAATTGCATGCGATGTATATCGTAATGTGTGACCTGTGTTAATCTATATCATCCGGCGGCCGGAATTGAAAATTGTATGTGTGATACAGGACCAGTGTGTGGGATACTTTAGTCTCCGTGGCTAGTCATCGATCGCAGCACGAATCATTATCTGTTTCTGCCAATGCTTTTCACAATGAAGATTTCAGGCTGTGCAAATTTTTATGAGGTTTAATGTAAACCTTTTCCTTTGCCATATTTTGTGGAAGAGGGCCGATCCTCATGCCTTATGAAGTCGATGTTTTGCCGCTCAAACCACGCTCGGCCAAGGCTGCCCTCGAAACAGCGTCTGAGACAGACCGTTAACGATGGGTCCAAAACAGTATCTTGGTAAACTTTTGCACTGATTTTGCACCTTTTTTGCAAAAATGCAATTCGGTCGGGCCAAAGTACGTGGGAGTACGGGTTGGGAGTCCAATTAATGAAGGATGATGACCATGTTGCACTCGGGGATGGCATTTCCAGCTTCTACATAACTTTTAGCGTACACCTTATAGTTTTTTTTGTTGTACTTCGATATCGAAAATGTTCCCGTCAGTAAACAGGATGCCACGATGTCTGTTTTTTGCGTACCGCTTCAACAAAACTGTGGATATTTTCATTCTCATTGCCTTCAAGCGCGCGTTGAGAAAATGTCCACATTTATTTTCTGTAAGCTCATAGTCCTAGATCTTCATTAATATTTTTATACAGTTTTTCTACTCAAGCTTATTTGCAAAGTCGTTAATTTTTGTTTGCGGACAGGATTGGACATTGGTTGCTTTGATGACTGCTGGAGTCCTAACAAAACGTGGCCAGCTGATTCTCTTCTTGTCCATCCACAATTGAATGTTCATAATTTTGATAGTACTATAAACAAACCTCTGCGTGATATTTAAGTTTTGAAGCAACTTGAATATTGTGATTGGTGAGTGTCTGCAACAGTGTAACGCCACTCGATCTTCTTTTAACGTCCACTCCATCGCGAGAAATAAAATATCTGAATATGTTGGTTTATAGGTAAGAAAAGTTTAAAATTTTTAAAAAAAAATCGCTTAGTGTTCTAATTTAAAAATGTTGTGCCAGTGACAATATTTAAAGACCGAGTACGTATAGACATAATATAATATGTACTGCAATAAAAGCTTATAATTATACAGAAGAGCACACAAGTTGGATTATGAAAACAGTGATTGACTGCACATACATCGTTTAACTAGACTGACAATACAGAGTTGGCACAAATGCCGTGTAATTATGTGAATAAAATTCCTCATAGTTTTGTTTAAAAAAATGCTTGTGAAAATTTGAAGTAAGATTCGTCACCTCACCTTTTAAATAAAGCGTCTGGGGGATCAGTTCAGAAGTAATGTCGCATTGCGTCGTTAATTAGGTATACAGTATTCAATTCGTTTATTTATCATACGCCTGCCTACTGGTGACTCAGGTAGTAGGAACAATTAATATTTATTTGCAAAAGTATATGTGACTTTATATTTATGTCGTGTTTTTGTAAAAACAGTATATTACTCGTAAACATTTAAGTTTGTTGTGTTGTTAAATGTTACTTTTACGCAAATGTACCTACCACAAAAACACTTCTGTCCTAACACTGCTAACAAACACAATTGTACTAAACTCTGAGACTTGACTCAACGCAAAATGGTTCTGTCATAAACCATAAAATGTGAACGGGCCAACATAAAAATATATTTTTTAAAGTAAACTGTGGCTAATGTACGCTATGGAAAAATAATTACAAGTCTCTTCTCATGCAATATTCTTAAAGTAAAAAGGAGCCTGCGCCCCGCCCCATCTGCATCTTCGTAAAAATCTCATAGTATAAATAAGATAGAAATTAAAGGCGAGGTGGAGGGAATGTTACTTAGATATTAATTCTAGAAAATTTTACTCATTTTCAATCTACAAAAAAAACCAAGGAAGGCCATGAAATATAACTAGGAGACGATTTTAAAATTATGGTCACTGCTTTTTTATTACTTTTTAAATCTTGACTGCAGTTTGGCTTATTTAAAAAATAAATGAATGTTTCCTTTGAGTAAAATTTGCTAGAATTAATATTTAAGGGTCCTATACTGGGATTTTTTTTCTGGAATAAACTATTGCCAATTTCTCTGTAAATAATCCACCAGTGTCACTGTAATTTAGCATATAGTTAATTATTGAATATATCTAAGTGAAATAGCTCTTATTTTTTCACTGGGTTTTATTGAATAGGAAATATGGGTGGTTTAACTTTGCCCCCGTTTTCTCACTAAACTCTTAAATTTTTTTTAACGCGCTGTTATATCATTACTCTTCAATTAATCGTCTTGCGTTTTTTGTAGCTTATTGAAAATTCAAAATAATAATTATTTTTGACCAATAAAAAAAATCATAAAATAATTTTTATTTTTAGGGCCCTTAAGGTACTTTTCCTCTACTGCCCATCTTTAAATTCCAACCTGTAATATATACATACATATACTAAAACATGTATATCTCATAGGTACCTATAATGTTTTGTTAGCAGAATCTTCTTAAATAAAAGCCCTGAACTGGATTAAATTAGTACCGTAATAAAGTGAATTTTACAATACATTAATCTTAAATTGTCTAAATAACAACTTGTAATGGCCAGAAATGGTCCTACAATCGCCTATAGTCGCATACAATATTTCATATGGACTCGTATTACAAAACAAACAGTAACATTATAGTGGCAACATGATAATTACTCTTTCAATTAGAGAGTCACAGACCCGTACATTATTTACGTTAGTCAGTGCAATAGATATTAAATGCATCAATTAGTACTAACTAGTAAGTATGATTTATTGCCTAAGAGTTCTATAATACTAATAATCCAATATCTATATTAATATTGTAAAGAAAGTATGTGATTTTGTTTGCTTATAAGAAGCTAACTCTAAAAACGATTTCAAACGAAAATTTCACTGGCAAAACTGTGGCGAAAAACTAGTACACATCTCTTCTCAACATCTCAATCTTACTTTCCTATATCTGTATACATATATCTATATTATATAATATGCTTTTCTGAATTATATCGTTCACATAATTTAACCTGTATTTTAAACTCTACTGGATCAAACCCGATATTTTCCTTTTAAAGCTGGTTTTACCATTAATTAGGCTGATTCCCGAGGGGTTTTATAAAATACTAGCGGACCCGGCAGACGTTGTCCTGCCCAAACGTTGGCTTGCCTGCACTACTCCTACCCCTACCCCTACCCTACCCCTACCCTACCCCACCCCTACTCCTACCCCTACTCCTACCCCTACCCCTACTCCTACCCCTACTCCTACCCCTACTCCTACCCCTACCCCTACCCCTACCCCTACCCCTACCCCTACCCCTACCTCTAACCCTACCCCTACCCCTACCCTACCCTACCCTACCCTACCCTACCCTACCCTACCCTACCCTACCCCTACACCTACCCCTACTCCTACCCCTACTCCTACCTCTACTCCTACCCCTACTCCTAGGCAAAATTAAGTTTCGCGAAGCCGACCAAATTGAAAATCAGTACTACTAATGATCTATCTATCTATCTATCTATCTATCTATCATCACGCCTTTCATCCCAAGAGGGGTAGGCAGAGACAATCGAATGCCATTTGTTACGATCCTGACATATCTCTTTTGCTTCTTTTATATTCATCTTACCTTTCATACATGCTCGGCGATTGTGTGTACTTTTAATATTTCCTTCGATCAACATATTTTTTATATGTTCAATAAAAGTACATCTAGGTCGTCCTCTGCTAGCATTTCCTTTCACTTCAGCCATATAAACCTTTTTAGTCAATCTATCATCCTTCATTCTTTCAACGTGTCCAAACCAGCGTAAACTACTTTTCTTCATTTTTGTCACAACATCATCTTTTACTCCGCATTCTTCTCTAATGACATCGTTCCGGATACGGTCAATACGCTTTATATCACACATTCTACGTAAAGACCGCATTTCCACTGCATTTATTTTACTTTCATGCCTCTTATTCCATACCCAAGTCTCGCTTCCATAAGTAAGTGATGGAACTAAAACAGCATTATGTATGTTCATTTTACTTTTATTTGTAAGTTGTGTATTTCTGCATACATTGTTTAGTCCACCAAATACCTTGCTTCCCGCTTTCACTCTCCTTTCAATTTCTTTGTCTATCTTTCCACTTCTTGTAACCATACTACCTAAATAAACAAATTCATTCACTTGCTCTAACTTACATCCTTTCACACAAATCTTACACTCCGTCCTTTCATCTTCCTTTTCAAATACTAATTATGATCTATTAAATTACTTAAATTACATTTTGTGACTATTCAATTTGGTCGCGTTCGCGATATTATCACTTTTGTTGAGTGTCAGAACGCGACATTAGATTCTCCAACACGCACGCGAATTTTAACTTTGCGCGGTGACATTAGGAACACATCTACATTGCATAGACAACAATGAGTGCTTTTAATTTAAAATGAACTTTATTGAATAGCACTATGGTTCAAATTGGCTCTGTTATTATGGGAAAAAGAAAAGGGCTGTTTTTAGGGGTTTTTCGGCAATTATTCGAATTGTCTCACCTTTTAAACCTTCCCTGGATATCTATGAATATTTTAAGACTAAAATCAGCCAAATCGGTCAAGCCGTTTTCATGTTATGTCGTGACAACGGAAAACGGGTTTCATTTTTATATATATAGATTAACAAACAGTCCGCAACTTCACACGCAAAATGTGAAGGTACTCATAAAAGTTTCCATAAAAGACTCTTTAACTTTTTTTAAGTTTTCTTTTTAATTTTAAAGATGCTATTGGTTTTCAACAGATCTCGACCTTTTGATTCTATGAAGATATATTGATAATTTTGAGATGGACGTATGAGACGTATCCGAAGAAATTGGAGTCGAACGGGGCTCTTGATAAATCTTTGGAACGAAACCACAGCGATAGAACGAAACGGTAGATTTGGACAGAAAACTTTTAAACTACGGAAGTTCAATACGGTGCGGAGCGATAATCGCAAGAGTTTACTGAAACTTAGATCCATTAGTTTTTGGAGTGGTTTCAAAGTTATTAAAACTAGACTTTCCGCCCGTGGATATATTCTAACAATATAAATTATAGCGTATGTCACTCAGGGATATCGTAGCTTTCTATTAGTGAAATAATTTTTAGAACCGGAAAATCCTTAATTTCAATCCTATTCAATAAAACCAATTGAAAAAGTAACGGCTATTTCACTTTTTCTGATTTTAAATAATATAAAAAATCAAAAATAATAAAAAAAAACACCAAAATCGGAGCTGTTTCTGAGGACTTCCGAAAAAAGACTTCATTGACGCGACTATAACTAAGGTTTAATGTAAACCTTTTCCTTTGCCATATTTTGTGGAAGAGGGCCGATCCTCATGCCTTATGAAGTCGATGTTTTGCCGCTCAAACCACGCTCGGCCAAGGCTGCCCTCGAAACAGCGTCTGAGACAGACCGTTAACGATGGGTCCAAAACAGTATCTTGGTAAACTTTTGCACTGATTTTGCACCTTTTTTGCAAAAATGCAATTCGGTCGGGCCAAAGTACGTGGGAGTACGGGTTGGGAGTCCAATTAATGAAGGATGATGACCATGTTGCACTCGGGGATGGCATTTCCAGCTTCTACATAACTTTTAGCGTACACCTTATAGTTTTTTTTGTTGTACTTCGATATCGAAAATGTTCCCGTCAGTAAACAGGATGCCACGATGTCTGTTTTTTGCGTACCGCTTCAACAAAACTGTGGATATTTTCATTCTCATTGCCTTCAAGCGCGCGTTGAGAAAATGTCCACATTTATTTTCTGTAAGCTCATAGTCCTAGATCTTCATTAATATTTTTATACAGTTTTTCTACTCAAGCTTATTTGCAAAGTCGTTAATTTTTGTTTGCGGACAGGATTGGACATTGGTTGCTTTGATGACTGCTGGAGTCCTAACAAAACGTGGCCAGCTGATTCTCTTCTTGTCCATCCACAATTGAATGTTCATAATTTTGATAGTACTATAAACAAACCTCTGCGTGATATTTAAGTTTTGAAGCAACTTGAATATTGTGATTGGTGAGTGTCTGCAACAGTGTAACGCCACTCGATCTTCTTTTAACGTCCACTCCATCGCGAGAAATAAAATATCTGAATATGTTGGTTTATAGGTAAGAAAAGTTTAAAATTTTTAAAAAAAAATCGCTTAGTGTTCTAATTTAAAAATGTTGTGCCAGTGACAATATTTAAAGACCGAGTACGTATAGACATAATATAATATGTACTGCAATAAAAGCTTATAATTATACAGAAGAGCACACAAGTTGGATTATGAAAACAGTGATTGACTGCACATACATCGTTTAACTAGACTGACAATACAGAGTTGGCACAAATGCCGTGTAATTATGTGAATAAAATTCCTCATAGTTTTGTTTAAAAAAATGCTTGTGAAAATTTGAAGTAAGATTCGTCACCTCACCTTTTAAATAAAGCGTCTGGGGGATCAGTTCAGAAGTAATGTCGCATTGCGTCGTTAATTAGGTATACAGTATTCAATTCGTTTATTTATCATACGCCTGCCTACTGGTGACTCAGGTAGTAGGAACAATTAATATTTATTTGCAAAAGTATATGTGACTTTATATTTATGTCGTGTTTTTGTAAAAACAGTATATTACTCGTAAACATTTAAGTTTGTTGTGTTGTTAAATGTTACTTTTACGCAAATGTACCTACCACAAAAACACTTCTGTCCTAACACTGCTAACAAACACAATTGTACTAAACTCTGAGACTTGACTCAACGCAAAATGGTTCTGTCATAAACCATAAAATGTGAACGGGCCAACATAAAAATATATTTTTTAAAGTAAACTGTGGCTAATGTACGCTATGGAAAAATAATTACAAGTCTCTTCTCATGCAATATTCTTAAAGTAAAAAGGAGCCTGCGCCCCGCCCCATCTGCATCTTCGTAAAAATCTCATAGTATAAATAAGATAGAAATTAAAGGCGAGGTGGAGGGAATGTTACTTAGATATTAATTCTAGAAAATTTTACTCATTTTCAATCTACAAAAAAAACCAAGGAAGGCCATGAAATATAACTAGGAGACGATTTTAAAATTATGGTCACTGCTTTTTTATTACTTTTTAAATCTTGACTGCAGTTTGGCTTATTTAAAAAATAAATGAATGTTTCCTTTGAGTAAAATTTGCTAGAATTAATATTTAAGGGTCCTATACTGGGATTTTTTTTCTGGAATAAACTATTGCCAATTTCTCTGTAAATAATCCACCAGTGTCACTGTAATTTAGCATATAGTTAATTATTGAATATATCTAAGTGAAATAGCTCTTATTTTTTCACTGGGTTTTATTGAATAGGAAATATGGGTGGTTTAACTTTGCCCCCGTTTTCTCACTAAACTCTTAAATTTTTTTTAACGCGCTGTTATATCATTACTCTTCAATTAATCGTCTTGCGTTTTTTGTAGCTTATTGAAAATTCAAAATAATAATTATTTTTGACCAATAAAAAAAATCATAAAATAATTTTTATTTTTAGGGCCCTTAAGGTACTTTTCCTCTACTGCCCATCTTTAAATTCCAACCTGTAATATATACATACATATACTAAAACATGTATATCTCATAGGTACCTATAATGTTTTGTTAGCAGAATCTTCTTAAATAAAAGCCCTGAACTGGATTAAATTAGTACCGTAATAAAGTGAATTTTACAATACATTAATCTTAAATTGTCTAAATAACAACTTGTAATGGCCAGAAATGGTCCTACAATCGCCTATAGTCGCATACAATATTTCATATGGACTCGTATTACAAAACAAACAGTAACATTATAGTGGCAACATGATAATTACTCTTTCAATTAGAGAGTCACAGACCCGTACATTATTTACGTTAGTCAGTGCAATAGATATTAAATGCATCAATTAGTACTAACTAGTAAGTATGATTTATTGCCTAAGAGTTCTATAATACTAATAATCCAATATCTATATTAATATTGTAAAGAAAGTATGTGATTTTGTTTGCTTATAAGAAGCTAACTCTAAAAACGATTTCAAACGAAAATTTCACTGGCAAAACTGTGGCGAAAAACTAGTACACATCTCTTCTCAACATCTCAATCTTACTTTCCTATATCTGTATACATATATCTATATTATATAATATGCTTTTCTGAATTATATCGTTCACATAATTTAACCTGTATTTTAAACTCTACTGGATCAAACCCGATATTTTCCTTTTAAAGCTGGTTTTACCATTAATTAGGCTGATTCCCGAGGGGTTTTATAAAATACTAGCGGACCCGGCAGACGTTGTCCTGCCCAAACGTTGGCTTGCCTGCACTACTCCTACCCCTACCCCTACCCTACCCCTACCCTACCCCACCCCTACTCCTACCCCTACTCCTACCCCTACCCCTACTCCTACCCCTACTCCTACCCCTACTCCTACCCCTACCCCTACCCCTACCCCTACCCCTACCCCTACCCCTACCTCTAACCCTACCCCTACCCCTACCCTACCCTACCCTACCCTACCCTACCCTACCCTACCCTACCCTACCCCTACACCTACCCCTACTCCTACCCCTACTCCTACCTCTACTCCTACCCCTACTCCTAGGCAAAATTAAGTTTCGCGAAGCCGACCAAATTGAAAATCAGTACTACTAATGATCTATCTATCTATCTATCTATCTATCTATCATCACGCCTTTCATCCCAAGAGGGGTAGGCAGAGACAATCGAATGCCATTTGTTACGATCCTGACATATCTCTTTTGCTTCTTTTATATTCATCTTACCTTTCATACATGCTCGGCGATTGTGTGTACTTTTAATATTTCCTTCGATCAACATATTTTTTATATGTTCAATAAAAGTACATCTAGGTCGTCCTCTGCTAGCATTTCCTTTCACTTCAGCCATATAAACCTTTTTAGTCAATCTATCATCCTTCATTCTTTCAACGTGTCCAAACCAGCGTAAACTACTTTTCTTCATTTTTGTCACAACATCATCTTTTACTCCGCATTCTTCTCTAATGACATCGTTCCGGATACGGTCAATACGCTTTATATCACACATTCTACGTAAAGACCGCATTTCCACTGCATTTATTTTACTTTCATGCCTCTTATTCCATACCCAAGTCTCGCTTCCATAAGTAAGTGATGGAACTAAAACAGCATTATGTATGTTCATTTTACTTTTATTTGTAAGTTGTGTATTTCTGCATACATTGTTTAGTCCACCAAATACCTTGCTTCCCGCTTTCACTCTCCTTTCAATTTCTTTGTCTATCTTTCCACTTCTTGTAACCATACTACCTAAATAAACAAATTCATTCACTTGCTCTAACTTACATCCTTTCACACAAATCTTACACTCCGTCCTTTCATCTTCCTTTTCAAATACTAATTATGATCTATTAAATTACTTAAATTACATTTTGTGACTATTCAATTTGGTCGCGTTCGCGATATTATCACTTTTGTTGAGTGTCAGAACGCGACATTAGATTCTCCAACACGCACGCGAATTTTAACTTTGCGCGGTGACATTAGGAACACATCTACATTGCATAGACAACAATGAGTGCTTTTAATTTAAAATGAACTTTATTGAATAGCACTATGGTTCAAATTGGCTCTGTTATTATGGGAAAAAGAAAAGGGCTGTTTTTAGGGGTTTTTCGGCAATTATTCGAATTGTCTCACCTTTTAAACCTTCCCTGGATATCTATGAATATTTTAAGACTAAAATCAGCCAAATCGGTCAAGCCGTTTTCATGTTATGTCGTGACAACGGAAAACGGGTTTCATTTTTATATATATAGATTAACAAACAGTCCGCAACTTCACACGCAAAATGTGAAGGTACTCATAAAAGTTTCCATAAAAGACTCTTTAACTTTTTTTAAGTTTTCTTTTTAATTTTAAAGATGCTATTGGTTTTCAACAGATCTCGACCTTTTGATTCTATGAAGATATATTGATAATTTTGAGATGGACGTATGAGACGTATCCGAAGAAATTGGAGTCGAACGGGGCTCTTGATAAATCTTTGGAACGAAACCACAGCGATAGAACGAAACGGTAGATTTGGACAGAAAACTTTTAAACTACGGAAGTTCAATACGGTGCGGAGCGATAATCGCAAGAGTTTACTGAAACTTAGATCCATTAGTTTTTGGAGTGGTTTCAAAGTTATTAAAACTAGACTTTCCGCCCGTGGATATATTCTAACAATATAAATTATAGCGTATGTCACTCAGGGATATCGTAGCTTTCTATTAGTGAAATAATTTTTAGAACCGGAAAATCCTTAATTTCAATCCTATTCAATAAAACCAATTGAAAAAGTAACGGCTATTTCACTTTTTCTGATTTTAAATAATATAAAAAATCAAAAATAATAAAAAAAAACACCAAAATCGGAGCTGTTTCTGAGGACTTCCGAAAAAAGACTTCATTGACGCGACTATAACTAAGGTTTTTAGTTTATAAGTCCTTAGGATTTATAAAAAATCAATATTAAATAAAAAATAAAAAAAATCAACAAATAGTAAAATAAAAAATACGTGTCTCTTATTTTTTAAATATATTTTCAATTAAAGTAATAAAAATGGGTGATTAAAAAAATGAAATGTTGTCCATTGTATTTTATTTAATTAGCACTTGTTTAATTAGGTGGAGAGCGGAGACAATATACTTATGATAACTAAAATATGAGACATATACTTGTTATTTCAAAGTATTTAAAAACCGTTGAAAAACTGCGGCAATAACAGTAGGTACCACTGTTAGTTGTCGAAACATTTCGCTCTGTGTTCATTAAATACAAGTTAAACAAAATTAAAAATATCAGAAATTAACCTAAAAATTTTAAAATATGAATACTAAAATATTTATTCGAATGAAAGAGAAAACGCACTGAGACATGTAAAACAAACTCAATACAACGTTTTTTGTTCCTAGTTTCGCTAGCCTGAGTATCAACCTCTCGGAAAATGGGTTGGTACCATCTGACGGTCAACTCTAAAAACCACAAACTCTAATATTCTAAAAAAAACTTTTTTTTTCTTTCTTCACGGGTTTGCTTTACAGCTCCCGAAACCGTGATACGGTTCCAGGGTACCCAGCGGAAGACCAAATCTCCCTCGTTTAGCCGATGGTATAAATCACAAAAAAAAACTTCCATAATCTTTTAATTAATTTTCAACACACTTGAGAAAGTGACAGCTCATTGGTTAAATAAAAAACGCGCGCTTCCCCATTGGTCAAATTAAATTGCACGCGCATTCTGTTGCACACATCCGTTTCTTTGCACGGAATCATCCCACAGATTGCAGGAAGAAAAGCAAGAGGAAAGATGTCAGACATCAAAAATAACAAACAAAATATTTTTCAAGTAGTTCGGGCAGACATGTTTCATAACTTATTAGTCCTATCAAAATAAAGGCTGGCACCGGGCAGATCGGGTTTAACGGTTCATTAGTTTAAAAAGACCCGGTGCGAAGAAGTTTCACAATATGCCTTTCGATCTTTAAAGATGAAGCAATTTCAGATTTTTCCGCCAGTCTAATAGCGTGTATTTTAATTAAGTTTATTTATCCTATCCTTCTCCTCTTAGACATTATTAAGGGCGTATTAGCTATCATTATAATGTGATAGTATTTTATAATATTTAAGTAAAAAAGTAAAGCAGTAAAAAGCATTATTTGACATATATATGTGTTTGTGAAAGAATATGCGATATCACTAGAAGTAGGTATATTAAATATTCCATAACCTAACTGACAATAAGAAAAGTTCCTTCAGCATAAAATATTTTATATTGAAGTAGGCAGCGAGAATCTTTAGAATTCGAGTGGAAAATAACAAGCAATTTGAGGGACCTTCTCTGAATAAAAGAGCAATAATATGCAGATGCACGGCATACATCTAGTGGGTGGAAACAATCTGAAAAGTATTACAATTCAAGACTGCAATATACTGAAGATAAATGAAAAAGATAGCAATTTGGTAGGTATTTGGTTTGAAATGTCACTTTAATGTAATTGAGTTTTGTTTTGATAACATTGACTGATTTTGATCATTTTGTAGGACAAAAATATACGACTCAAGATCTAGAGCTCGCAAAATATCTTTAATTACCATTAACAGTTCTGTAAGAAAGACAAATTCTCAAAATGTAGAACTGAACTTCAAAGTAATTTATTCCTTGGCTTGTGCCGTTTGCAGAGTTTTAGTTGAAAGCTTTATATGTTCAAAGCTACGATGAACAAACAACACTGTTTAACGGTCCTACGAATACGTTAATAAATTTATAAGAGATAATAAACTTACGTGAACCTTATTTTATTGCATGAATAAATTATTGTAATTGTCGTTACAAATGAGTAATTGGTGAGTATCGAAATTTAAGAAAAAAAGTCAGGAACCTTTCAAAAAATAAAAAAGGTAAACAATATAAATTAACTTTAAAAAAAAAGTGTACCGACTTAAAAAAATTGCACTGAAAAGTAAGAAATAATAAATATTTCGTCGTAGAATTTGAAGACGGTTGATGCCAAATTAGGATACAAAATTAAGTAAACACCTAAGAATACCTTTTCAGTGTAAATTTTTGAAGTCGGTACACTTTTTTTAAAAGTTAATTTATTTTTCCCTTTTAAGTGATTTTGCTGCCTTGAGAGACAAATAATAACGCAAATAATAAAAAATGATGGAAAAATAAAAAAAAATACTGCTGTGGATGGGATTTGAACCATTTGCATCCTGAGCTGCACCATACCATACCATACCTTTAGCCGTTAGACCACCGTCGATACAAAAATTGACAACTTCGTGTTAATAGCAACCGTTGCTAAGGCTTTTCTCTGATACATAATTTTCAGCCGTAAACAGAGACAAATTACTGAATTTCTGAAAACTACTGAACCGATTTTCGTCATATGTCTGTGAGATATTGTCGAGAAATTATTATATCCTTAAAAAAATAAGTCGTCAAAATCGGTACATATTTCATCGAGATACTAATAATTGACGTATAAAGTCAGTTTTTTCAAAATTACTGAAAAATAATGAACCAATTTTTATGACATAAAAATGGGTCCAATCTGGAAGAATTATCTGTCGATTAAAAAATAAATCATCAAAATCGGTTCATAAACGACGAAGTTATCCGCGAACACACATAAAAATATATATATAAGAATTGAGTAACGTCTTTTTTTTGAAGTCGTTAAAAAATAGACTACAGAGCTGAAGTTTTTAAAGAAATGGAATAAATAACCATCCATCGTAGTTTTATATGTAGAAGTTTGAACGAGTTTCATTGGCTACAAGCCACGCCTTATTATGAACAGACATGAGACATAGCTCTATTACTTTCGCGCTCGGTAAGATAATGGTTTTTCCATACTTTCAAGGGTCTAATAATGAATATATTGTTCAACGTTTTATTAGCAAGGTATATTTACATTACCAGTGTAAAAAACATCTTTGATAAAATCGTTGCTATTTTGAAATGTCAGGTAGAAATGTGAATATTCAGAGGCTATTTTGGGAACAAATTCTATCGAGGTTTTAACCGATCGTGTTTTCCCGTTTACCAACCAGGCTGTGGATTATATGATCAAAATATATACGTAGGAATTAAATCTTTAGCTCATTCACAGTTGCTGTATTTCGAGGTATTAAAATAACTCCGTGGTTATTTCAGTACAATATTTCATTGTAGGTATGCGTCAAATATCAATTTTGAATTACATAAAAGTTGTTAGAATTCCATTTTTTAACGACTTCAAAAAAAAGACGTTACTCAATTCGACCGTATATTTTTTTTATGTGTGTTCGCGGATAACTTCGTCGTTTATGAACCGATTTTGATGATTTCTTTTTTAATCGACAGATAATTCTTCCGGATTGGTCCCATTTTTATGTCATAAAAATTGGTTCATTAGTTTATCAGTAATTTTGAAAAAACTGACTTCATAAGTCAATTATCAGTATCTCGATGAAATATGTACCGATTTTGACGACTTATTTTTTTAAGGATATAATAATTTCGGTTCGGTA